>OZ025243.1:74834419-74989419 GCA_964019155.1 Osedax fenrisi
ATATTATGTATTAAGAAATTAAAAAAAATATTTGATCGGCTTAATTTTTAAATATATCAATATATTTACATATTATTATTTTCATAATTCACATATTTATTATTTATAGATAATAAGAATTATTTTAATACATATATAAATATTATTCTTATTCAATGAAAATATATTTTAAATTAATTTTTTTGTAAAGTAATTCATCAATTCTAAAAATAAAATAAATCTATAGTAATATAGTATATATAGATATATATATATATATATATATATATATATATATATATATATATATATATATATATATTTATTGGTTTATAACCAGAGCCAGTTTTCCATTTAGTAACATAAAACATATTAACAAAAATATTACGAAGTAGGCAAGGGAGAGGCCAGATAATTAGAGATTTTACAATATCCATTGCAGCAGTATTTATGATAAATATATAGACTGCCTACCATAACACGAATACTGAATAGCGTAATATCGCGCTTCCTCAGGCCTAATGAATATAGGTCTTTAGACGTTAGGGAGGAGGGTATGCCATGCCAGTTCCAACAAGAGGCACTTAATTTAGCCTGCTTTGCACCAGTAAATTGTTTAGCGTAGGAGAGTATTTCAGGTTTGTTGTAGTAGTCAGTTTTTTTGGCGGTATTTGGTATCAGTATCTATTGTATCGGTTGAAATCTGAGTATCTATAATGTATATAATATAATTTCTGTATGCCAGTAAGTCGGGTTTGCGTAAGTCAAGTTGAGTTCGTATATTATTATTATTATTATTATTATTATCAGATTTAGGCAATGCCATGGTAATTATAGAAGCAGTGTTGCTTATCGAGACAATTACCGATATATAAATATAAATATATTATCATTAGTTCATATATAATTGGATACGATAACTTCTATATATATTATTTTAAACCTATATTAATAGTCCGGACATGTATTTCACACATGTTCTACCTGTGTGTCTTATGGCTTAACTGACTAATATACACACGCGCGGTTTTTAAATTATAACATTGAGTATAATATTAATAATAATAATAATGATAATAATATATATATTTATTGTAATCACGATAGGAATATATATGTATTCTATACGATACAATTAGCCCCTTAAGAATGCGTACACGTCTACATGTTACAAAGAGGTCTAGTTTGTGTCAAGTTTTTTCATATATATTTATATATTGTCATTATATAGAATATTTAATAATGATACAAAGACATGATAAGTATAATAGTGCTCAATCATTCGAGCCTACAAGTGCTATTACAGTATTCACGAGAGATATCATGTTTAAGCGTGATTATATTAACTGTAGTCTTATTGTGGATAGGTTATACCATGGCCTCCTTTAGCTTCGAGCTATGGTTATATTCATTTTAACGACGCCTATAATCACCATGTATTTTTGAAGTCAATATACTATATATAAATAAATAGATAAATAAATATTCGGCCATGTTTATGCGAATTTTATGAATCTAGCTGTTAATCAGTTATGTAATCATGTATTTAGAACACATGTATTATGTTTATTAAATAAGTTATTACACGCCTTACATATACGACTGATTACTTTTATGATAGACGACGATATTAAATCAATAATTTGAAAATTGTTGATTAGAAAGTAATAAAATATTAAATAAAGTAAAGTAATAATTATTTAAGTAAGTCATTTAAAACTACATTAGGAATAGCTATGTGTTTATAGTTAATTTACAGTTAATATCACACTTTTAACCTACAAGATAAATTATGTTAGTTAGTAGATCAGTTCAGGATAATATAAATTTCTAATAATATATATATATATATATATATATATATATATATTATATATATATATATATACTATATATATGGTATATATATATAGTATGATGTATAGATGAGTAAGTATTTTCAATAATTTTATAAATAATATTTATATTAAATAGAAAAAATAAGTTCATCAAATATATAACATTTTTAAATAAAGAAATGAATTAGCACAATAATAATATAAAAAGTGTTATCATTTAAATATTTGATATAATAATAATTATATTTATTAGAAGAATTTTTATTTTTTTCTTCTATTAAATTACAATGATATTTATATAATATTTTCTTCTAAAGGTCTTCAAAATAATATGAATATTTTCTGTTGTTGTTGCCCATCGTCAAATCCTTACTGGAAATGCTTTATCTTATACAAATCATACGCACGTATATATCGCTAAGTAACTGATGTATGGTTACAGAAAGCTCCGACTGTAAGATCTACTTCTCCACCGACGGTACAAAACCTGATCCGTTTCGCCTGAAGTTCGGAGGAAGAGAAACCACCTACAAATACAAGGGGCCGTTCAGCTTGAAGCCGGGCAGACGCACTCTGAAAGTTATAGCCGTATCTAGGTATGATAATATGTATGTATAACATAAATAGAGTAGGCGAGGGTAGTTTATTTAAAACACCAAATACAGGAGAATACTATCCTGGTGTAAAACATGTATGATTTCTTCATGTGATTTGTTCACATACTATAAAATTAACAATAACTTAATATAAAAATAATTTAAATATACCTATATTAATACGTATTTATAAACATATATGAAAGACACGTATTCTAATATTTATATTAATATATATATGTATATATTTTAATATAGCTAATATATATATGTATTAAGAAAATGTAGACGATTAAAATACCCGATGCACGTATTAACTCAACGATAATATAACCTACGACACTATCACAATATTATCACGCGCGCCGCGTTACGTACGAGATTACAACCACTGATGCGCGACACCATCGTCCCACTAGAGACGAGAATAACCTCAGCAACGTGGTGACCAAGTCGTTCTCCGTCGATGATGTGGGGCCCCCTGTTGATGGCGTAGACGGTGACGAAGGGGGCGGAGACTTCGCGCGAGTCCACGACGTCGTCGAAACTAAACCTACGTCGCTGCAGGCCTCGCCCAAAGTTTACAGTTTTCTTTTTATCGTTTAAACGTTCACATCGAATCACTAACTACACGTCGAATATAGTGAACCCTTTTGATATGGCTCTAGTTTATTTATCAGATAAGTTTAAACGCTTACATTTAGCTTTGTTTAGTTTGTGTGTGTAATTAGAACAAGCTTTCATAGATTCATGATGTAATGCAGCTAAAACAAATAGAAAAATAAAACCAAACTAAACCAAATATATCAATCTTTATATATATAAATATATATATATATATTACAATAATATAATACTATACTTAATGTTTTATTTTAATACTAAATTCTAGACATTAACTGGAATCATATACCCTAGATGATACTTATCAAACAAGCCATCAATTTGTACTATAATCATCATCATCATCTGTGATTATATATATATATATATATATATATATATATATATATATATATATATATATATATATATATATATATATAAATATATTGCACATCATTGATGGAAACATTAAATTGATTATAGATTACTTAATAAAATGTATATTTTTGATTCACTGAAATTAATAATGATTAACAATGACGATTATTTCAGAAAACAAAGAAAAAAGTGAAAGCTGCGTGGTCAGAAATAAAAGAGAACAATGAACCGAATGTGATCGTGAACTCATTCTACGATCCATGTATGTTTATAACAATACGCTCCATTTTGTATACCACTCTATCATATTATGTGTACCTAACTTATAATTATATTTCTAGAAATTTACTTTTTTATTATAAATATTACATTTTTTATTACAGTTTTGTAATTTCATGATACCTAATTATTAATTTATACCTTTAATATATATCATTACATTTATTCTACAATATTTATACAATTATTTTACGATACATATATGATACTGATACTTACAATGTTGATACTGATACGATACTCATACTTAATTATTGACCAATGTTGCAACATTAATACATACATAAGTATATATTTATATATAAAAACACATATATATATATTATACTTTGATATAAAGTTAAATGTTCAAATATAATAAGTTTTAAAATACAATGATCGAAATAGTAAATTATACTAATAGTACTTTTTGAGTTAGTTTGTCACAATACATATACAATTATAATAAAAATATATTTATATATATATATATATATATATATATATATATAATAATATATATTTAATATTTAGTCTATCCCAATGTATATTCATTTTTACATAGAAAGGATAGTATACATATTTTTAATTTCTTTCTAAATATACAAGTAAGCCTGTTACTTATAAGTTATTACAATATTAGTAAGTTTACTGCATAGAATAAGGAAAGCATACATACTCCGTCAATACCTACTCTAATGTCTGTTTAGTTAGCACTGTAGTTTACACAAGAGTAAAATCTAAAATTTCCACTCCTATTAAAATGAATGCCTATGATTAATAATTGAATTTTTATTAAAGTTATGTAAGCTTGATATAGGTTACTAGTAGTGACTCACTAGTATTCTTATATTAATATTAATGATTCATCTGTTATTATGTAAACCATCAAGTAGTCGTGATATTTAATATAATATTATATATAATGAGCTAGCCAATGATAACCAGTAGTAATACTAGTTCCTCGATTGTATTTTAATCTACCTCATTTTCATATTATCTATTATCTTTGGCGCATGGCTTTCAGTGCAATCGGAGAGCAATCACATTGAAGCTCAGGTCACTATACCCGACGGACCGTTTAACCCCACCAACTACTCGGGTACCCAGTATAACTTCTGGGGCGTCGCTCCACCAGGTTTCCATTGCATCAACTTCATCAACATAATCATCATCATCATCAGCATCATCATCATGATAATCATCATCATCATCACCATCATCATCATCGCCATAATCATCATCATTATAATCATCATCATCATCATCATCATCATCACCATCATCATCATCATCATCATCATCATCACCATAATCATCATCATCATCATCACCATAATCATCATCATCATCATCATAATCATCACCATCATCATCATCAGCATCATCATCACCATCATCATCATCAGCATCACCATCATCATCATCATCATAATCATCACCATAATCATCATCATCATCATCTTCAGCATCATCATCATCATCATCATCATCATCAGCATCCTCTCCCTCTATGAGACATTTAAAGTCTCTCTTAAGGAATAACACAACTAAATCAGTGTCATAACTCTACTCTGTTATGGATAAATCATGAATTTTTCCACTGACACTAAACTCATCGATATCTTTCTTTACGACGATATCGCATCTATCTCATACACACACGTGCTCACGTATCACCGTCACTATCACTACAGGAGCTATACCGAGTCAGAATACACCGCAGATATGTTCAGGACCCAGTCACCTGGGGCCCTACACCAATCAGATGATCTCCGTTAGTATCGCTAGCCTGTAACTAGGGGGCGCTGCAACTGGGGGTAATGGGGGGGGGTATGTCCCCCCCCCACTTTACAATCTAGGGGGACCTCCTATGTATTAGTCCCCCCTACATACACACCATCGTTCCAGCGCCCCTACCCGTAACGTATTCGTGCGCATGTTTACTTACATTAATAACAAGTTTTTATTTCCGAAACGAGTATTACTAATAACTTATTACATCATACAGTAAATTATGAGTGTAGAAATACGCGGTATACCTATTATATGTGAACACAATTATATACATCACTAACTAATATATATTTCGCATAGCATACACGCCGTACAGACGACGTACTATAATAATAGATAGATAACCTCCACCACATCGTATCGCATCATAATGCGGTAGCCTTACTAGAGTAGTCGTATAACCTAGATGAAACTTATTCGTTAGTGATCAGATGGAGAGAATAGCGAGTGTTTAGTTTCTCTATACAACGTAGACATGTACTTATTATATGTATATATCACGTATAATATTCATATATCTTATGTTCGGCATGCATAAACCAAGGCGTTTTGTTATTATATGTAAACCCAATGTTAATTTTTGTACCATGTCGATTTGGGTATCGATTCATATCTATATTTTCATCCATATTTTTGTTTATTTATTTTTGTTGTTTACATAATAAACTATATATTATTAATAGTATTATATATCATATCTATTCATTACATTATAATAATAGGTACATGTCTAAACCATATATCTATAAGACGATGATGCGATTAGTCGTCGTATATCGACAGCATAGAAAATATATTGATCTTTATCCGAAGCCCTTTAGAGGAAACAACAATATAATTAATTTAAATACTTCATACGAAAAAAATGTACAACTTTATTCTAATAAATATTATTATTATTATTATTATTATATTCATAAATTACCACATCGATGCTAACGTACTATCCGCCACCTACACAGAGCCTCGACCGTCCGACCGTATCGGTAGCCGACCTCAAGAACTGGATGAACAAACAGATGAACAGAAGACCGCCGTCCCCGCCGCCCCCACCCCCGCCGGCCCCCGCCATAGTAGCGCCGGCCCCCGTCGTCGCCGCCGCTCCGGAACCATCCGAACCCGTACTTAAAATGAGAAGTCCCGGAAACGGTTGGCGGTGTAGTAACGGGCGTATCGAACTAGTAACGCCTAACATAATTACCCGATGTTATATAATATATCGTTGAAATGGTGACGAATGATAGAAGTTATTTCTGCGATATAAATTTGGCGTAACTATATTTTCATAATGTACGTATATGTAAATATTTGTACATCTTAATACGATACACTATATATATACACACTTATCGATCATTATAATTTTCAGTTTACGATTTAATATTTGTACGCTTATCAATGCATAAACGCTTTCACACTACTAAATGCACGGCAGCATGCGACTTATGAATCCCAATGTAGGCGTGAAAGATTTTTGTGGCACCACTGATAAAATAAAATATTGCATTCAGTCGAATTACGATAGCTTCCTCTATTCATATATATATATATATATATATATAGGTAATATTTAGATATTAATACGATTACACATATATATGTAGGTAATTTTAAAGTGCAGCTGGATCATGTATACGCTCACCTATACTACCATCTCAAGGCTAATCCTAAGTTTTCACAGAAATTTTCTTCGCCGCAATTGGGAAAGGTTTATAGTTCATGATTCGTTAACATTTTTCTTATTTTATTAATTTTCGCATTTACCATTTTATTATATATATATATAGTTTGATATATCCTGTCCCGTTTCATTATTGTAATTTTCTTAACGATTTATGTACATATGTAATATAAATTTTTAACGTATATATGAATTAAAACTTTATATTTATATATTTACACATCAGAGTGGAATGTGAAATATACTACACTGTAGTTATAGGTATTCTAGTTTCTTGATGACAATCAGATTCGATAACAACATGCCATCGTAATTCTCAGAGTTAACTACTGAATAGTGTTGATACTTGTTGATTGATCAGATTATTTAAACACCGTAAATATATAATAGTTATGTAACTCAAAAGTGTATAACAATTGCGACAATAAAACATATATATATATAAGTAAATTTAAAATTAACACTATAACATACAATAAATAAACACACAATTAATAACTAGACAACAGAATTTGTTTACATTGCTTCGGAAAGAATTATTCCATGAGAAGTTCTTATTCTATATTTTCTTACTATATTTTATCTAATTATTAAAACTTATTCCCTATTTCCTATCGTTATTTTATCAACATAATTGACAATAGTTGGCTCACTTCGATTTCGACGAAGAAGACGACAGCTACCTACTGACGATATCGATAGGGAAGGCGGGGGTAACGCCCCTTCCGAGGGTCGCTAAGAAAGTGCCTCCGGTGACGCGCACTCTCAAGAACGTTCGTAGTCCTCCTGTCTGTGTGTAGTGTGATGTCGATGAGATAGAGAGAGAGAGAGAGAGAGAGAGAGAGAGAGAGAAAGTGAGAGAAAGTGAGAGAGAGAGAGAGAGAGAGAGATATAGAGAGAGATAGAGATAGAGATAGAGATAGAGAGAGAGAGATAGAGAGAGAGAGATAGTATTCTTTCAATAAATAACCTACACTCTCCTCACCGCCCGTTTTCAGGTTGTGAAGAGTGTTTCTAAACCGGTTGCCGCTAAAAAAAAGGCTTCCATCCCGAAAGTCGTCGAAAAGCCTAAAACGGAACCTTACTTCGAAACCGAGGAATATGAGGTTTGGGTTCCTCGTTATAATAGATCATGTCTCCTATATTGAGTATTCAATCTTATATATATATATGATCATTTTTAAACTCATACCATTAACTTTATATGCAAAATGTTATGGTTTATTAAAATTTTCATATTCATTATAAGTATATCATATTATATAACTTATGAATCGTATATATATATATATATATATATATATATATATATTAAATTTGGCATCACTAGCACAATGGTAAAAAAATTAAACTACCTTTATTATGCATATATATATATTCCCTTATGTTTATTTATCACTAACCTTATAAATTAAAAAAATACTAATTTATTTATCACGCTAATTAATGATATTAATATTTATTGATGAACCCAAATATATCCTATATATATATATATACCTTACCTTACCAGGTCGAGCTTGCTCAGCATTTCATGACTCATTCTCTCCATCCATCTCCATATTGCATTGCATTTGCCAGTTCTTCTCTTTCGCATCCTGTATCACTTGATAGCTGATCGATATAGGTCGTGGCAGGCCTACCTCTTGATCTTTTTCCGTGATTTAGATACCTAAGTAATAGGTCACTGGCTAATTGGTTCTTGCTTCTCTAGCAGTGTCATGCGAATCTCATTCTATACTCTTTGATTGTAGCTGATATCTTGGGTATACCATTATAGAGTATTTCGTTCGTTAGCATTTGTCTCCGGGATTTATTTTATGCATCTCGTAGCATGCGAGTATATGCGCCATCCAGTTGTCTCTCTCCAGCGATGATGTTAGTGTCCAGGTGATGGACCTGTACACAAGTACTGATTCGACAGCGGCTCGAAAGAAATTTCTTTTTAATTTATCAGTAAGATTAGATTTCCAGATGACATTCATATTGTTTAGGGCTGCCCATGCTTTTGCTAGTCATATATTAACGTCACGTTTAGTGGAGCCTATGTAGCTACCTAGGTATTTAAAGTCTTCTACCCTTTTTATATTATGTCCTTCTCTGCTTTTTAAGGTGATACATTGTATTCCGTGTTGGTTTTGATTGAGAGTAAATTCAGTCTTATCTGTATTGATTTTCAGGCCAATGTAGCTTGATTTCTCTTCAATTTTATGTAACAATATCATTTCGGCGTTTACGCTATCAGTTGTTATGGCTATATCATCAACGTAATCAATATCGGTTATGCAAAGTTCAGGGTTACATCTACTTCTCCTTTGTGAGAGGGTAAATCCAAGATTTGAGTTTATATACAGTGAATTCTTTAATACATAGTTGAGGCATACAATTAATAGAAACGGAGCTAAGGTATCACCTTGTAATACGCCAGTCGTGATCTTGAAAAAGGACGTGACTCCATAGGGTGATCTCACCATATATTGTGTATTTTTGTATAGCATCATTATTGCGTTAGAGATTTCTTCTGGAATTCCATACTTGATTAAGATATGATTCATCTCTTTGCAATTTATAGAGTAAAAGGCTTTTGAGAAATCTATGTACAATATAGTTAGAGGTAGGTTTTTGGATTTAACTCTCTCTAGGGTACGACCAACTATTAGAATATGTCCTGATGTCGACCTATTTGTTCGAAATCCGTTTTGATTCTTCCTTAATAAAGGATCGACATGCGGATGGATTCTGTTTAGGAGCATCAGATTAAATATCTTGGCAGCTATTGCTGTTAAAGAGATTCCTCTGTAGTTTGTTGTTAATGATAGATCTCCTTTTTTCGGAAATGGTAGTATCCACCCTTTTGTCCAGCTTTCTATTGATTTTTGCATGTATACATTATTACACGATTCAAGTCAGAAGTCCTGGAATTCATTTAGTTTCCATACCTCGACAGGTATTTTATCTAGTCCGGTAGCCTTGTGTTTTGTACACTTGTTGTTGCATTTAATAGTTCTTACGTTTTGAATAGGCCTGTCTCTATGTCAAGCATTTTTGGTGTCTATTCAGATTCAGTATGTCCATTGATGTTAGAGTTTGATTTATATATATATATATATATATATATATAATTCTCTCTATTGTTTATGATTTAATTAATAAGCTAGATAATAATTATAATATATAGCTTATTCTATTTGATCTTTCCGTTGACCATACAATTTTAATTAAACGTCAAGAAGATATAGATACAGTAGATACTCATCATGCTTGGATTAAATCTTATCTAACTGAAAGATCACTTTCTATACAAATTTATAATCATTATGTATTTATCATAATAACTCCTTGTAAAATGTATTATATTCAAAGTTCTATATTAATACAACTGCTATTTTCAGGTATATCTTGTCACTTAAAAATATTATATATAATTTCCCTTATCTCTGTTAAATATCAAATTATTGTTGATGATATTAAATTATATATTGTAATTTCGATAATAGCTATTTATTCTGATAATCTAGTTATAATTGGTTAAAAATTAGAGTTTTACAAAATAGTTTAATATTAAATATGAATACTACTCAACTTCTAAATATATATATATATATATATATATATATACTAGCCGTACCCGACCCGGCGTTGCTCGGTTTTTGAATATTTGCCTATTATCTATTATTTATTAATTATAGATATATTATATACCTATTCATGATTATGCATTGCTATATATACAATAAAATAAATGTTAGCTAAAATACAAACAAAATATAGAAAAATATTTAAAAAATTAGTGGAAATATATTAAAAAATGCAACAAATATTACAAAATATGTTTTAAAAAATGTCTAAAACCCAAACTTAAACCCAAACCGTACCCAAACCGGCGTTGCTCGGATATTGATTGTTTGCCTATCTATTATTTATTAATTATAGCTGTTCCTGATTCTTCATTGTTATATATACAATTAAATAAATGTTAGCTGAAATACAAACAAATGTAGAAAAATATTTTAATAATTAAAAAATTAGTAGAAAAATATTTCAAAAAATATATTAAAAAATACAATAAATATTTTGAATATTACAAAATATGTTTTAAAAAGATGTCGAAAACCCAAACCTAAACCCAAACCGTACCCGACCTGGCGTTGCTCGGTTTTTGATTTTTTGCCAATTATTATTTATTAATTATAGCTATTACTAATTCTAATAATATATAACAACTAATATTACAATTATTATAAAATATGTTTTAAAAAAATGTCTAAAACCAAAACCCACACCGTCCTGACACGGCGTTGCTAGGTTTTTGATTGTTTTCCTATCTATTATTTATTAATTATAACAATTCCTGATTTTAAATTTTTTACCTTACCCAACACGACGTTTCTCGGTTTTTAATTATTTGCCTATCAATTATTAATTATAGCTATTCCTAATTATGCATAGCTAATCTTTAATTTTTAGTCTTCTAACTAATATTTAATAAATCTAACTGTATCCGATGTATATCTAGCGTTGTTCTTTTTTAGATTTATTCGTAAAATATTTTGTAAAAATACAAAAAATAATTTAAAATATTATAAAATATATTTTTAAAAAGTGTCTAAAAATATTTTTTAAATATAAAAAATATTTCAACATATTAGTAGCCATACCCTACCCGGCGTTGCTAGGTTTTTGATTGTTTGACTATTTTTATTAATTATAGCTATTCCTGATTATTCTAAAATATATAATTGCTAAAAAATACAAAAAATATTTAAAATATTATAAAATATGTTTTAAAAAAATGTCGAAAACTCAAACCTAAACCCAAATCCAAACAGTATCCGACTCGATATTTATCGGTTTTTGATTATTTGCCTATTTATTATTTATTAATTAGAGCTATTTCTGATCCTACATTTCTAGTATATACAATTAAATAAAGTTTATCTAAAATACAAACAAATGTGGAAACATATTTTTTTTAATATTTAAAAAATTAGTGACAAAATATTTCAAAAAATACAACAGATATTTCAAATAATCCAAAATATGTTGAAAACCTGAACCCAAACAGTTCCAAATCGTCGTTGCTCGTTTTTTTATTATTTGTCTATCTATCATTTATTAATTATAACTATTCCTTATTTGGAATTTCTTGCCGTACCCAACTTTGCTTTACTTGTTGTTTGATAGTTTACCTATCTATTATTTATTAATTATGGCTATTCAAAATTCTGCTTTTCATATACAATAACATAAATTGTTGCTAAAATTCAAACAAATTTATACAAATATTAATATCTCAAAAATTAGTGGAAAAATATTTCAAAAATATTTCACAAAATATTTTTAAAAATACAACACATATTTCCAATATTACAAAATATTACTTAAAAAATGTCGAAAACTCAAACTGCACCCTGCATTGCTCGATTTTTGATTTTTGATTGTTGTTGCCCATTTATTATTTATTAATTATAGCTATTTCTGATTCTGTATTTCTGTATTGCTACAAAATATATTTTTTATAAATTTTCTACAAATATTTTAAAAAGTATAATATTTATATCTTATAATATTTATATATTTATTATATAATTATAATATTTTAATTATATCTTAAAATAATAATATTTCAAAGATTAGTTGAAAAATATAAAAAAATATTTCAAAAAAATGTCCACAAAAATGTTTACAAATATTTCAAAAAAATGTTTTAAAATATTTGAAAAAAAATTTTTAAAAATATTTCAAAAAATAGCCGTACCCGACCCGGCGTTGCTCGGTTTTGATTATTTTCCTATATATTATATATTAATTATAGCTATTCCTGATTCTTAATTGATATATATAATAAAATAAATGTTAGCTGACATACAAAACAAAGTAGAAAACATTTTCAAATAATATGTTAAAAAATACAACAAATATTTCAAATATTAAAAAATATGTTTTAAAAAAATGTCTAAAACCCAAACCTAAACCCAAACACAAACCGTACACTACCCTGCGTTGCTAGGTTTTTGATTATTTGCCTATTAATTGTAGCTATTCCTGATTATACTTAGCTAATATTTAATTGTTTTCTTCTAACTAATATTTACTAATTCTAACTGTATCCGATGTAGACTCAGCGTTGTTCGTTTTTAAGATTATTTGTAAAATATTTGGTAAGATTACAAATAATAATTTAAAATATTACAAAATATATTTTTTAAAAGTGTCTAAAAATATTTTAAGAAATATAAAAAATATTTCAACATATTAGTAGCCATACCTGATTTTTAATGCCTATTAATTTTTTTTATTAATTATAGCTATTCCTGATTATTCTAAAATATATAATTGCTAAAAATTGCAAAAAAATATATAAAATATTACAAAATATGTTTTAAAAACAAACCATACCCGACCCGGCATTTCTTGGTTTTTGTTTGTTTGCCTATCTATTATTTATTATTTATTAATTAGGGCAATTTCTGATTCTATATTTCTAGTATATACAATTAAATAAAGTTTATTTAAAATACAAACAAATATAGAAAAATATTGTTTATAATATTTAAAAAATTTGTGAACAAATATTTCAAAAAATATTTTAAAAAATACAACAAATATTTCAAATATTACAAAATATGTTGAAAACCCAAACCCAAACCGTCCCAAAACGGCGTTGATCGGTTTTTAATTATATGCCTATCTATACTTTATTAATTATAACTATTCCTGATTTAGAATTGTTTGCCGAACCCAACCCGACGTTGCTCGTTTTTTTATTATTTGCCTATCAATTATTAATTATAGTTATTCCTAATTATGCATAGCTATTCTTTAATTGTTGTCTTCTAACTAATATTTAATAAATCTAACTGTATCCGATGTAGATCTAGCGTTGTTCTTTTTAAGACTTATTCGTAAAATATTTTGTAAAAATACAAAAATACAAAAATACTTTAAAATATTATAAAATATATTTTTAAAAAGTGTCTAAAAATATTTTTTAAATATAAAAAATATTTCAACATATTAGCAGTCATACCCTACCCGGCGTTGCTAGGTTTTTGATTGTTTGACTATTTATTTTTATTAATTATAGCTATTCCTGATTATTCTAAAATATATAATTGCTAACAAATACAAAAAATATTTAAAATATTACAAAATATGTTTTAAAAAAATGTCGAAAACTCAAACCTAAACCCAAATCCAAACAGTACTCGACTCGACATTTATCGGTTTTTGATTGTTTGCCTATTTATTATTTATTAATTAGAGCTATTCCTGATCCTACATTTCTAGTATATACAATTAAATAAAATTAAACATATGTAGAAACATATTTTTTTTAATATTTAAAAAATTAGATAAAAAATATTTCAAAAAATACAACAGATATTTCAAATATTCCAAAATATGTTGAAAACCTAAACCCAAACAGTTCCAAATCGGCGTTGCTCGGTTTTTTATTATTTGCCTATCTATCATTTATTAATTATAACTATTCCTGATTTGGAATTTCTTGCCGTACCCAACTTTGCTTTACTCGTTGTTTGATAGCTTACCTATCTATTATTTATTATTTATGGCTATTCATGATTCTGCTTTTCATATACAATAACATAAATTGTTGCTAAAATTCAAACAAATTTATACAAATATTAATATCTCAAAAATTAGTGGAAAAATATTTCAAAAATATTTCAAATAATATTTAAAAAAATACAACACATATTTCCAATATTACAAAATAGTACTTAATAAATATCGAAAACCCAAACCGCACCCTGCGTTGATCGATTTTTGATTGTTTGCCTATCTATTATTTATTAATTATAGCTATTCCTGATTCTGTATTCCTAGTATACAACAAATATTTCCAAATATTACAAAATATATTTTTTATAAATGTTCTACAAATATTTTAAAAAGTATATTATTATATCTTATAATATTTATATATTTATTATATAATTATAATATTTTAATTATATCTTAAAATAATAATATTTCAACGAATAGTTGAAAAATATAAAAAATTATTTCAAATAATATTTTTTAAAATACAAAAAATATAAATAATATTACAAAATATATTTTAAAAAAATTTTAAAAAAATGTTTAAAAATATATAAAAAAAACTTCAAAAATATTTCAAAAAATTTCCAAAATTTCCAAAAATTTCAAAAAAAAATCAAAAAAAATTCAAAAAAATAGTTCGAAAAAATGTAAAAAAAATATTTCAAAAATGCGACGCCGAAGATTTTGGACGACAAAAAATCATTTTAATGGCAAAAAGTCAATTTTTCAGGTTTTTCTGGGGTACGCGGTATAAATTTCAAAAAATTTTCCGGACCAAGACCATACTGTTGCAAATTTATTAAGATCGGGTATAAAATATTTTCGCGACGTACCCCGGTTCTCGAGTTACCTCACCAGATACACACACACACACACACATATATATATATAATTAAATAGACTTTCTTTTATATAATAGATATATAGAACAATATCCTTTTTCTGTCATGATTTTTCAGTGCAATAATGTTAATAACCTTGGTTTTATTTTCGATAATACCTAACTCTACCGATCAGATAGCTAATATGTGTAAACAAATAATTATAAATTATTTAAAATTAGATCAATTAATAAATGATTACATTTTAAGTTTTCTTTATTAGAGCATCGATAAGAGTGTTCAATTGTGTAGCTTTATATGACCATGACTTGTTCACTTGATTAATTCAAAATAGTTAAATATTTCCACTACATTGTCCATCTAATATTTACAAATTTAAAATATCATCTTATGAGATATTTGAAGGAATCTCTTCAGAGTTTACATGAGAGATTTGTGAAACTCTACCACAAGTCTACTAAAAAAGAAATAAACACTATCAGTATATGTTAAGTTATCACCCAGTATAGCTTCAGCTGACCTCTGGAATACCTTTGTCATTGAGAATTAATTTTTCATATAGTATTCTTTTAAAACTAATTTATTATTCTATTCATTTATTTTGTACACACTTTTATATACTATTTTACAAAATGTAGAACTCTACTATAATGTTATTTTTGTATCTTAATAAAAAAATCTATAAATTAATTAATCAATCAATTAATCAATATATATATATATATATAATTTATAATTATTAATATTTTGTAATGCTATATATTATTATCAAAGATAGTATTATAACTTCATCATGAATCATCTATTATGTAGTGGCTTTACAATAATTAAAGACAATATTTTAGATACGCAAAGACAACATAATACTACTTCGTTTCTTTGTCATATAATGGCCATCGCAACGTTTAACCATTACGTATCAGTAAGTCTATTCTCCCACAGGTACTTATTCATAATTCAGTTCTTATCGTTTACCTATAGTCGTTCACTTATAGTTATAATCATATCCTCGTATTCTTGTTATCCTTGTTTCTTGTTATATCGGCGATACATAAACTTTGATATTTATGAAGCCTTAAACTACTGATTAATAATCAATATCTTATATTAATTATTCTATTTATAGCAAGAAGGAACTTTAAAACTTTGGCCTGCTTTTGATTGTGAAAAAGACTGTGAAAAGCTACGAGCAGCCATGAAAGGAATCGGTTATTACGCATTATTATTATTATTATTATATAACTTATATGTCTCTGTTTTAAAGATATTACCTTTCATGCCAGGATAGAAAAATTATGAATTATAAAAAATATATATAAATATGAACATATTGATAACATACCTTACCTACAACATATTAATTTTAAACTAACTATCCTTAAATTAATCTTACTTTTAAATTGAAATATATATATATATATATATATATATATATATTTATATCAAATATATATTAAATATAACTGTAAATTATTGATTATAGTATAAATTAATTGTTTCATAGTATCAATATCAAGATTAAATACAAATTAATAATTAATAATTAAAATCATTACATATGATGTCATTTCAGTGAGAGTTTATTTATAGATGAATATGTAGTATTCATATTAAGGATATAATGAGAAATCTGTTCAATTATAATGATAATTGTGATGATTTATGTTAGTGTGTAAGAGATATAATGTATTGGGCACAAGTGTTACTCAACGAGTCATGACTGATTCATCGTCTATATCAGCTTTAGGTTATGGTTATTATGTTTGCAAACTGAAGTAAATTAACGTCTCTAACGATCAATAATCGAAAATGAAATAAAATATATTGTAAAAATAAACGAAAATACTAACAATTCTCTAGACCACTATTCTAAACCAATAGGTACTAGCGAGGGTGTTTTGATCGACGTAATGGGCTACAGGAATAGCGTCCAACGTAACGAGGTGGCGCTGATGTTCAAAACCATGTTCGGCAAGGATCTCAGCACCGAAATGGTCGGAGAAACTAGCGGCAATTTCAAAACGCTTCTGGAATCTTTGTGCCTCACGGCGCCCGATTACGACGCGTTCGAAATTCACAAAGCGATTGCCGTTTAGTAAAATTGTTATCTAAACTTAATAATATATCATATTTATATATACGTAGACTCACGTGTGTCCGTTTATAATAATACGCTGAGAATAATATATTATCGCTATGTCATAAAACATGTATTAAAGATGTTTACGATATCGGGGCGCTAATGGTTCTCTATCGTGTTAACAGTTAACAACGAGTATTCCGCCTACTGCTTATTCACACATATCTATACATAATAAATACGGTAAACATAAACAATATAGTAATTAGTTTAATGTTATTAATTTAGTGAATTCAATTATAAACTAAACCCACTCTTTACAATTACGGAAATGAGAAATTAACAAATATACAGAATTAATTTATACATTATATATCGTCTAATGGTTTTCACAAGCAAAAATATTCTTTAAAATTTACGAAAGCATAAAATTAATAAATATACAAAAATAGCATTTATACTTATTACATAATATCAACTTTCTTCTTACTTAGTTACCACACTACACACATATATATACACACAAACATACATTCACATATACACACACACATATATATATATTAGTGTTGCAATCGAACTTCGGTTTTTTAACTTCGAACTGATACTCAATAATTTTAAAATTTCAAACTCGGACTCAAACTGATACTCGACTATTTCGAACTAATACTCTGATAGCTGGGTTCGATTGCAACACAAATATATATACATTTGTAAATATAAATATATATATATATATATATATATATATATATATATATATATTTCACATTATGCATTATATGAATATAATTTCTATACATATATATGTGCGTCTATTTCAGGGACTTGGAACTGATGAAGATGCTTTAATAGAGATTCTATGCACGAGAACCAATGCTCAAATCAAATATTTAAAGACCTCCTATAAGAAAAGTTATATTATATATATATATTTATTAAATATGTTATAAATTGCGATTAAAATTTGTTTATTTTATAATATTATAAAAAATAATTTCAAAATAATATTATACAATTTCATATTTATATTGACATTATTGAAATGAAAAAGTAAAGAAATTAATTAATTTCAATTAGATAAATAATAGTAGTGGGTTTCCCTCTATACAACCGTGTTTTAATTCCTCTAATACAATGTTTATAAGTTACAATATCTCCCGTTGCCATGGGTTACGATACCTCCCGTTGCCATGGGTTAGGTTACCTCCCGTTGCCATGGGTTAAGATATCTCCTGTTGCCATGGGTTACGAAGGAACTTAGCACGATCGTTACTAAAGTTTAATTCATTGTAATACATTCACTTACTAAACAAGTATTGTTATTATTATTGTTATTATGGTGGAGTCCATTCATCCTATCCTGGAATTTAGATGAAGTTTTCATTTATAGCCCTATGTCTCTAACGTTCCTTCGAAGCTACTCTCATGTTAAGACATCCATGGTTTTAATACATGGACGGGCTTGAACCTGCGTCCTACCGCTCTGGTGTCTGACACCTTAGCCCACTGATACCACATAAGCAGTTTTTTAATATAACTATAATATTAATTGCCTGTGTGGCTAAGGCGTCAGACACACAAGCAGTAGGACGCGGGTTCGACCCTCGTCCGGACCATTAATTCATTTTATAAAATGGGTCTTAAAATATTATTTAGAAGTGATCTTATATAAGTGTGTATAAATAAATGATCGGCTCTCGTTAAAACCATGGATGCCTTAACATGAGAGCGGTTTCGAAGGGACATTAGAGCCATATATGGTTATAAGTGAAAACTTCATCTAATTCCTGGATGGGATAAAAGGACTCCACCAAATAACAATAACAATAACTATATTATAGCTTAAATCAACGCTTATTTACTAATTAGACATTGCGCCGGCGATATATTTACTAAAAGTTCGACTTATTCACCAATAAACACCACCCTACTTCGCCCATCCAACGTATATAGTGTACAAAGTGGAGATCGAGAAGGACATCAAAGGTGACACGTCGGGTTTCTTTCGCAAGCTGCTGGTCGGTCAGTGCGCGTGTACTCGCGACGAGAACGCCACTTTCGATCGCACCGAAGCCAAACGAGACGCTAAAGCGCTGTACGACGCCGGGGAAGCTAAATGGGGTACGGATGAATCAGTGTAAGTAGACCGTGTCTCCGAGCGGTGGTTATCGTTATCCGGCGAGCGAGTGTTATGAAAGAGTAGATTTCGTATATCCAAGAAAATTATCACTTTTTGGCATATTTTTAAACTATATTTTTCACATTTATAAAATATATTTATTTAATTTTATAATATATATTTTTTAATATCTTATGAATATTATTTATTGATATTATCTTTTATTAATATATATATATATATATATTTTAAATGAGAATATATTCTAAATTTTCATATTAATAGTTTGTTATAAATATTATATATTATATTTATTTTATGAATATTAATAATTTAATTATATATATATATATATATATATATATATATATATTAATATAAAATCATTAATATTAGTTTAAATATAGTTTGTTAATATACTTTAAAAAAAATCTTTAATTTATTATATACAATTTAAAATATATACGACATATTAATATAATAAATTTTAATTTATATCGCGAAATAAAAAAAAATATATGTAAATATTTATACTCATTTGTTAATCTTATTTTTTATCAGATTTAATTCTATCCTCTGTCAAAGAAGTTTTCCTCATTTACGCGCAACCTTCGAAGAATATAAGTTATTGTCGAGCAAGGACATAGAGGCTGCAGTGAAGAGTGAGTTTTCAGGCGATATCAAGAATGGGCTTCTCACAGTGGGTTAGCTTATCATTAAATTATATATATACATTTTTCGGGCGACAGAATAGAAAAGATATTGATCTTAATCTGAAGCCATTTAGAGGAAATAATAACATAAATAATTATATATTTCATACCTAAAAAAATGTACAATTTAAAACTTCTAATAAATATTTATTATTATTATTATATATATATAAAATCTGTTATAATATATTATTGATTGCACAGTACGATGTATAAAATACAAGCCCGACTACTTCGCTCGCAAGCTTCAGAAAGCGATGAAAGGACTAGGTACCGACGACTCAGCTCTGGTTAGAGTTGTGGTGTCCAGATGCGAGTCGGACATGGTTCAGATCATGAAGTCGTTCTCTAAACTCGTGGGAGGTGAATCACTAGCGACGTGGATTCAAGTTTGTAACTAGACAATGGGACGATTGAATAACAACACATTTCATTATATTAGAATTTGATTATTTATGATATATATATGTATATATTTATATATATATACAATTATTTTATCTATTTACAATACTATATTACATTATTTATTACATTATATTTTATCTAATTTTCTTGTAGGTAATATAGAAAAGAGTACATAATTTAGTAATATAGGAATAATAATAAATAACAAATTTTAAATTTCAAATTATAAAATGAATTAAACTATAAATTATGATTATTTAAATTTAAAACCACTCTATTAGGTTAATAATAATTAATAATAATTAAATATAATTAATAATAATTTTATTTAAATGAGAATGATAAATTATTCAAATTAAAATGAGAAGTAGTCTTAATTAATTAATTATAGTAATTAAAATATTTTATTTTTACATACAATTTAGCGATGGTAATAACATAGTATTATTGTTTACTTATATTTAAAAAGATGAGTTACAAAATCATACTTAGATATTAACTCTCCTTAGATATGTAAAATTAACTGAGGTACTTTTAAATACTTTTATTTCATAGAAAATATCCACGTATTTATATATATATTATAATTATTTGATAAATATAGGCAGTTATCGAGCTTTATACAGCGTAAAATGTACAATATACAGTTTACAATTTACAATATACACTCTACAGTATACAATATATAGTGTACAATATGAACAATGTATACTTCGTTACAAATACGGCTACCATCACCGCACCAGGACGACACCTCTGGAGACTACAAAGAAATGCTGTTGGCGCTGATCGGAGTCAGGGAGGTCACCGCTCCGACGGAGGAAGAGATCGCCGAAGCTAACGAGGAACAAGAACTCGAGGAGGTCGAAGAGGAAGTCATCGAAGTTAGTCTTAGGAATAGATCAATTATCGATATACGCTATGATATATTATTATTTCAGTAAATCTGTATCGTTTTCGTTTAATTAAGATACGATGTATACAATAATCATAGAATATATGTATATAACATAGCATTTATTTAATATAAATTTCAACAGTATTTTATTCATAAATATTAATTAATTAATTTAGATATTTTCCTATACCATATCGATAACTATATAATATTTCCCTTCGTAAACTATTATAGTGAATGGCAGTATTTACATTAACAGTCGCTTCATTAAGTTAGTGTTAATCATGATGTTAAAGGTTAACCTTGAACCTTACATACCCCCCCGCGCAGGAAGAAGGAACCGTAAAAGATTTCGAGGGATTCAATGCGAAGTCTGATTGCGATGTTTTGAAGAAAGCGATGAAAGGATTCGGTGAGTTTATCGTAAAGTAGGCCAAAGTGCACATATATATTTACAATCTGTTAGACATCTAGTGAATTATAATTATTTTATTTATTTAATATTGTTTCATATTATAATGGGATATTACATACATTTCATAGAATTCCTATTTGGTGTATTTATTTATATATATATATATATTGATATTGTTATTGTTATTTTATTTTGGTGAAGTCCTTTTATCCCATCCAGGAACATAGATGAAGTTTTTATTTACAACCATATATATGGCTCTAATGTCCCTTTGAAACCGCTCTCGTGTTTTTTAAGAAAGTCGATCACTTATTTATACACAATTATATAAGATCACTTCTAAATAATATTTTAAGACCTATTTTAATTGTCCGAACGAGGCTCTAACTCGTGTCCTATTGATTGTGTGTCTAACGCCTTATATATTTATATATATATATATATACATATATATATATATATATATATATATATATATATATATAAATATATATTTACTATAAAATATATAATAAGTTATTATTAGATAAGTATTTAATACTTTAGTAAGTTTAGTTATGAATCACGTATTATGTAACTTATGCAGGTACCGACGAGAAAGCTATCATAGATGTGATTACGAAGAGATCCAATCAACAACGGCAACAGATCATCGAAGTATATAAGTCATCTTTCGGAAAGGTATTATTAATGAGACATTATTAGTAATGTTTTATTGGTAAGATAATATTTTGAGGGTATTATCAGTATGTTATTATTAGTATCATATTCTAAGTATTATCAAGGAAAGATTATATGATTTTTATCTATCATACGATTTTTATCTATTATATATATATATATATATAAACAATTATGAATTTTTGTATTCAAAAATATATTCTTTTTGAGAGAATTTTGTTTTCCTAAAGGTTGATTACACATATATCGGTTATTTCAATTCATTTATGAATGATATGATGTACTACTAGTCCATAATATAATACAATAACATAAATCAATTGTATGGTAAAAGTTAATAATACAATTTGTAAGTAAACGTCCTTGGGTATTATTTATAATATGCGAATAATACATGTTATTGTATTAGTGTAAATGATGATAAATCAAATCTTAAATCGTTTAAGTACATCCTTAAGTATTTATATTATAGATAATTAACAATGTAATGTATAATAAATATTAATGATATTTTAAAATATGACGTAAAACTATGATCTATAACAATAACTATAAATATTAATTTATATAAATGTAACTATATTCAATTTACTATAATACGCATAGTCACCAATAATCATCACGTATCGTTCGTGAAAAGAGAGCTAAGCGTACACTTTTGAACAGGATTTAATCAAAGAGATTAAGAGTGAGATCAGCGGAAGTTTCCGGAACGCTATCATCGGTTGCTGTCAACACCCGCGCGTATTCGACGCCTACGAACTCAGAAAGGCGATGAAGGTTCGTAAGTGCAATACACCAGGCTTAGAACTTATGTGTAACTTATCTAAATCCTGATTATATGTAATTTAGCTAATTCGTTATTATTTTTAATTTATCTACCTCATTTATTATATCTATATTATCTAATTCTATATTATATTTAAATTATTTATAATATTTCCTATATGATTATATATTATATCAATTTCTGTATTATATACGATTATTCGGTTTGCTTACTGTTTCATGATTGACCTCGAATTGAATTATTTACAAACATATTTTTATTTAAATCGTATATGAAAAAATTACTTAAGAAGCAAAAATAAATATTCGTAATATATTAATATTACACTAAAACAATATTATATATTGTGTATGGTATATTTATGAATTATACTTGTTAACTTTTATTAGGTATTGTTAGAATTATTGCATTAGTCACAACCATTGAGTTATTAAAATAATTTATATCATATATATTGCGTTATTATAATAGTATGAATTTTATATATATATATATATATTATATATTGAATTTTACTTAGACATATATTTAATTTGATATTCATTATAATTTCTATTCATTATATTTTTGATTTGCTATGTTATCAGGGTATCGGTACCGATGAAGATTGTCTCATAGAAATAATCTGTACGAGGAGCACCGCGCAAATGGCGGAGATCGTCGAGAAATACACCCAAGGTTTATTAACTCACTCGATATAGTAAATATGGCGGCCATTAATACTACGGGTTTTGCAGTTCACAACAGGAAGCTGGAAGACGATATCATGTCGGAGACTTCCGGCAATCTGAAAAGACTCCTAGTTTCTATGATTCAGGTTTGCGATGTGTAGGATTTCGATGCCCTTACATCGACTTATAATAGTTTTACTTCGTTTCGATCCGAGCATATATTATTGTTTACGCCATTTTTAATTTAATAAATCATTTTAATATATAATACGTCGACATTAATATTAAACGCGAGTTCTTATTATATACCGGGCGATAGACCAGAAAAGGACCTAAACGGAACCTTTACTCTATGGCCTTTTGAGATTTAAAATAACTATACATTATAATTTATAACTTATATTTATTATTTCATACGAACCGTTATATCTCAATAAACAATATTTATTTATTTATTTATATCACACTCGCGGTCGTTGAATGCTAATCACGTTTGTACAGGCTAACCGACCAGATTCGAATACGGTTAACCGAACTAAAGCTAGGAAGGATGCAAAATCTTTATACGAAGCAGGGGCCGATAAGTTTGGAACTGACGAGTCTAGATTTAATGTGATCATTTGTTCGAGGTTAATGAAATAATATTATACTTAATATTCTATTGAATTAAGAATTATATAATATTACAATAATCTCAGTTTTTTATCGTTCAAAAATATTAGATATTCGATAATATTCGAAAATGCAAATGTTTCGAGTCGCAAGTGTGATATCACCTTTATTGTAACTTCAATTAATATCATATAATTTATATTATAGTGAATTTCTAAATGAAATAATTTCAATATTTGAATAAAATATTGTATATATATATTTTATATATATTCTATGATATATGTTATATATATTATATTAATTAAACAAAATCAATAAAGAGTTATTGAAAATAATAAATTTAATATCATGTATATTAATCAAGTGTAAATAAATAGTATTTAGTATTTTATACTCAAAATAAACAATAATTATATAGTAAATATAATTATATAATAAAGAATAATATTTTAAATTACAGTAATAAACCTCTCTTCAATATAACTATAGTGATTCAGTATGATCTTAACATATAATTATATATATTTCATAATATATTATTTCATTTTTCTTCAAATAATTTTTATAACCTTATATCAATTCGGTATCGATTATTATTATTGTTTTAATCGAAACTACGATTAATAATAACTAAACAAACGAATTACACCGATATCTATTTTGATTGGCAGGAGTAACCCTCAATTACGCGCGACCTTCGAGGAATACAAGAAGGCCTATAACGTTGACATCGACAAGGTCATCGAGGATGAGATGTCGGGCGACTTGAAGAAAGCTATGTTGACCATAGGTATGCCACTGCATACAGGCTTTGTTATTGTATACTTAGTCTTATTAACTACTACTACTACTACTACTACTACTACTACTACTACTACTACTACTACTACTACTACTACTACTACTACTACTACTACTACTACTACTACTACTACTACTACTACTGCTACTGCTACTGCTACTGCTACTGCTACTGCTGGGATGCGAAGATCTCCAGCCTTCACGATTGGCGCATCCTGTACATCCCGTCAAAAGGATGTCGAAAAGGAGATCAACACACGGCAAGGACACTCTCGAGCCCAAGGCTCGGAGGTCCCGCCACCCCAACACAATTGTCAATTGTCGGACGCCATCAAAACTATCGAGGCCAATGGAAAACCGGCTTTTATCATATATACAAACGGATCGGCCGAAGGAGGTCTTAGAAATGGAGGTAGTGCTGCAGTCATCACTTCAGGCTCCCCATCCAACCCCAATCTCATCGCAACAATAAAAGCCAAAGGTAGCAAACTTACATCTTCCTACGAAACCGAGGTCACAGCTCTACTACTGACGGCAAAATGGATAGAAGGGCAGGGGGCGCGACCAGAAGGCCACATCCTGATATGCTCGGAGAGTCAATCGGCACTATCATGTCTGAGTGAATCCGGCTTAGGAGACGATGCTGATATGGCAAAGGTCCGAAGAATACTCACGGCAACAGACAGACAAGTCACGCTCCAATGGGTCCCTGGACACTGTGATCTTGTCGGAAACGACTGGGCTGACAGTGCAGCCGGTGAAGCAGCCGCAGCTCCTCTGCAGCATCCGGACGACATCATCGACACACCACCATCATCCAGCATCTCATTCGAAGCAGCTAGGGCACTAATATTGAGGGAGATAATTGACCCACCAACCACCCACCAACGCACCAAGACAATATATGCGGACGACGAAGGGAACCAACAAAATCAAAAAAAAAATATACAAAATGGTCCCCGGATATCAAGAAAAGAAGCAGTATTATTGGCGCAACTGAGAAGCGGTCACTGCCACACATTGGCAGCTTACCGCAATGTGGTGGACAAAAAATCTTCTCCATACTGTCCACACTGCTAGGACGAGCACGAGACGATAGAGCATTGGCTAAGAGAATGCCCGGCGACGGCCGTAAAACGAATGCGTGTGTTTGGGGGTCCGGCGCCTCCAATGACAGCTCTGGTAAACAATACAGAGGGTGTCCTTGCGTTTGCACGAGGACTCCAAAGTTCCTCGTGACGCAATCGCCGCCCTCAACAACAACAACAACTCCAACACACACACGATTGTTTTTTCGATCGTCGAACAGTTGCCATCGGCCCTTCTGTTCCGAATATTATTGCTAAGAGCCGGAGATGTCGAAGCGAATCCAGGTCCAGAGTGTTCGGTATGCCTGAAAGTTTTCCACAAGAACAAACCCTTCCTAATCTGCACATCCTGTGACTCGTTGTCACATATGGGAGAAAAATGCAGCGGGTTATCAAGAACTGAACAAAGTAGCGGAATCTGGTGTTGTCGAAAATGTCACACAAGCAATATAGCTAGCCCACCGAGTCCACCTCCACAATGCCCTCCCTCTCCCATATCCTCACAGTGCTCAGTCTGCAGAAAGAAATTTCAGATAGGCAAATCTTTCCTATCTTGTCAGACATGCATAGCGCGATCACATATGGGTGAAAAATGCAGCGGCCTCTCGAGAACCCAACAAGCAATCGGATACTGGAGCTGTTCACTCTGCTCAGGCTCCAACTCATCGAATCTCTTGCCCCAATCGCCTGCATCCCCAACAGCAAACCCGCACAATGCGCAATCAGCCGCGACCACCTCGACCCCTTCTCCTCCACCTCCCTTGCCCCCATCAACTTCGTCATCCCCAGATCGGGTCATCCCAGCTAGGCCACCCCAGGCTAGAAAGACTATTCTTGTGGGACAAGTAGTAGGCGATCCGAGAACAGCAGCTTGCACTGGCCACAAACACTGCTGCATACAATCGACCGAGTGGTCACAGCTACTCGACACCCCCTGAAATGCGGAGGATGCCAGAGGCTATGTCATAAGAAATGCTCAGATCTGTCTAGAACAGAGCAGCTACAGTTCAGGGACACTACATCGTGGCGATGCGAAGGATGTAGCACCCGCGCAAACTCAGCCGCTTGCAACCCCTCTACCCGCACATCGGGCAAGTCAGAGAAAACCGGAGACATTGGCTCCAGAGAAAGTATTAAAGTTATCCAGTGGAACGCAAATGGCTTAAAATCGAAAATGTTATAGTTGACAAACACGGCTAACAAATTGAAGGCGGACATAATACTGATCCAAGAATCGAAACTATGTGCGAAAGACAAATCACCATGTCTACCTGGCTTTGTCACGGTGAGAAAGGACAGAGGCATTAACACAGGAGGAGGTTTGATTACTTTTATCAAAGATGACATCCCGTTCACAAACATTATGAACCCAACGTCAATTCCAGGTTCCCTCCTTGAAATCCTCACTGTCAAACTGGAACCCAAATCCTGCCGCAACTTATCCTTCGCAAACGTCTACTGTCCACCAACTAGAGGCGATTGTAGAGGGCAGGAATTTGACACGTCGGAATTACCGGACACGAAAGACGTAATCATTGGAGGGGACTTAAACATCCACTCCAATGTTTGGGATCGCTGGCAGCCGGAAGATCAAATGGGATTGGAAGTTGAAGCCTGGATAACCGCAAAGGATTTCTGAGTAGCAAACGACGGGACAGCAACGAGAATAAATGCGGGTACTGGAGGTTGCAGCGCTCCTGATATAACACTGGTGCACAATAGTCTAATGGAGAAAGTCGAATGGTCGACAACAGAATGTATGAACTAAGATGGAACTGGAGTTCGGCGAACTTCACCGCTTTCACCAAGACCATAGAAGACGCCGCTCGAAACTTTACCAACGATAGCTCCATTTCACATCGAATGGAACTACTAAATTCCACGATACTGAAAGCCGCGGCTGAACACATCGGCAAAGTCAAGGCCACAAAGAACAGCAAGGAGTGGATGACACGAGAAATCCGGTCAGCAATAAAGGAGAGAAACCGTCTCAGAAGACTAGTAGGCTCAAGACGAGAGGAATGGATCGACACATGCAGAACAGTACGAGAACTGACAAGAGAAAGTAAGGAGAGAAAGTGGGCCGAGTTCCTATCCAACTCCGATAACAGCTCGAACCCAAATAAAATATGGGAGACTCTGAAATCACTAAGTGGTAGGAGCGCCAGCAGTTTAAAGAACGAAACACTGATAAAGGACGAGAAAAGATATGTATCGAGTAGAGCAAAAGCTAATGCGTTCATGCAGAGCTATGCAGACATCAGCCGAGTAAAGATTATCAAGTCCGAACGCCTAAAGAACCAGGTTAGAAGAACCCTGAACGCTTCAAGAGCGAACGAGGAATGCTGCACACTTTTCAGCATTACAGAGCTCAGCCAAGCAATTACCTCTATGAAGGCCAAAGGAGCCACCGGAAAGGATAAGATAGACCCGAGATTCCTGAAAGCATTAGGCGAGGCAGCCCTTATCTTCCTCTTAGATATAATAAATGATTCTTGGAATAGCGGAAACTGTCCAGCAAGCTGGAGAATAGTAGTGATCATACCACTCCTCAAAAAAGGCAAACCGGCCAGCGAGATGAATTCATACCGTCCAGTAGCACTCACCTCCTGTGTTGGAAAAACCATGGAAAGGATGGTCGCCAACCGTCTATCCCACTTAGCAGAAACGAATGGCTGGTGGTCAAACGACCAGGCAGGGTTCCGGAAGATGAGGTCATGCGAAGACCAGGTGCTCAGACTCTCTCAATCCATCAGCAATGGCTTCCAGTCATCCCCACCGAAAAGAAGCTTACTAGCATTGCTGGATTACAGCAAAGCTTATGATATGGTATGGAAGGACAAGTTATATCAAACAATGATTGACAAAGGAGTCCCTCTGGCTATAGTAAAATGGTGCAGGAGTTTTCTGGCAGACAGAAGAGCGATGGTTCGATTAGACGGCATCACAGGGAAGAGCATGAAGATGCACCAAGGGGTTCCCCAAGGATCGGTATTATCCCCCCTATTCTTTCTCTTCTACATTGACGGGGTCAGAGAAGTTATTCCAGAAGGTGTAAATATCAGCCTATATGCAGATGACATCGCCATCTGGGCCCAAGACGCGGACAAGACGAAAGCACAGGACATGGTGCAGGAAGCTATAATCAAGATAGCAAACTGGTCTACATCATTTAAGCTAGCTCTCAACCCGGGAAAATGCGAGGTCAACCTATTTTTATATTTAAACCGAAAGACGCTCAGTGGACCCCAGTTATTAAGATGGGCCAATACGTTCTAAAACATAACAAGACACCAACCTTCCTAGGAGTGACATACGACAGATCGCTATCGTCCCCACGCCCTGCAAGTGAAGACACGGATCCTAAATCGTATAAGAATCATGGCCTCATTAGCGACCAAGGAATGGGGATGGAACAGACGAAGCCTGCAAAGAATATATCAAGCCATAATCCATAGCGTATTGAACTACTGCGGTGCGGGCTGGCAACCCTGGCTCGCAAAAAGCAATGTTTTATTACTTGAGAGAACCCAAAACAGAGCTCTCCGGGTTCTGACAGGCCAACTATCGGATACCCCCCTGGAGTGTCTCCGACTGGAAGCGGGTTTCTCATCCTTCGAAACCAGCATCAGGAGAAACGCAGCTATTGCATGGGAAAAATCAGCTCGGCTCCCGGACAGCAACCCGAGACACGAACTGTTCGGCTCACCGGTGTTCCACAGATGGAAAAGGAAGGACTGGAGCAGCGTAGCAAAGGAGACCTGCAGTTCACTCGGATTAAACGAAAGCGGACGAAAGCCGATCACCTGTAAAGTCACCCCTCCCTGGTTCTGGGACCGACGTAGCAAGTTAATAGTCAATACATCACTCATAGGCAACTCGAACAAGATGGACAACAAACAAATTCAATTGTCGGACGCCATCAAAACTATCGAGGCCAATGGAAAACCGGCTTTTATCATATATACAGACGGATCGGCCGAAGGAGGTCTTAGAAATGGAGGTAGTGCTGCAGTCATCACTTCAGGCTCCCCATCCAACCCCAATCTCATCGCAACAATAAAAGCCAAAGGTAGCAAACTGACATCTTCCTACGAAACCGAGGTCACAGCTCTACTACTGGCGGCAAAATGGATAGAAGGGCAGGGGGCGCGACCAGAAGGCCACATCCTGATATGCTCGGATAGTCAATCGGCACTATCATGTCTGAGTGGATCCGGCTTAGGAGACGACGCTGATATGGCAAAGGTCCGAAGAATACTCACGGCAACAGACAGACAAGTCACGCTCCAATGGGTCCCTGGACACTGTGATCTTGTCGGAAACGACTGGGCTGACAGTGCAGCCGGTGAAGCAGCCGCAGCTCCTCTGCAGCATCCGGACGACATCATCGACACACCACCATCATCCTAGCATCTCATTCGAAGCAGCTAGGGCACTAATACTGAGGGAGATAATTGACCCACCAACCACCCACCAATGCACCAAGACAATATATGCGGACGACGAAGGGAACCAACAAAATCAAAAAAAAAATATACAAAATGGTCCCCGGATATCAAGAAAAGAAGCAGTATTATTGGCGCAACTGAGAAGCGGTCACTGCCACACATTGGCAGCTTACCGCAATGTGGTGGACAAAAAATCCTCTCCATACTGTCCACACTGCTAGGACGAGCACGAGACGATAGAGCATTGGCTAAGAGAATGCCCGGCGACGGCCGTAAAACGAATGCGTGTGTTTGGGGGTCCGGCGCCTCCAATGACAGCTCTGGTAAACAATACAGAGGCTGTCCTAGCGTTTGCACGAGGACTCCAAAGTTCCTCGTGACGCAATCGCCGCCCTCAACAACAACAACAACAACAACTGCTACTGCTACTGCCACTGCCACTGCCACTGCCACTGCCACTGCCACTACTACTACTACTACTACTACTACTACTACTACTACTACTACTACTACTACTACTACTACTACTACTACTACTACTACTACTACTACTACTACTACTACTACTACTACTACTACTACTACTACTACTACTACTACTACTACTACTACTACTACTACTACTACTACTACTATTACTACTACCACTACTACCACTACCACTACCACTACTACCACCACCACCACCACCATTACCCCCACTACACCTAGTACGCTGCCTGAAGAGTAAGAGCAGCCAGTACGCGCGCCGCCTATACGTCAGTATGCAGGGTCTGGGCACTGATGACGACACCCTTGTTCGTACCGTGGTCAGCCGAAGCGAGGTGGACATGGTTCAGATCAAACAGGCCTTCGAAGCCGCCTACAAGAAGCCCCTCGGTGAATACATCAAGGTTAACGAGGCGACCTTCAGGGTGGTTATTTAAGGGTGGTTATTGTAGCAGGAATGTCGGTCCGATTTACTGTTAGTTGATACATCCACGGTAGTCTGTCGGTATATCTTAATAGAAAAAGCACTACACCCTAAGTTGTAGTATTCCGCTTCGAGCTTAATGTAGTTTTTGAATAATTATTTTATTTTATCGAACTCTTAGTGTTTTCAAATTAGAATGGAAAGTATTTTCACGTTATCACCGTAATATATATATATATATATATATATATGATAATATGTATGATTATATATGACCTTTATATATCTCGGCGATATATATATATATATATATATATATATATATATATATATATATATATATATATATATATATATATATATATATATATGGATTCTATGCATATAGATGTTACACGTTCAGAATATTTTAGCGTGTGCAGTAGAGCGTGAAGATTTAAGACCGCCCATATTGAACTCTTGAAATATTCAGCTGTCAATTATCTCCTACACACCCGCCACACATGTGTTCATTTATAAAGTGTGCCGACCGCCATGTTTCCCCATATATATATATGTATATATTTAGGTTCAAGTCTCCTCCTCCTCATAATTACTATTAAATATAATAAAATATTCTGATATGATTTATTAATCAACTGTGATTATATAACCTTACACGTGAATTTGCGATTGCGTAGTTATAATACATAGTAGACGTTTCAGGTGTACGTAACCTCATGAAATGTTATACGTTACCGTATATCAATAATGAACGCAATATCATAATCAAATCGTATAAATATATTTATATTTAATTAATATCGAAAACAATTCATCAAATAAATAATAATAAAATCAAAATATAGTTTGTTATTAAATACTATTGGATATTAATGATGACAACTCTAATTAATAGGATGACATATCTGGAGATTATAAGAAGACAATATTAAATCTTGTGGGAGAACAGAGATATCTATCTAAATAATTCTTCGATCATAATCGACTGAATGCTTTTATTTATTTTACTACTTTTGTGTCATCAATATTTGTTATATTATTATTCTTTTATATATATTCTTTCTTTTATACGGTATTTTAGTTATCAAATATTTAATAAATCAAATATTAAATTATAATTTATTTTATTTTCAGTATATACATTTAAAAGTTTAATGGTTTATAGAGTATTATTTTTTAAGTTGTGAAATTACACTTATAATTGATATATATATATATATATATATATATATATATATATATATATAAGTAATAATATATTATTTGGCGGCTTATGCTCTTCCTTTAATTTATATTTATCCTAATAAGGCAAAGAAAATCGACGTTGGTGTCATTTATTGATATTATCATTTATATAATATTATAGTTTATTTCATAAATTTATTCCCCATATTAATAATTGTATATTTAAATTATTAATTAACACTATTCAAGTAGTAGGTCATATATATACACAATAATCAAGAACATGTCATTACTATAATACCAACAGCATAAATCATAGACATTAGAACTAGAGTTCACCTTGATTCTAACTTCTACGACTTAAGTGTGGAAAAACAATAGAGAACGTACACAATACGCGATTCAGCGATAGGAATACTGAAGAGTTACACACATGAAGGAGGAACACGTGTGTGCAAAGTTGTCCGTTACCGTAGCTCTCCGCTTGACATAGGAGTGATTCAAGTGTCTCAGCAAACAAACACATATTATTAGAATGCAGCATAATATACTTTTTAAATTAATAGCAGCATAATAATAGCATAATAGACTTTAAATAGCAACATAACAGCAGCTTAATAGCTTGACAAATTAATAGCAGCATAATAGACATTTAATGGAAACATAATAGCAGCATAATAGCACAATGTAAACATTTAAAGCAATACATATTCTATTATGTTGCTATTATAAGGCTATTAATGTTTGTTGGGTAATATCATAATTTCAATAATGACCTTAAAAATATTTATTTCTTCTAAATTTGTGATACATGACAAATAGAAACGGTTACAATTTCCCTTAAATGGTATGTAACTTTTATCAATTTATATGAAACAAATTTTAATGATGCATAGTTTGAAATATAGGTGGTAATACTATCGTTTTAAATAATTTCAATAGCTAATGGTAAAATTATTGTTACGTAATACTTTAGAATGTTAAAAACATGTATAATTTTACATTGAAATTAGATCTATTGATTTATTATATTTATCGAATATGGCTGTAAGATTAAGATGAATGTTTTTAATTTTAAAATAATCTTATATTATTAAAACAAACACTATTTATTAAATATTTATTGTATTCAAAAATATACATAACTTTTCATTTAATAGTAATATATTTTTAAATTGTAAATAAATATAAACCAAAATTAGAATTAAAATATATAATTATCAGTACAGGTGGCACAATTTTTCATTAATTCCATAAATTCATTTGAGTAACATACTTTCATTCGTAAAATATTTGACGTTTCTGAATTAATGAACAAGTAACGACTTTTATTGTTTCCCATACTTTATAAAGGTAAAACATTCGTAACGAATTTGTAAAGAAATAAAAGATGGCTATATATAAAATAAGTTGTTATATATAAATGTTTATTTATATCCTTATTTAAATTAAATTAAAATTATGAAATTTTCTTTAGGAATCTAAATTATTTAAATATAATTATTGAATAGAATTATATTGGCTTTATAATGTATACAATTTTATTATTTGTGTTATAATAATTATCATTTTTGTCGATATAATGTTTGTATAAAAATATAAATGATTCCAGTAAAATCAATTACTCAAGAAACTTAATTATATTAAATCATATACAATATAAAATTATAATAAATCCAAATATATTTCGAATAACTTTCAAAAAATCCACTTATTTATTTATTATTTTCATAGATTGTATACTTTGTTAAACTATCACGTAAACGATATTGTATATAAAATATATGTTTGTAAAGTATACTTTATACAAATATATTTAATCTTATTCAATATTATTAAATACTTTTATAATTATTTGATAAATACTAAAAAAATCCACTTTATTCAACATGATAGTGTTACCCTTGGATTGTTATTATTAACAGCTATTAATAATGTTGGTATTATGTTTTATATTTTAATTATTGTACCTACTTATTTTATTATGTATCTTTACTATCTTAAAATCATATATAAGTTAGGATGTGGGGTTATTTAATTTTGTATAATTATATAAAATATGTATTCATATATGATTTTTGTTTGTTATAGATACAAAATGCAATTTTTCAATATTTGTTATATTTATATAAAATATATATACATTTATTTAAAAAATATAACTTTATCATGATGTATGTATTTTCTAAATATATTGAAAATGTAAAGTAATAATATCATAGACATTAGAGTGACGGATCAGACATTAGAGTGCCCCACTCAAATTCTATGAATAATATATATATTATTAAAATTGTTATCATACATTATCAATGATATAATTTTATCAAAGATTAGGCTAATTTAAGTATATTTTCATTATCATTTTTTTAAATTAAATTAAAATATAAAATATTGGATATGTAATATATTTAAAACTAAAATAGTACTATTTTATTAATATCTAAGTAATTTTAATTTATTATATATAATATTCTATACAAAATTTTAAAAACAGGTTTCGCCGGGGTTCGAACCCGGGACCTTTCGCGTGTGAGGCGAACGTGATAACCACTACACTACAAAACCACTCTTGTTTATTGATGTTATTCAATCTTTATTATAATAAATAGTAAGTATTTTATCAGCTTTTAATCTAAATGTTTAATTATTTTGATGGTCAGTAGCTGATTTGTAGCTCGGATCAAAAGAACATTACGATCAACGGACATTTTCAACGGACATCTATGTCCGTTTAATGTCCGCTAGTGTCCGTTAGTGTCCGCTAATGTCCGCTAGTGTCCGAAAATGTACGTACTATTATATACTATTCTACGTAAATTTATACGTGTCCGTTGATCGTAATGTTACTCTTATATACTATTCTATGTATATTTATACGTGTCCTTTGATCGTAATGTTACTCTTATATACTATTCTATGTATATTTATACGTGTCCGTTGATCGTAATGTTACTCTTATATACTATTCTACGTATATTTATACGTGTCCGTTGATCGTAATGTTACTCTTATATACTATTCTATGTATATTTATACGTGTCCGTTGATCGTAATGTTACTCTTATATACTATTCTACGTATATTTATACGTGTCCGTTGATCGTAATGTTACTCTTATATATTATTCTACGTATATTTATACGTGTCCTTTGATCGTAATGTTACTCTTATATACTATTCTACGTATATTTATACGTGTCCGTTGATCGTAATGTTACTCTTATATACTATTCTATATATATTTATACGTGTCCGTTGATCGTAATGTTACTCTTATATACTATTCTACGTATATTTATACGTGTCCGTTGATCGTAATGTTACTCTTATATACTATTCTATGTATATTTATACGTGTCCGTTGATCGTAATGTTACTCTTATATACTATTCTACGTATATTTATACGTGTCCGTTGATCGTAATGTTACTCTTATATACTATTCTATGTATATTTATACGTGTCCTTTGATCGTAATGTTACTCTTATATACTATTCTACGTATATTTATACGTGTCCGTTGATCGTAATGTTACTCTTATATACTATTCTATATATATTTATACGTGTCCGTTGATCGTAATGTTACTCTTATATATTATTCTATGTATATTTATAGATGTACGCTGATCGTATTATACTTTTATATATGCATACAAAAACAGGTGGTAATTGTTATATGTTAAATTTATTATAAATAAAAAAATACAAAATTAACAATTATCGTACTGTACATTGAATAGAATAATATATATATATATATATATATATATATATATATAATAATATGTACAGTGAATATAATAATATGTACATTGCATATAATATATATGTACATTGAATATAATATATATGTATATATATATATATATATATATACATATATATAATAATAATATGTACAGTGAATATATATATATAATAATAATATGTATACACTGTATACAGTGATTATAATAATATGTACATCGAATATAAAAATAATAATAATCATATGTACAGTGAATATATATATATACATTGGATATAATATATATATATATATATATATATATATAAAATTTAATGCTTGTGGAAATGACACTCGAAAAATTTTTAAAATGGCTAATAGCATCCTTGGTACCAACATCAAATCTAAGTCTACTGCACTACCTGATGCTGCTCTGTGTTCTTCTTTTGTCTCCTCCTTGTCTACTAAGCTCTCCCATATATTCGACAACATCAGCTCTAAATTGGCGCAATTACCGATGACACTTTATGCTCATATAACGACTAACCCTATATCTTGCAAACTCTCTTGTTTCACTCCTCCTTCTATTACCGAAATCCGTAACTTGATTCTCACTGCTAATTCCACTTCCCCAATTGACCCATTACCACTCGTTGTTTTTAAGAACATTGTCCCTATAACTGAAAATGCAATACTTTACTTGATCTCTCAATCACTTGACGATGGAATCATGGTCAGTTCCTTGAAATATGCCATTATTAAGCCCATTCTAAAAAAACCGTATCTTGATCCAGATGTATTGACCAATTACCGACCGATCTCGCAACTTCCAATATTAAGTAAAATCATGGAACGTGTGGTCAGTCGTCAGCTCATTAATTACCTTGAAAATAACAATCTGCTTGATTACTTTCAAAGTGCTTATAGAAAATCTTTCTCTACTGAGACTGCCCTCACACATGTCACTGACCTGATTCATAACTCGCTTGACTCTTCTCATTGCGTACAACTACTCCTGATTGACCTTTCTAGTGCATTTGACATGCTCAACCATTCGATCCTAATTAACCGTATCATCGAACTTGGTATTGAAGGTTCCCCCCTTAAGTGGCTGATGTCGTTCATCACTGATCGAACTTCGTCTGTTAAAATCAATGACTTCATATCACCTCCCACCAATATTCTTAAAGGGGTCCCTCAGGGGTCAGTTCTTGGGCCACTTCTCTTCTCTATATACTTACGTCCTATCTCTAATATTATTCGCAAATACCCTAATATCTATTACCACATATATGCTGATGACATTCAACTACTACTGAAACTGCCCATTGACTCTATGAACTCTAACTCTGAGCTGTCAGATTGTACTTCTGAGATCACTTACTGGTTACTAACTAATGACCTCTTAGTCAATACTTCCAAAACTGAACTTCTTAACATCTCGAAGGTACCTGTCACTTTCCCTACTCTGTCAATTGACGGTATAATTATTAAATCTTCTGAATCTGTGCGCAATCTTGGTGTTTTAATTGATAGTACTCTATCGTACGGTGCTCATATAAATGCAATCTCTAAATCCGCTAATCTCTATTTGAGAAAAATTCGTCACATTAGAAACTATTGTTCGCCCAACATCACTAAGCGCCTTCTCAATGCCCTAGTATTATCTCGAATAGACTATTGCTGTTCTCTATTCTACGGAATTAAGAACTCTGAAGTTATTAAAATTGACCGAATTATTCGCTCATCCGTAAGATTAGTTCATAGGCTTAAGCGACGGGATCATGCTTTAACTGACACCCACCAATGCAATATGAAATGGCTATCGTTTAGAAAACGGTGCCAATTTAGGCTTCTCTGCTTAACACATAAAACACTATTCCTAGGCAGACCTGCATACTTACGTGCATTGCTCACTCGTCGCAACATCCTCCCACATCTGCGCTCGTTTGATGCCACACTACTTGACTTACCTGTTACTCGTAACGTGATGCGTTCTCGCTCCTTTACAAACTCCTACTACATGGAATCTGTTGCCTTACCGCCTAAGAAGATTGAAGTCGCCTCACGTATTTGCTAATAGTCTCAAAGACTATTTAAATTTAAAATTAAAGTAACCCTCTCCTTGATGTTGATCTGGTTCCATCTCTATTTTTATATATTATATTGCTACCTTATTTAATGTTATTGTTTCGTTTTGTTTGTTCGTTCACAACACCAGTGAGGGTAATCTTTCTTTACCATATTTGGTGTATAAATAAACCATCCTATCCTATCCTATCCTATATATATAAAGCAGAATTATAGCAGATTTTAATAGTTATTTATTAAAGCAGTCTATCTTGAAAATGTTTACTGGGTACATATAATAGTTTATAAGAGTAACATTACGATCAACGGACACGTATAAATATACGTAGAATAATATATAAGAGTAACATTACGATCAATGGACACGTATAAATATATATAGAATAATATATAAGAGTAACATTACGATCAACGGACACGTATAAATATACGTAGAATAGTATATAAGAGTAACATTACGATCAACGGACACGTATAAATATATATAGAATAGTATATAAGAGTAACATTACGATCAACGGACACGTATAAATATACGTAGAATAGTATATAAGAGTAACATTACGATCAACGGACACGTATAAATATACGTAGAATAGTATATAAGAGTAACATTACGATCAACGGACACGTATAAATATATATAGAATAATATATAAGAGTAACATTACGATCAACGGACACGTATAAATATATATAGAATAGTATATAAGAGTAACATTACGATCAACGGACACGTATAAATAGACGTAGAATAGTATATAATAGTACGGACATTTTCGGACACTAACTGACACTAACGGACAATAGCGGACATTCAACGGACATAGATGTCCGTTGAAAATGTCCGTTGATCGTAATGTTCTTTTGATCCTGTAGCTCTACTCCTGGAATAAACCGATGATATATTGTTTATCAATGTTATTCAATGTTTATTTTAATAAATATTAAGTATTTAAAAAATATTTTTATCAGCTTTGAATCTAAAATGATATATTGTCTATCAATGTTATTCAATGTTTATTTTAATAAATATTAAGTATTTTAAAAATATTTTTATCAGCTTTGAATCTAAATGTTTAATGTATTTTGATGGTTAGTAGGCTACTAATAGTACTAATAGTAGCTATTTTGTAGTTCTCCTCCTGGAATAAACCGATGAGTGGCGATGTTATTATTGATCCAGGGTATTGGTAATATATATATATATATATATATGTATATATATGTATATATCTATAGACATGATTATCAATATATTATCAAAATATATCATGATCATCATGATGATGATATATTTTATATCGTATAGTATATTTAATATACTATAATATAATATTATATATATATAATATTATATAATCATTATAATAATGTATATATCAGTCTTGATTTATACTTACTATAGCACATACGTATTTTGCTCAGCTTAGTTACTTTATTTATTGATTTTTCTAATTAATTTAATTTGATTATATTTGTTCAAATCAATTTTATTATATTTAATATATATATATATATATATATATATATATATAATATATATATATATATATATACAGAGCTGGGCACGATACTCAAAAAATATATAATAGATACAATTACAATTACACACTTTTTTCTTATAATAGATACTACTTAGTAGTCTACTACAATTACTTTCAAAAAAATCATAGTAGATACAATTACAAATACAGAATTGTCTTAATAGATACATCTTAGTAGATACAAATACATTATAATTATATCAAATATATATAGACTATATAATATACTATATAGATATTATAACATAAATGCTAAAAACGGTAGAACTTATAACCCATTTATCAGTGTTGCATCTGATCATCGTATTATATCAGTAAATATAAGACTTAGTATTAGATCTAATAACAAGAAATCTAGTAAAATCAAACATTACGATTGGGCAAGATTAAAGACAGATACAGAAAACCGAGACACCTTTATTACTAAAGTGAAAACTAAATGCGTAGCTCTAGGATAACATAACACCACATAGCCCTACATAACACCACATCTTCGCTATCTTCTAGAAAAATGTATACTCACTTTGAAACTGAGGTTAAACATACATGTATATAATGAAACTGCTGCTAAAGTAATCCCATTGAAACCTAAGTTGAAAAAATGAATACCCTGGGAAACAGATAATATCTGTCAAAACTGTAAAGTACTACACGAAGCAGCGCAACATAAATAAAATCAACCGACACCAGAAAATGTCAGACATTTCAACGAAGCTCACAAGTATCTTGTAGAATCGTATGAGAAGGAACAAACATATTACGTTCAGAATAAAATAAGTGAAATTTAAAATTCGATGTGTAACAATATATCAGCCTTAGCCTGGAAAATAGTAAATGAAGTTAGTGGAAGAAGTAACTAAAATAGAGCAACACTTAAAGCAAACAGTGGAACAGAACAAATTCAAATATAGAACTACCATTTCAAGGAACTAGGTACCTACTCGGTAAACCATCAATTCACACATCAAACTATGAAAGTAAATTGACTATACAAAATGAACTAATTATCAAAAAAGGCATTTTACAATAGATGAATTAAATATAGCTATGAAAATCATAACAAAGGGAAATCCTGTTGGCTTAAATGAAATACCAGCTCAAGTATGGAAACTAGGAGAATTTCAAGAAATCTTACTAAACTAGTGCAATAGTGTATATTCTCAAGAACCAATAGACATATGGAATGAAGGACGCTTACATTCTTTCCTTAAAAAAGTAGTTATTTTTATCAAGAAAAAACTATAGGGGAATCACACTAACTCCAATTGCAGATAAGATATATAACCTGATGCTATTAATAGGATAAGACCAGAGATATATCCTACACTGAGAAAAAATCAAAATGGTGTCCGAACAAATAGATCAACGATAGGAAAAATGTTAACCATTCAACGTATGGGACCTACTAGAATGAGTAAAGTCTAAAACCTAACAGCTACTCTCCTCTTTATAGACTTTTCACATGCTTTACTAAACTACTAAACAAATTTGAAGATACGGCCAAAGATATGGGTTTACATATAAACTCAGACAAGACGAAATACATGTGTTTAAATCACGAAAAACATATAAACATAAAAAGCTTACCAAGCCATGATAATATGTAGAAGAGTTCAAATATATAAGCAGAGCTGGGCACGATACTCAAAAAATGTATAATAGATACAATTACAATTACACACTTTTTTCATATAATGGATACAACTACAATTACTTTAAAAAAAATAATAGTAGATACAATTACAAATACAAAATTTTCTTAGTAGATACATCTTAGTAGATAAAAATACATTATACTTATATAAAATATATATAAACATATAGATATAAATTATATAGATATATATTAATGATATAATTATATCATATAATATATATATGTATATATATATATATATATGTATATATATTCATCGATGACGAATTTGATAGTACATATCAAGGTACATTACACGGAATAATATCCCGAAATGTTTGCTAGAAAGTGATTTTCTAGCAAGTTGTAGTGGGACCCTTTAAGGTCACTATATTTCCCGAAAATTGTCGGAAAGTAATGGGGTAACTCACTACATTCTCCTTAATTTATCAGCTGCCTTCTATACCCTTGACCATAATATCCCTATAATGGACTATCCTATATCGGAATATCTGGTACTTCACTCAATTGGTTCATCTATACTTAACTGGTCATTTGTTTACCAAATTAGCATAAATTCACTAATTTCTAAACCTCGTAAAGTTACTCATGGAGTACCTCAAGGATATGTCCTTAGTCCACTCCTATTCAATATCAATCTACTTCCTTTATTTTAAATTATTGACAAATACCCCCACTATAGATCTATAGTCGACTATCTCTCGTATACAGATGACATATAATTACACTGTAGATTGATATACCCTAACAATGCAATACATTTACTTAACAACTGTATTACTGATATACATAACTGGCTCACCAACAACTCCTTATCACTAAACTGTCTTAAAACTGAATCATTGCATATTAAAACACCTACTATATTCCTTCCACCACAAATTACCATTAACAATTTGAGTATTTCTTATGCTAATAAAGTAAAAACCCTTGGTATATAATCGACCCAACACTAACATTTCACATTCCGACTAAATCACCATCACAGTCAATTAACTACATACTACAAAACTTACGAACAATAATACCCTTCATTAATTTTAATACTGCAATCTTCTCGCTACATCCCTCATTCTACTCCACATTGATTACTGTAATTCCTGTCCATATAGGGACATATATGCCTCCTCGCAATCTAATAAATAAACTCCAACGCCTTCAAAACACTAGCTAGCTATCAGATTTATATATTTTTCAACATAGCTAAACATGTCAGACAACATATATCTCCTCTAAGAATCAACTTACATTGGCTGCAAATAAAATCCAGTATATATTTATAATAGTTCACTCAATATACATCTACTCATCATAACACACCAGACTATCTCGCCAACTTACTAACTTCCCAACATAACTATTTACAAACAAAAAAAATAAACAAATTCAAATTAAAAACTCCAGTTCTATCATATTTAACATTTGCCCAACATAAATATTTCTCCGTCCATGCTCCAAAAATCATCATATCCGGTCAATGACTCAACTGTAATACTCAATTTAAATCTCAAAACATACCGTTTTTTCAATAAATACACCAAAAATCACATCCGAAAACTTCCATAAAGAAGTTGATGGAAGTGCTTAAACGAATTAGGTAACTGGTAACAAGTAACTAAAATTATAGTTAACTTGCTAGAAAATAACTTTCTAGCAAACATTTCCGGACATTATTTCCGGAAAAACTGGTTGTGGGATACCTCTTTTAAAAGGACATATTAAATATTTACACCTTATAACGTGTTCTTTAATAGATGATATAGAATAAATTTGTTGACATTTAATGACATTTAATGATACCAACGATGACATTTTAGTGTATACATTTGTTGTACACACGCTGGTATACCAGATTTATTTCATCTAAAATTATACTATGAGCCATTACATACTATAGAGAAATATACATTATTACAATATACTATTTTTCAACTCAAAATAATCAGCGACCTTTAATTTCGAATGTTCAACACGAATATAGTAAATTATCAAATATACAACAAATAAATTATTAATATATTATTAATTATCATTATTTAGATTAATCATATTTATTAAAATGATTTTATCTTTCAAAGTAATTTTGAATTATAAATCAATTAGTATATAAAATATATTATCAAAATAATTTCTTGTTTTCAATAAATGTATATAATGGTTTTTGAGAATATCACTATAATTGATCCTATATCATAATTGTTAACAATGAATTAATTTCAATATTTACAAAAGATATTTGATTACAATATATTGATGAGTTATTAACATTAATTTGTATTTAATATAAAATATTTGTACAAATAATAAAATACATATGATGTCCAAATGATATATTATTTAATAAAATGTATCTGTTTACATAATTGTCTTACAGATGCAGATAGATACGTATCGTAGATACAATTTATGACTAATAGATACGATTACAAATACTTTTATAATTTTTATAATAGATACAAATACAAATACAAATGTATCTACGATACTGATTTTTTGCCTTAATATATACTGTATCGGCGATACTGCCCAGCTCTATATATATATATATATATATATATATATATATATATATATATATATATATATATATATATATATATATATATACTAAGTATAATACTTCAATATATATGTGCTAATTTATTTAATAAATTATATCTTGACAATGTCAAGTTGACATCTATCTAATTATTACCTATTAATATTATATTATATTATATTATATTATATTATATTAAATATAGGGGAAAGTAACCGAATACGGACAGTGCCTAAATACGGACACTTTCGGTATATCAAAAAACATAAATCCTACAAAAAAATGTTTAATGAATAAAATATTCATAGTTATATAAATAGTCTAAAAAAGTAATTTTTATTTTTTAATTATTCAAAATATTGCTGATATATCCAATAAACTGATTTTTTTATTACGTTTTAAATTCATGAAAAACAATTTAAACTTAAAACCTTCTCAAGAATATACAAATGTATCGATATAAAATATAACACTATATTATTAAAAAATAAAGTATTCTAAAATTATATATATAATTTCTATTTATTTATTTTTTTTTTTTTTTGGTTTATGGACTGCATTAGTGCGTTAGCAATCAGCCGTCCGACGGCATCCGTGGGAGGGAATTATTGAGTTGGAGGGAAGGTAAGGGAGAAATAATAAGTCTTAAGGTGGCGTTTAAAGGAGGGAGTTGATGTGTTTATTCGTAGGTGATTGGGCAGGGAGTTCCAGTGGTAAGGGGCAGAGAGGGCAAAGGATCTTTATTGGAAGAGTGGAGTTTGTGTAGATAGGGAGTGGTAAAGATAAAGGTGTTGGAGGAACGGGTCTGGAGTGGAGTGATGGGTGTGTATGGATGTAGGAGGGAGGCAAGGTAGTCAGGGGAGTTGTGGTGAATAGATTTGTGGATGGCCAGGGAAAGTTTGTACTGTATGCGGTAGGGGACTGGCAGCCAGTGTAGTTGTTTTAGGAGAGATGTAATGGATTCAGAAGAATAACGGGGAAGTAAGTGGACGCAGCGAACTACAGCGTTTTGGAGTCGTTGTGGTTTAATGAGTTTATATTCAGGGAGGTTAAAGAGTACCAGTAGGGAGTTGCAATAGTCGAATAGGGGGATGATGTAGGAGGAGGCAATGGTAATAGCGATGGGGAGGGGAATGGAGCGTCGGATTAAGCGGAGGCAGTGTAGGTGGTAGTGGATGGATTTGTGCATATGTATAAGATGAGACGGGAGTCAAGGGAAAGGGTGGTATCAAGATGGAAGCCAAGGTTTCGGACGTGTTGAGAGTAGGGGAGTGTGGTTTGTCGAGTGATATAGGGGGTGTTTCAGTGAGAGTGGAGGAGCGTAGGGGTAAGTGGAGAAAAATAGCTTCCGTTTTAGTGGGGTTAAGTTTTAGAGAGTTGTAGGTAAGCCAGTGGTGTATGGACTTTATACAGGAGGAGAGTCGGTCAGGGGCATAAGTAGGGGAGTCTATGCACTTAAGATATAGTTGAAGGTCATCGGCATAAGTATGGAAGTAGATGTCGGGGTAGTCATTGAAGATGTCAAACATGGGGAGGAGGTAAATATTGAAGAGGAGTGGGCCGAGGACAGAGCCCTGGGGGATACCGTGGGTTATGAAGCGGGAGGGGGAAGAGTGTGTATTACTCCTGACTGAGGAAGAGCGGTTGGTAATGTAGGAGGTGAACTAGTTAAGGGAAATGCCAGTGATGCCGATAGCGGAGAGTCTGTGTATTAGGACATTGTGGTCAAGGGTGTCGAAAGCGGAGGACATGTCGAGAAGGAAGAGTATGGTTATTATTCCACGGTTATTGTTAAGGCCAGAGAGTAGGTCGGAGGTACTGAGGGTTAGGGCGGATTTAGTAGATTTGTGGGGGAGGTAGTGCTTTGGAAGATTTGGGATTTTATTGGTTGTAATGTATGTAATAAGTTGGGAGGAGATAACACGTTCAAGGATCTTAGAGTGGATAGGTATCCAATGGAGTTTAGTTAGGAATGGAGATATATGAGTATGGGAGTATTTAGGTATATTGAATATGCACCTAGCGATAACATTTTGAAGGATTTAGAACTTAAAAATATATGATGAAGTGGTGTTATAAAGGATGAAATTACAGTTGTCGAATAAAGGCAGGATGTAGGCAGAAGCGATAATAGTAGCGGTGGATATTGATATTGAATGACGAATAAGGCGTAGTGAGTTTAGTTGTTTAGTGATTTTGATATGTGTGAAATTTTTCAGTAAACGTAATTTTAAATATAACATCAATATATTTGACATGGGGTAATTACTATATAAGCTGTCCGTTACTATTGCTTGGAGGAGGTGTAGGTAACGTTTTCTTCGGAGAGGAAGGTGAAAGAAAATAACCTTGATTTTATTTGGATTGAATACGAGTTCTGGCTTACATAAATATCTTATATTATATATCTTATTTTAAGTATCTGGGAAGCTACATTCAGTCAACAGAAAAATATATCAATATCAGATTAGCCAAAAGCTGAGAAGCCTTAAATGAGATGAACACCATATGGAGATCTAGACAAAATAAACGTTTCAGAACAACCGTGAGTCTTTGTTAATATATGGTTCTGTTAGCTGGAATCTAACAAAGGAGCTCGCAAAAAGACTAAATAGAAATTACACTCGAATGCTACGTGCTATCCTAAAAAGATAATCCAAAATGACAGCAAAGATTCCATTTTTTTAGCACTGTTGGAAATTAGGACTATTCCGCAGGACCTACTTCGATCAACTGGTGGACAACACACTACATTATGTACACGAAATAAAAAAGGCGATGGAAGATATAATTGTTTGGATGAATACAAATGAAAATAAAAATTATAATTAATATTATTTTAATATTTTGTAAGATGTTATAATTTATAATTCTAAATTCTATAATTCTAATTATAATTCTTATTCTTTAGATATCTTAGCAGAGAATTTCCTGTCGAATAAAATAATATATATCTATTAATAATATACATCATATTTATATAGATAATATCTATTTAAATCAAGCATTTATTATCACATATTTCTCTGGATTATCTCAAGTTTATAAATCAAGAATTTCTCATCAAATATTTTTCTGGATTATCTCAAGTTTATAACTCAAGAACTTCTCATCACACATTTATCTGGATTACCTCAATTGTATAATTTAAGAATTTCTCGTCACATATTTCTCGAGATTATATCGAGTTTATAACTCGAGAATTTCTGCTTTAAAAAAAGTTGACAATTGTACAAGATATTCTTGAGAATAAATAACTAGAATTTATCGATATTTTCTCGTTCTTTGAATACTGGGAGTATTAGCGTATAATAAATAATATGTACTTCGAACTTTAAACTTTGAACATTTAATACATATGTCACTATCCGTACACATTCACCATTCACTAATTACTATCCGTTTACTTTCAAAGTTATAATTAATTTGTATAATTGCACACCTTTCAAAGTTCACAATTGAACTTTAAACTATATTTATTTGCCGTTATAATATACATTCGACAATATACATTCATCAGTAAGAGAAAGTAACCTAATATGGACACTTTAGTAATACATTTTCTTAACATTTTATGACTCATTATTTTTATTCGAAAATTACAATATATTAATATTATATGATTATAGATATTATTGTGATTTAAAAATTGTATTTAATCTTTTAATTCCATAGATAACGGGGGTGTGCGTATTCGGTACCCATGTCCCAATACGGACAACCTATATACCACTAATAAACTATATATTATTGATGAATAAATCAGAAAAATTACAATTAAATTATTTATAATTAATTTTATGAACAATTTATTATAATTTAATTATTTAATAATTTATTTATTTTCAATATTTTTTAATTAATAATACAATTTAAGTATTTAAATAATACAAATTTTAGATTTATCTTTATTGGTGGTATTAATATTATAACATACGCGATTTTTAGGAAAATCAGAATAAAACGCTGCGCGATGATTGGTTATAGGGTGTCCTTATTAAGACATCTATAGTGTCCGTATTAGATACTTATATGACCTCTATATATGCTTATAACTTAATGAATATTTGATAACAAATATAGAAATTATATATATAATTTTAGAATGCTTTATTTTTTATAAATATAGTGTTATATATCGATATATTTGTATATTCTTGAGAAGGTTTTAAGTTGACATTTTTTTCATAAATTTAAAAACGTAATAAAAATCAGTTTATCAGCAATATTTTAAATACATAAAAAATAAAAAATACTTTTTTAGACTATATATATTATTATAAATATTTTATTCATTAAACATTTTTTTTAGGATATATGGTTTCTGAGATACCGAGAGTGTCCTTATTCGGGAAATATCCGTATTCGGTTACTATCCCCTATATCGTAAGGGTGAAGGTTTGGTGTGTACAAATAGTGATTTATCGTCTATTTTATTTAATTTCGGATTAATTTTATGAAACAGTATTTAGAAAATTATATAGTAAAAGTTATAAAGCAACTAATATGATATAGGTGGTATAGTCATTTATTTATATTAAATGTCAGTGAATAGATTATTATTAATATGGTTAATATTATCAAATTTCTCAATTGTAGTAGTTCGATGTAATTTAGTAAATCTAAAATTAGGTTGAATTATTCTATAAACTATTGACTTTAGGATCGGTTTGATATCTAGTTTGTTCGTAGAGTTCATTCATAGGACACAATTTATGTATATAGTGTCCCTGCAGGGGGCAAACTCTATACATATACATATATATATATATATATATATATATATATATATATATATATATATAAGCACATATGTGGGTTTATCAATATATGTATTTGAGTATTTAGATTTTTACCTATAAATTTACTTTTAATGATTAATTCACTCAATACTGATTCGTATTCTTATTGTTATTATATATAATTAAATTATAAATGAATGTATAAAATAATTTAATATTAACATATATATAGGTACAACTTCAACAACTCCAACAACTTGTAAATAATTGTATATTGTTTAACATCACATCAAATAGTTATTATACTATTATATACTCATATAATATAGTTAATTACATTATATTATAGCATTATATAATAATGAATAACAAATTCGATAACAATTATATAATTAAATTGTATAATTTAAACGTTTAAATAATGATAATCTATGTAGTATATCCATACATTTCACTATTATAATAACTAAAAGGTGTATCTATAAGTTCTTCTATCATCTTTGATGGTTTCTGTTTCTCTACTATTCCATTACATATTTGGAACATTTTTACTACTTTTATAATATTTGTGTTCACGATAATTTCCAATAATAATAGAAAAACGGAAATCACAACTCCAATAAATAAAAGAATGAAAGGTCCATGTAAGTTCTGTTTTATTTGTAGTAATTATAATATATATATATATATATATATAATATATATATATCTAACTTTTAAATCTCTTGGTTTTTGACTTGCTACATGATTGCCGTGAAATTGTAAGCATTTGTTTATCGGGTAAAACTGTTTTTTCCATTTGATTATCATACCACCTTCCACTAATTTCTGTATGCTAAAAAAGTATAGATAATTTAATATGAATTTAAATGATTACTACTTATATATATATATAGATGATCTTTGATAATATGTATAAATTTAAAATATATGAATCACTCATAATTATAATTATAATTATAATATTACTAGGACAAAATGAAAGTATATGAGCACACTTCTAATGAAATACAAATTAAATCTCAGTTGCAATTTTTCTAATATATATATATATATATATATATATATATATATATATATATATATATATAAAGTACTACATATAAATATGTAAATAATTTGGATAATATCATTCAGTTGGGTTGCCATTACTTTATGCAATAATTACCCATTGTTATTATGGTACATTATGAGTCACTAATGGTATTGCACCATACATGTATATGTATACACAATACATGTATACATCATCAAAGTAATCATAGTAATCATATATTTTTTAATTTATTTTTGTTATTATATATTATCAACGGTTGTGAAATTTTACAATATACTAGTATATACATACCTATTTGAATAAATAATTTACATATTAAATTACTTTACTAACTTACTGTATAATACAATTATATGTATAATATAATTGATGTAACATTTCAATATACTGACATATTAAAATATAAATAATATTATTAATTAAATTATTTATTAGAAGTATACCATAACATAGCACTACTAATTGTAATATAATTGCATATTATATATATATATAATTAAGTATTTATAGGTAATTTTATTATAACATTTATTTTATATATAAAAATATAAAATAATATAATATAATGCACATGTAGATATTAGGGGGGTATACCCACTATAGTGGGGAAGTGTTGTATTTCACATTCTCTTATTACTGCTGTCATCCTTTGTAAGATGGGTTAGATAGAAAATGTACACGCTTCTCTCTCAATCATCTTTGTCGGCTCCTCGTGCTACCCCCTGGTAACCACTTCAGCAAGTGGGCTAATGACGAGAAAAGTCTGGAGAGGAGACAGGCGCTAAGGGTGATCATAGAAACCGAAATTTATGAAATTTGTAAGTATACAAAACGCTCTATAAATATCTTATAGAGAATAATAAAAAAAGTAAGTTAAAACAAAATTGACCCAATTTGAACAATTATTGATATGTCGCCCCCGCTTTTAAGATTACGTATAATGTGAATTGAAAAAGATACGATTTTCATTGTTTTTTACCAAAATATATAAATATTGGAAGTAAAACACAAATAATGAATATATTTTGATGAAACATTGAAAATTGTTTATCATATAAATATATAATAAAATATTACATTTTATTTGTAAGAAAAAAATCATAGAAATTGCAAGGATTTTCCTAGATAGGCAAAAATACTTGTTTTTTCCAATTAAAATATTTTTAAAATTTAAAACATATATAAATACAATATAAATATGATATAAAAACTAAATAAATATTTTATTTACAAAAAAAAATAATCAATTTTTCTTAATAATCATTTTTGCAAAAAAATTGGTTTTTTTGTCATTAGAAATTGTTATCAAATTTTATATTATTTAAAAAAAATTATTCATAAATATATATTGCTTACATTTCTAATCGATGGTAAATTATTATAATTTTTTTTACTATTTACACAATATTCATTAAAGATTTTTTTTTGGTTATAAATTTTATTTTTCCAAATATTTTAATTTAAAATAAATATTTAAATAGAAAATATTATTGAATTTTATATTTAATTTAATTTATATACAATATATTATAGTATAATTTTATTATAAATTACCAACATTTCCTTTAAATTCGCATAATATGTATAAGTAAAATATAGAGAAATATAAATAATAATATTTATTTAAAAAAATCTTTTTTAGATTTTGGATTTATATGAATGAATTATCTGCCGTTCAATTAGTATACTATGTATCCATCCATCTTGCTCAATTGGGTCATAAAGACACATGATGTGTTTGATACCATTTATATGGTTCTTTTAACCGTTTGAGTATGGCTATATTCCGGAAATCGAATATAACAATATTGTTCATATTGATTATATAATAATTAGCAATAGGTTGATATACAGATGAACAATTAAAATAAGAAATATAAAAGTTCAAAATAAAATAATAACAATAGATATACGTAATCGTAAAGTCATGCGGAGAAATCGAATTCAAACTTAAATTTAGATTATATAACTCATTAGTTCTGTCATCATTGCTTTATGGCTGTGCAATATGGACTCTCCTAGAATAATCAAAGAAGAAGATCTGAGGTTTTAAGTCAAAAGCTCACAGGCGTCTCCTGAATATAAGCTATAAAGAAATAAAGAGGAATATATTGCTCAATCATTTAATAAATGAGAAAGTCGGATCGTATGTACCTCTTCTTGATGTAATTATGCAAAGAAAAATGACCACATTCGGACATATACTCGACACGATTCCATGTTCAAAACAATTTTCAAGGCTATGTCGAAGGTAATAGAAAAAGAGGAAGACAAAAGAAAAATTGGTTAAATGATATTTTTGAATACTCTAATCTCCCACTTCAGCAACTTTTAGTTATGGCAAATATCGTTCTAAATGGAAAAAGTTATTAAAACATTGTCATGCTCCCCCTTACGATGCCTACGTCACGGGACTAAGTAACTAAGTAATTAAGTAAATATTATAGTATATTTAAAATATTCAAAATAATTAATATAATAAATAACATTATTTAAATAAAAATAAAAAATATTATAGTATATTTAAATATTCAAAATAATTAATATAATAAATAACATTATTTATATAAAAAATAATTATAAAAAATAAATATAATATCTTATAAATGAACTAATTAACCATTTTAAATAGTTTATTGCATAATTTAATATGAATATAACTATATATATATATATATATATATATATATATATATATATATATATATATATATATAATAACTCTATAAAAACTATATTATATTAATTTGGTTATTGTTGTTGACCCCCTGTGAAAATCTTAAAACCGGTAAGGGGTTTTCTATAATTTATATAATTTGGAGTAATAATAATTGTATATATATACAAATATTATAGTATATCATTTATAGTTATGGGTTTAGAAAAATAATTATATTTCAAAACATTGAATTGTTATATATTAATTTAATATAATTTAAATACTGCTTTACACACATATATAGAATCTATATTATAGATATATTAAATAAACTTGAATTAACATAAGTAGATACGCGAACTAACACATTATTGATCATAGGTAGGTACGGAGATCTCTTGGGGAACACGAAAGCGAAGGAAGCTGGAAAGAAAGTTTCATCCCCGGCCACTAAGTCGCAGTCTATAAATGTCGATCTTGTTTCTGTTGACTACAGCATAGAGATAGATAATCGTGTATAGATTACATTTATTAATTGATTAATTTACTAATTAATTAATTATTAATTTACTAATTGATTAATTTGCTTAAGGCAAAACAATGTGCAACATTTAATATAATGACAGAAAAATATAATGAATTAAAATAAATATATAAAAGTTGGGATTTACACACACCGAAAATGCATCTCGTATAGTAATAGAGTTGATGACATATTGATTCTAATATTGTAATATAGGAACATTTGTGTATTTCTATATTCGGATAAATGTATTTTTAATATATTTATATAACTTAATAAATGTACCATTTAAAAGTTAGTTATAGAAAATGTATATTAATAAATATATATAGTGTGTGTGTATGTGTGTATATGTGTGTATATGTTAGTGAATGTATATGTAATAGAAATTATGTGTTAAATTTAAATTTTCCTTCTTCATTTTATGTATTTCTTTATTATATATTTATCATAAAATGACAATATAATAAAACTGATTGTCGTATTTTTGAAGCCATACACACACACATATATATATATATACATATATATATATATATATATATATATATATATATATATATATATATATATATATATGTGTATGATATACACTTTATGTAAGTATTAGGTTTATATACTGTATATATATATATATATATATATATATATACAGAACAACAGGAAACGCAAAGGTCGACACACTCAAGTCAACATACTAACACCAGTCCATCAGAAATTATACTTAATAACTGGAAAGACAAATTATTTAACTGCTCTGATAAAGAGGAACTGAACTCAATAATAGTATCACTAAGCAAAATTATACTAACTGAAGGAAATAAACTCCTCATACCGGAACAGGTGTTAAACGATAATCAGATAAATAGTTCAAATACGCAAAAGAAAAGCACGTGTCGTAATCAATCTAGACAGCAACAAAAATGTCGAAGGTATAAAAGAATTTCGGCTAGGGATGCGGAACGCATCCAGTCACTATATCGGAGATTTCCTAGAAAAGCAGTTAGAAAGATATTAGGCCATAAAAACGAGGAATATACTGGGTCGATAAATGACTTAAAAGAATTTACAAATCCTCAAGATTATTCTTCCAGCTCTCAGCCATATACACATATCCATTGGAATACGCTTGATACTGATGACATTAATATGTTATCCGCTCCTCCTACAAAATAGGAAATAATGAAAAAGCTTAAGAAGGCTAAAAATACCTCTCCAGGAAAAGACAAAATTGAGTATTTACACCTTAAACTACTGGACAAAAAAGCACTATTACTTGAAACAATATTCAAAGCTGTGCACAGAATTGGAATACCTGCGTGTTGGAAAATCAGCAAGACTATTCTTATACATAAGAAAGGTAGCACTGACTTACCTTCTAATTTCCGTCCCATCAGCCTACTTCCTACTATGTATAAGATATACTCTGGGATACTATCCAACCGAATAATTAAGGTCGCTGTGTCAAATGAATGGATATCCTCTCAACAAAAAGGCTTTTTACCCGGATTGAAGGGGATACAAGAACATACTTTCCTACTCGAATCAGCCATTACAGAAGCGAAGAAAAGGCACGATGATCTACACATTGTATGGCTTGATTTGGCTAACGCATTTGGTTCGTTACCACACTCGACATTAAATAAGTTATTTGAATCACTTCCTTTGCCTGCTCATACCTCGGCCATATTGAAAGACATGTATACTAATACAATATGTGAATATAAAGATTTTATGGTCCAACCAACTTCCGGAGTAAGACAGGGCGATTGTTTATCACCAATTATTTTTAATCTTGCTTCTGAACCTATCATAAGAAAAGCAATTGAAATAGCCGGTTATGACCTATTCGGATCTAAAGCTAAACTTACAGCTTACGCAGATGATTTAGCAATAATCACTGGATCTCATGAGGAAATGATGTCGACACTAGATGGAATACTCGAAGTTTCTAGTAGTATCGGACTCAAGTTCAATCCTAGAAAATGCACTAGCATTTCTTTCAACAAGGGGGTTATTGAGGATCGACAGTTTATGTTGGGTCAAGAATTTATTAAAACTCTTCATATTGGCGAATTTGAAAGATTCTTGGGTATACCAATTGGATCTAAGTTCTTGTTTAATGTTACTACTGATATACCTGCTCAACTTAATCAACTTTCAGACTCTGGACTAACTCCATGGCAAAAAATAGAAGTTTTAAGAAGTCACTTAATCCCCTCTCTATCCCATGAGCTCTCATCTGGACGAGTCTTGAAGGAAAGTATCTACGATCTGGATAAATCTATAAAGCAGTTCCTAAGATACAATACTAATACTCCTGACAATGTTGCTACTCCATTCTTCTATGCTGACAGACATATTGGCGGCCTGGGGATTGGTAAAATCAGCCAAGAAGTAGATATTTGGACAATCTCTAAAGCAACGCAATTACTATCTTCTAGGGATAATATGATATCCTCAATTGCTAATCGCCAACTATCAAATACCCTCAATTGTGCTATCGGACATGATCATGAAATACCACTCACTGAATTTCTATCCGGTAGCCAAACGCATGGGTTATATGGTTATAGATTTTATAGCAAAGGTGCTAATCTTTGGACGCGCACTCGACATGCAGCAACACACCTTGGAGCTCGCATTGATATATCCGATGGGAACATAATCATAGCCATCGATGATATCTGCTCCACTCCTGCTAAGGTTGTAAAAAGCATGCGACTTGCGCTGAGAAAGCAATGGAGCAGAAAATTCATGGAACTTCCGTTACAAGGCAGTGTAGCTGAGTGTTTATCCCAGGATGCAAATTCTAAGGTAATCACTAAGCTAATATCACAAGAATCGACACTATCTTTCAAATCCTGGAACTATTGGCATATGGCTAGAACTCAGACTCTTCCAGTAAAAGCTTTTCCAGGCTCAACAGATAAAAAATGTAGGCAATGCTACTCCAAGGATGAAACGACGATGCACATATTGAATATGTGTACTGCATCACTAAAAATGATGACAGAAAGACACGATGCTGTCCTTGGAGTACTAACTAAGTTCCTAGATGAATGCGATATTGAGTACGATACTAGCTACATCTCACTAGATAACTTAAAACCGGATCTTGTTATCAAATATAACAACTCATGTTATTTTGTCGACATCACAATTCCCTACGACTCGATTACAAATATGGAATCTGCCGCTAATAGGAAGATAGAAAAGTATCGCCACCTCGGATATGAAATTCCCTTCTGTGTTGGTTCTTTGGGCTCTTTGTACTCTGGAAACCAAATTCTCAAGACAGAGATGAATTTTCCTACAAATACCTGGAAAATATTGAAGACCGCCAGTATTAAAGAATCAATAGAAGGTTCGGGAAGAATTTTATCGAAATTCTTCAACTGTTTTTAAAGTGTTTTATTATTTTACTTAGCATTTTATATTGTATCTTTAGTTTATTATCTTATTCTCTACTTTTAACTGTTTTTATCACAAAATTCTATATACATATTTTATCAATTTTTATTTTGTTTAATTATTATAGATATTTTTATACCCTTTTCCTCCGTTTTAGTTTTAGGATCACTAACTATGATGAAGAGGTCATAAGCTCAAATATATTTGCTTAATTGATTTTTCAATAACACCCTTCTGAGTTATATATATATATATATATAAATATATATATATATATATATATATATGTGTATGATATACACTTTATGTAAGTATTAGGTTTATATACTGTATATATATATATATATATATATATATATACAGTATATAAACCTAATACTTACATAAAGTGTATATCATACACATATAGAAGTCTCCAGATTATTTTTATAATGTTTATAAACATTTTATTGATATACAATATTATGCGCAATATTAAGTTTTATTTTAATTAATAAAGTATTTAAAATTATTTAAAAAAGTTATTATTCAAATATTTAAAAAGTATAAACATAATATTACATTTTATCAAATAATAATTGTAGAATTGAATATTTATTTAAAAAAAATACTTATTCATATTTATCATTACATTGCTAACAGTTCATGTATATATATTTTTTGATATCTCTTACAGTTACTGATAAACGAGAGGGGGTCGGTATTAGGAGGGGGTCGGTAATCGGAGAATTTCCCCTATACTAAATACCATAGTATAGTAATTATTATTACTATTGTTATTATAATCTAGTTTCACCTTATTTTTCATATTATAAATAATTAATTAATACATAAATTACCTTTTCAAGAATAAGAATATGTTTCCCATTGTGCATTTTTTGAAGGGCATCGCTGAATTCAGTGTAACAATTTTCTTCGTATTGTATAGATTTTACCCATAATTTGTGGTAAATGCCAACCTTCGAATGCTATAGTATAATATTTAAATATCAATTGATATTAACGATACAAATTTTAATATTATTAGATTTGTCATTTCTTTTTCTATAAGGTATTATTTTCTATTAGGCATTATTAGGTAATTTGGAATTAATTTTCCTGTATATTGATTATACTAATCTATCAATATTGATATTATTTATATTTGTATAATAAACACAATTGTATTATAGAAAATATAACTTAATACAGACAGTGCCCGAATACGGACACTTTCGGTAACTCAGAAATCATAAATCCCACATAAAATGTTTAATGAATAACATATTTATAATTATATTAATAGTCTAAATAAGTATTTTTTAATTTTTAATTATTCAAAATTGTGTTGATATAAACTGATTTTTTTATTACGTTTTTAAATTGATGTACAAAAATTTCAATTTAAAACCTTCTCAAGAATATACAAATGTATCGATATAAAACATACAAATATATTATTAAAAACTAAAGCATTCTAAACATTATAATCATAATTTCTATATTTTTTATAAAATATTAATTAAGTTATCTATATTTCATATAAATCCCTAATATGGACACTCTAGAATCACTATGTCTTTATACGGATAATGTCCGTCGGACACCTTATAAACAATAAGCGAGCAGCGTGTGAACTATTCTGATTTACATAAAATCGTGTGCGTTATAATATTAATACCACCAATGAAGCTAAATCTAACAATGTTATATTTAGATACTTAACTTATATTATTAATTAATACAATAATACAAATTAATAAATGTATTACTAATTAAATTATATTACATTATTCATAAAATTAATTATAAATTGTAAATTATAATTTATCTGATTGGTTCATCAATAATATATAGTTTATTTAGTTATAAATATGGTGTTTGTATTATAAAATAGGTTGTCCGTATTCGGACATGGGTACCGAATACAGACAACCCCGTTATCTATTGAATTAAATGATTAAATAAAATGTTAAAATCACAATAATACCTATAAACATATAATATTAATATAATGTAATTTTTGAATACAATATTGAGTCATAAAATGTTAAGACCATTTATTGTTAAAGTGTCCGTATTAGGTTACTTACCCCTAATAATAATATGATATAATAATATACACATAAAACAACCAACACTCTAAAACATAACACACACACAAACTACATAAACATTCCTAAACCTACAAACCACCCACAGAGACTGTATACAGACAACTTTACTCATAACTTGATACAACCTAATATTAATAACCTCAATACTAATCTCCTAAAAATTAACCGTAATGAAATTAACCATACTGAAATACCTAATAGAAATGTTTATAATAACCATTTCTCTCTTATTAACCTAAACTATAACAACATACCCCAACCAATAACCTTCTTAAAACCGAAATTACCAAATAATACCAATCTAACTGTCACTATTGAAAACATTGACAAGACTAACATAAATCGCACATACATAAACAAACTACTAACTGATTTAAATATAAATAAAAACACTGTTGCACTTGTGTCTTTCGGGAACACCAGCTGCTTCATCACATTCACAACTTACACAGCTAAATACTACTTCACAAATCTAAATTTTAAATTAAAAAATACACCATATAACAAACTATTCATACACAATTTACTGACACCTATTCAGATCCGCCAAAAAAACATTTATTACCATGCAGTTAAATCTGGGAAACTGGATGGTTACAAATGCGTTTTAAATCTAGATAATGACACCTACGAATTACGACTTAGACGTACTGATAACACGACTGACTGGAAAAACAAACCACTGATACCGACTGACACACAAAAAATTGAATGGCAAAATTCCCTAAACTCATTTAAATTTGATCAAACAAAAAATACGAACAAAACGACATGACTATCATCCAATGCAAACTTACTGACCACACTGATAAATGCTAGATCTATATCAAAAAATATTGACTTAATAATTTCATACATATCTAGTAAACCTTACAATATTATAGCTTTGACTGAAACTTGGCTGAATGCTAAAAATAAAATAATCCCTGCCGAACTTGAAAATTTAGGTTACACCATGATATCTAAAAATAGAGATGATGGAAGAAATGCCGGTGGTGTTGCTTTGTTAATACAAAAAGACATCATCGTCACATCATCCAAAGTCTACCAATCGACTAACTGTGACTTACTACTTACAAAAATAAAACATAACAATCTTTCACTGTCCCTACTTCTGATATATAGACCACCAAATAATGATTACCGTTCCTTCATTACTGACTTTACTGACATTATACATGACCACTCTACCGAAAATCTTTTAATACTTGGAGATTTTAACTTTCACGTAAATACGGACTTACTACATCACTATAAATTCAAAATGACTTACAATGAACTAAACCTCACTCAACATGTAAACTTCCCAACGCACATTCATGGAAATACCCTTGACTTAATTCTAACCTTCACTGACTCTAAACTGCTAAATAAACCCCCTGTCAGACATACTTTACTTACTGACCATTATTCCATTGATTTCACCATTACAATGCCATACACTACACCTAAACGAACAACAATCACATACAGAAACATCAACAAAATAAACTATGATGACTTTAAAAACGATATAAATAAATCAGTTATTTCATGTCACTTAACAGCCTACTCACTAACTGAATTACTAACAGACTTACTCAACAAACATGCACCACTTAAAACTAACTACTTAACCAAACACGATAACCAGCCCTGGTTTAACTCAGATCTAGGGAAATTGAAACATATTTTTAGAACTCAAAATAAGAAATATTTAAAACACCCAACAATAATTAACCGAACTCAACTGCAGAAATCCAGATACACTTACAGAACACTTTTAAATCAAACCAAAACAGACTACATTAAAAACAAAATAAACCATTCACAATATGACTACAAGAAACTATTCAACATTACCAAAACACTTTTAGGCAAGAAAAATAAAATAAGTCTTCCCACTACAAATCTAGATAAAACACTCTGCACTAGATTTGGTGATTTTTTCTCTGAAAAAGTAGAAAAACTTTGCTATAATCTAGATTTACAACGACAATTACTACCAACTGATACGACAATCCTAACTACAACCTGCAAACACACATTTACAGAATTTGAACGACCTACTATAACTGATATCTATAACTTAATTGTTACAGCAAAGACAACATCTCCTTCTGACCCTATTCCACTGAAAATGACTAAAATACTGGCTTCTACACTAGCTCCCATTTATAAACAAATAATTGATACTTCATTAATGACTGGTGAAATACCCAATAATTTAAAATACGCAATTATCAATCCTTACTTAAAAAAACCAGATTTAGATGTTGAAGTACTGAGTAATTATAGACCAGTATCTCAACTTCCATTACTTTCTAAAATTCTAGAAAAAATTGTAAACAAACAAATAATATCATATTTAAATACCTACGACTTACTAGACAGAAGACAAAATGCATTCCGCAAGAATCACAGTACAGAAACGACACTACTATCACTCTTTGACGACTTATACAAATCACTAGACAGCAACTTACCGATACAACTGATACTACTGGACTTATCTGCCGCTTTTGATACTATCGACTTTGACATTTTAATAGAAAGACTTAGATCTATCGGTATAGGGAAGGTACCTATCAAATGGTTTTCAAATTTTATCCAGGGTCGGAGTTTTTCTATTAAAATAAACGAAACATTATCACAACCTTATGCTATTAAATATGGAGTCCCACAGGGTTCCACTCTTTCTCCCATACTATTTTCCATTTATTTACTTCCACTCAACAAACTACTGACTAACTTCCCACACGTGAACTATAATCTTTACGCTGACGACATAGAATTACACGCCCAATTCATTCACTCAATTAACTTACAATCATGTTTAACCTCACTGCAAATTTGGCTTACAAAAAATAATTTGTTACTAAATCCAACAAAAACTGAACTAATCAACTTTATAACCAATTCCACGATCAATACTACAGTTCCACTAATAAATATAAATAACATAAATATAATACCGACTGAAAATACAAAATACTTAGGTTTCCACTTTACTAACAAACTCGACTTTACTAAACATATCAGTAAAATGAAACAAACTTCTTCCTTTCATATATATAATTTAAAAAAACTAAGACCATACTTAACCAAACATACAGCTATAATTCTATCAAATTTACTGATAATGTCTAGATTTCTATACTGTAACTCTTTACTAGCCGGAGAAAACAAAACAGTTACTAAAAATATTGACCGATTAGTAAATAGAACTACTAGAATTATTTTTAATCTAAAAAACACAGATTACACTACTAGCATTACGAACTTACGGAAATCACTAAACTGGCTACCTACAATTGACAACATCAACATTAAACTACTAACTATACTTTACAAAACTACAAAAACAACTCAACCTCATAATTTACATACTTTACTTCACAAACAAACCACTAACAGACAACTGAGACAAACATATAGACTTGACATACCGACTACACGACTACGAAAGTACGGTAACAAACGATTTAGCTGGAGAGGTGCAACTCTCTGGAATAAACTTCCCCAATCCATACGCAAAGAAGATATCTCAATCACCACTTTCAAATATAAACTCAAGGAGCTATTCAAACGTTCCCCACTAAAATACCACATATCTAAACCTCTTTGAAATGTAATCGTGTTATTATATTATTATTAAATTATTATATTTAAGAATGTTATTTTATTTTATTATATTATTTTTACGGATGATCGTTAAATCACGGAACCCACACCTGTAAACTGTTCGACAAACAGTAAAACACATTGTAGAATATTATATTAATCTTTGTGTATAAATAAATACTATTACTACTACTACTACTACTACTACATACTATTTTTTTGAAACTAGGTCATTTCTGTTATACATTTATATATCAGTTGTATGTACATTAACATGAACACCTTTCTAATATACGTATATTATTAACGTACGACGTAAGTTATTAACAATTATTAATACTTTAAATCTAATTTTTATCTTAAAATAATAAAATAATTTATTTAATTATATTATTTATAATACATAATATATAATACATATTAATTATAATTTGTTTACATTTAATAAAATATTCTTAAAATTTAAAATCATGTAATTTGGGAATTATTAGTAAAAATAATATTATATGATAGTGTATTTGTTTACATGTACATACATGGATATAGTATTACATAATCTTACACTAGTAGATATAATGTAACTGTTATCTATTATTCCACCACCATTTTATATTATTTAGATTCCATAATTACATATATTTCCTATATATATAATTGTTTTTCCTATATTACACAAACATACATCAATTAAAACATACACGGTATAAATTTAAAACATAATTATAAGTTAATATATGATATAGAAATTAATCTTCAATTAGATATAATAATGTATTTACATTTATTATACAACAAAAATAATGTTGTAAATAAATATCAATACATTTATAAGGTGACTAATGTCCGTATTTTACACAGACTAAATATCCGTGTATTACACGGACATTTTGTCACTATAATATTAATTTACAAATACATTATTTATTTTAATATAGAACAAATATACTATTTTACCTTTTCTTTATTTTGGTATATTGATTTAATTTAGTACTAGTGTACATTAATTATCTATTATTATATTAATTTATATTTAAGTTAATATTATGTATTTAATAAATAAAGTTACTATTTTAAAATCATAAATAATTTAAGTATCTATGGTTTTTTTAAATCATCATAATTTCATTTAATTGTCAACTTAAATAACTATTATAATCATAATTATATTGATAATTAAGATAATAAATTTAAAATAATATTATAATGATTACTCATTATTGAATATTGAAACATTGTATTTAATATTCTTAATATTATTATTATTAAACTTATGTTTTAAATATAATCGATATATAATTCTATAATACATATAGAATTATAAGCGTATCGATAATATAAAATGTTATTCAGAATATTGAGTATAAAGAACGTGTATACAAAAACGTGTCTTATTGTGAAAAAATGTCCTTGTATTACACTGATAAAATGTTAGTGTATTATACTGACACAATTTCCGTGTAATACACTGGTTGTATCGTTTCATATGTCTTTTAATACATGGACATTTATCAGTTTAATACACGCATTTTCTCTCACAAAAATTTACTGGGTAATGAAATAAAATTAGAAGAAAATTAAATATTTTGATTTTGAGGGAGAGCTAGTTAAATTAAGTTTTAAGATTGATTCAATACATAAATTAAATGTTATTAATCTATGAAAAAAGGCATAATTTAAAGTATAAAGTTATAATATAATTAATATTTATTTATATTTTTTTTTCAGATGTTGACAAATTAATTTTACAATAAAAACCTATATACAAATAATTACTCCAAAATATTAAAATAAAATACAATAAACGATGACAACTCCATTCATATACATTATCTAGTTAATCATCTGATGTAGCACGTGACCTGGAATAACGTATGAAGTGCTGCAGAGTGTTTAGTTCCGTACGTATACGAGGAGTCGGCCAGCTGTTGCAGTGTTCTTATAGGAATAGTTTGTTTGGTCACCGATAGGAATGAAATTAGATTTCCTGTAAATAACCGTGAGAGTTTTATTTTAATTATTTTATTCACATATAAAATAGAATACAATAGAATTGTAATTTATGTAAAATATAGTATATAAAGAGAAATGATAGAATATAGAACATAACTAAAATAAGTATGTTTGCAGGAAACGATGTTGAAATATATGTAGAAAATGCCAGAGATTATATATAAGAGATTAAAGATGAACATAGAGAAAACTTCATACGTCAACACCTACACTATATATCCTACAATGTAGGGCCTATGAATAAATGAAAATACACTAAGCTACAGTTATAACTAATGCAGAGAAACTATTAGAAGCTTTGGAGAATTTATTTGGGAAAATAGAGACAGATGAGCCTATTACGAGAATACTGATGAATAGAATACGGTCCAATAGATAAGATGTTACGTATTTTTACGTAATGGCAAAAATGGCGAGAAAAATGTAGAAAAGCAATGATATATCATTGCTGATGGTGAGAGATTATTTTATAGAAGGGCTGAAATGTGCAAAGCTGAGATGGGATATCAACAGAGCAATCGAAAACAAACAAAAAATGAGTTTTATAGAAGAAAGAGAAATTGGGAAAAATGGGAAAAAGAAGTAATTACAGAAAATAAGATGACGAAGAATAGAGAAATACATACACAATGGGAGTATCAATAACAACATCATATACGGATAGAATAGAAATACTTGAAAGACGGGTAGAGTTACTGAACAATGACATATCAATTCTAAAGGTTACCAATAACAAGGAATGGATCTGAAACATAATTTAGTCCTGTGAGAGTAGTTAAAGAATATTACCAAAGAAGACCTGAAAGAGATTACAGACCTACAGAAACAAAAGAATACAATACCCGAATAACACAACAAGAATATAACAATAAAATACCATCACGAGATTGTAGTCAGAGAAGAATTGAAGAGAACTACGTACTAAGACAACCGAAAATAACATTCCAATAATAAAATATGTTTATAATATTGCTGGACACTGTATCCGTCATAAGGAAGAGGCTGCCAATAGCCTCATACTATGGGAACCAAAAGGAAAGTGAAAACAAGGACGGCATGCAATGACCTTTGTAGATAATTTAAAGGAAGATACCGACTTGGAGGAAATTAATGAAATCAGGAATGTGATGATGATGACAGATGTTTGGAAGAAAATTGGAAAATCGGGTAAAAAAAAGTTTGACTAAAGTAAGTAAAGTAAATAAATATATATATATATATACACATTACACCATATCAATGCAGACTGTAGTATATAATAGTCCTTTATATTATTTAGTATTGTTGTCCGTGGTATATTCAATGTATATTATTATTAAATTATTATCGTATTACTATTATTTTATTATTATTTTCTTCCCGCACGAGCGAAGGGGTCTACATGGCCCTATTTTAGTGCACATAAACCGAATATCATCATCATCATCATCATATATATAACTATGTGCATCTGTGCATCCGAATAACAATCCACTGTACAACATACCCCTACAAGTGTTGTGTACTAACCCGTGTACGTAGTGGATAATATTAACGTCAACAGAAACCAGAATGCCAATACGATCCTTGATGCGGTGTTTAGAGATTTGTAACTGGTACCTGTGGGGGAGATTCGTGAGATAATATTAAGTGGCAATCACTAAATAGTAATATAATATAAGAAATAGGGATTTAATGCTATATGGTAAATTATCTGATCACCGACCCCCTCCTAATACCTTACCGTCCCCTATCGTAGTTCAGTAACTATAAGATACATCAATAAATTAAATACACACGAACTGTTTGTATGTTAATGTTAAATATAAATAAGTATATTGTTTTTAACAAATATTTAATCCTATAATTTTTATTTTATAAAATGTAATAGTTCTGGATTTACTTTTTAAATATTGAATAATAACATTTTTAAATCATAGTAAATATTTTATTAATTAAAAGAAAACGTAATTCTATGCATACTTTTCTGTTGAGAAATCAATTCAGATTTATTTAAGTTATTAACTACATATTTATATTCATATATATTCAAGTACGCACATACACACACACACACACATATATATATATATATATATATATATATATATATATATATATTTATATATGATAGGATAGGATAGGATGGTTTATTTATACACCAGATGTGGTAAAAAGCGATTACCCTCACTGGTGTTGAAAACGAACAAACAAAAAGAAACAATAATAGTCAATAATGTAGAAATATAATATATAAGAATAGAGATGGAACCAGATCAACATCAATGAAAGGGTTACTTTAATTTTAAATTTAAAAAGTCTTTGAGACTATTAGAATAAACGTGAGACTTCAATTTACGTAGGCGGTAAGGCAGAAAATTCTATGCAATAAGAGCCATGCTTGAAAAGGAGCGAGAACGCATCACGTTACGAGTAACAGATACATCAAGTAGTGTGGCATCAGACTAGCGTAGATGTGGGAGGATATTGCGACGAGTGAACAATCCACGTAAGTATGCAGGTCTGCCTAGGAATAGTGTTTTCTGTGTTAAGCAGAGAAGCCTAAATTGACACCGTTTTCTAAACGATAGCAATTTCATATTGCAATGGTGGGTGTCGGTTAAAGCATGATCGCATCGTTAAGCGAAATGCATGAATCTATGCATCAATCTTACGGATGAGCGAATAATTTTATCAACTTTTATAACTAGAGAGTTCTTAATTCCGTAGAATAGACAACAACAATAGTCTATTCGAGATAGTACTAGGGCATTGAGAAGGCGCTTAGTGATTTTGGGCGAACAATAGTTTTTAATGTGGCGAATTTTTCTAAAATAGAGAATAGTGGATTTAGAGATTGCATTGATATGAGCACCGTATGATATAGTACCAAGATTAAAATACCAAGATTGCGCACACATTCAGAAGGCTTAATTATTATACCATCAATTGACAGAGTAGGGAAAGTGACAGGTACCTTCGATATGTTAATAAGTTCAGTTTTGGAAGTATTGACTAGGAGGTCATTAGTTAGTAACTAGTGAGTAATCTCAGAGATACAATCAGACAGCTCAGAGTTAGAGTTCTTAGAGTTAGTATTTAGAGGCAATTTCAGTACTAGTTGAATGTCATCAGCATAGATGTGGTAATAGATATTAATGTATTTGCGAATACTATTAGAGATAGGACGTACGTATATAGAGAAGTGAAGTGGGCCAATAACTGATCCCTGAGGTACCCATTTAAGAATTTTGGTAGGATGTGATATGAAGTCATTCATTTTTACAGACGTAGTTCGATCAGTGATGAACGACATCAGCCACTTAAGGGGGGAAACCAAATTCAATACCAAGTTCATTATACGGTTAATGAGGATCGAATGGTTGAGCATGTAAAATGCACTATATAGATCAATCAGGAGTAGTTGTACGCGATAAGACGAGTCAAGCGAGTTATGAATCAGGTCAGTGACATGGGTGAGGGCAGTTTCAATAGAGAAAGATTTTCTATAAGCACTTTGAAAGTAATCAAGAAGATTATTATTTTCAATGTAATTGATGAGCTGACGATTTACCACACGTTCCATTTTCTTACTTATCATTGGAAGTTGTGAGATCGGTCGGTAATTAGTCAATACATCTGGATCAAGAGACGATTTTTTAAGAATGGGCTTAATTATGGATATTTCAGGGATCTGACCATGATTCCATCGTTAAGTGATTGAGAGATCAAGTAAAGTATCGCATTTTCAGTTATAGGATAAATGTTATTGAAAATGACAAGTGGTAATGGATCAATTGGGGAAATGGAATTAGCAGTAAGAATCTAGTTACGGATTTCAGTAATAGAAGGAGGTGTGAAACAAGAGAGTTTATAAGTTATAGGGTTAGTCGATATAGTAGCATAAAGGGTCATCGGTGATTTCGCCAATTTAGAGCTGATGTTGTCAAAGATACGGGATATCATAGTAGATAAGGAGGAGACAAAAGAAGAATACATAACAGCATGATTCAGTGAGGTAGACTTATATTTGATGTTAGTACCAAGGATGCTATTAGCCATTTCCACAAGCATTAAGTTTCGATTCATAGTAGGACGTTTTATGGAGATTTAATTCAAGTTTATAGACTTTCCTCGCTATCAGATATTTAGATTTGTGAAAGGGAGATGTGCATCTTACGTTCAAGTTTGCTGAGAGAGCATTTAACATTAGCTAGGTGGGAGGTGAACCAAGGAGAGGAAATATGGAGGGTAAAATAACGAGATATGATGGGGGAAAATGCATTAAGTGAGGAAGAAAGACATAAATAGAGGTTGTCAAAAGATATATTAGTGTTCCATAAACAGTGGGAGATACGCGAACAAAGATCCGTATAATTTAGATTTTTTAAATATCTATAATGCATTATTGACTTAGTGGACGAGGGCCTCTTAAGGAGGATGGAGGTGTGAAAAAGATAGTGATCAGTAAGAAGGTAAGAGCGAGAACAGGAAGAAATGAAATTTGGGATGTCGTTAGGGGTGAAAATGAGGTCAATGATATTGCCACTAATATGGCTAGGAATAATTATGTGTTGGTTAAGACCCAGGGAATGAGTCAGCTGTTTAAATGAAGAGTGTGGGGTGAGGAAGTATCAAAATGATAATTAAAATTTATAAAAATTTCTAAAATATATATATATATATATATATATATATAAATATCCATTATATTAACATAAACTAATATACGACTATAACAAGACGTAACCTTGCTTGAGAACCGCGCTGATGATAGTCCAGTGAGTGGTCAGCATAATCCTAAAGTATGACGTAATCGAGGTCATGTCCTTCGAACAGATGTCCTCGGTACCGAGAGATAATCGTGCTTCTCCGTAGCGTATCGTCGACATGAATAAGGTAGTACATATCATCGACATGTATATGATCCACCATAGCTACGAGGTGGGTGTGAGATATAATGTGTTCGAGTTTAACTATCGACATTATATTAATTAATATAATACAATATTATATAAAAAATATATACATAGGTATTATCATAAATTACCGAGTAACATTCAAAAACTTTTTTTGATTAATAAAAACACGGATACATTTGTAAGATTCAAGTCAAGAACTAGCAGAGATCTGTTTAGAGTGAGAAATGTGTCCTCTAGACAGTGGAACTTACTTCCCATTCAACTTACAAAAAATAGGTGTATTAAATCGTTTGGAAAACACGTTTGTGTTAAAAAATATATTCTTGAATTAAAAATGACTTAAAAAGGAAAATTAGTCTAAATAATTATTTTTTTATTTTGTTATTTTAATTTTTATTTCTGACATAATATAAATTTAACACACATTTCTGATGTATTTTATAATTTTAAATTTTTATTTTTATTATTATTTTTATTTTTAATATTTATATAATTTTTTTATTATTTATATAACTTTGACATAATATAAAATTACAAAATATTATTTGTTTGTTTTATTCTTGACTTTTTCTTGACTTATTATAATATTAAAAAAAAATGTGTTTACAGTGTTCGACTTACTATAAATTTACTTATTTTTTTTTTTAATTTTTGTATATATATATAATATAGTTATTTATTTATTTTTATTTATTTTTTTATTTATTTTTTTAGTTATTTTTAGTTATGTTTAATTGTTTTATTCAATAGGATTTGTCTTTTAATTTTTAATTTTATAATTATTTTATATTTATATTCCTAGATTTTTATATTAATTTATTTTTCTTCTTTACATTTTATGATTATATGATGAATGACATTATGAGGAGTTTTTAATTATTGGAATATATATATATATTAGTTTTTTTTTTTTTTTTTTTTCATTATATTTTTTCTATGACCGGAGTGGCTAATATGTTTGGACTTGATATGACTATGATACATATCGGGGGATGGGATATACTTGTGGAGTGGGCAAGTATTGTCAGTGTTCTTATTATTGGCGATATTAAGATCCCTAAGGCATTGGAACTGGCGTACCCATATCCTTGAAGTTGATACATCATATACCATCATTAATTTCAACATAATATTGGCAACTCTGGATCTAATTTATTAGTAATCTTTAACTACAGCATTTAAAACTAACATATATATATATATACTCCAATTATACTTTTAATTTCTTATACTATTACTTTTTTTATTTATAATTATTTACTTTTAATATTATTTTTAAAGTTATTTATATTTGTATATGATTCATAATTTTATATTCTCATGATTCTTATAAGATTTATAAAATTACATATTTTACTTCTATATTATATAAATTTTAATTTTATTTTTTTTCTCCTCATAATTGTTAATTGGGAATATGTTTCAGGTAAACGACTAGATAAGCATTGCGCTTCTTCGATTACCTTGGTCATGCCTAAATTCTGATATTATTATTATTATACAATATAATTACAATAAGAATATGGAAAATATGTAGTGTTATACTTATATAGATAATCATGATTTTATACAGCCAAAGTACAATACATATATATATTTATATATAATAGAAAATAATATAATATTATTTCGAGTCTTTTAGAATCTACAGAATATTTTGATTTACATTAATATTATTATAAACACTATATTACAATTCTATTAAATAATAATTAGTAGTATATCCCTCCGTCAAAAATAACTTTGGTATAAAATCGTTTTCAACTGTGTATACCTCAACGATGCAACGCACATCCAGAAGTAATCTAGATGATATACAATATATATCATCGATATATATATATTCAAGATACTAATTAAAAATCACCTATTACACTTATAATATTATTAAGGTACCTGATATATATATATATATATATATATATATATATATATATATATATATATATATATAAATAGGTATACCTCAGTCTTGAAAGGTCCCATGAATGACATCACTCCGTCAGCATCTCCCGTACTCTTCATGATGAAGAACGAAGCTTCCTGCCAAAAGGTGGAGCTATACTGGATGACCTCTGACCTCGTCTGTGTCACCGTGAACTTACCTATCGCCCAATCCACTTCCTAAACATGTAATGAGCTTCAAAATAATATGAATATTTTCTGTTGTTGTTGCCCATATATATATATATATATATATGTGTGTGTGTGAATTATATTCTATTTCATATTATTTTATATTTATTTCAATAAAACGTATGTTATAGTTATAAAATATGTCAACTGATAATTTCGATTGTATATTTTAAATAGAAATTCAATTAACCGATGTACGGCGTACATTGTACGCCTATATTTGGTGATTAAAATATAAATTGAAATACATCAGATAACATTTTTAAAACCAAAACTAAACTCAAATATACTTCTTAATTATATATAAATTGGTTATCCAGGTTGCTCAGAAATCCAAGGCATCATCCATTATGGATTAGAGTGGGTATTTAAGCCCCGTATGGACCAATAAAACATATATTACAATAATATGTAATAGTGATCTTTTATAATTATGTAAACAATATGATCGGTTAGCATAGTATCTGCTAGATATTTCTCAATATTTGTATTAATATAAATCTAATATAATTATTTTATAATTTACATCATATTACACCAATTGGTTATACGTTGACGCTATATGGTGTCTACTTGGTGTCAATTGATAAGCTTTCAATGGTAACCTGGTAATTAGTTTTTGAGGCTATCATTATTACACTAGATTTTATTCTACATATTAAATGTATAAACTTGTTAAATTATTAATATCACATTATATTACATATTGGCGTCAACTGGTGATCACTTGACGCTAAACGGAGTCAATTGATAACATTTTGATTCTATATAGAATCAACTGGTAAGCGATTAACGACTATTGATCGGTTGATTTACTGCAGTTCATGGGCTCTCATTAAAACCCTGATATTAATTATACGAGAGTGGCTTTGAAGAGATATTATAGATATTTTATTATAAATAAAAAAATCATATTTAAGTGCCCGGATCAAATAAAAGGACTCCACAAAATACTAATCAAAAATAACAAATTACTCGTGTATTAGCTAATCCAACGATTTACAAAGATATTTAATAAAATGTATAAAAATGATCAATTAAATTATATACAAATTCTGAACAAATATATTTTAACTAACTTTATATGCTACTCTATATAGTACATATATGTATTATTTTATAAATAATTACTGTATAATATATATGTTCTATATTTACTTGTTACCATGATATATATATAGTGGTGTGGTGATGAAAACTCCCATCCACCGGATCCCCAGGTTTCGGATAGAGGAACGGCCACCAGATATGGTGGTTAACTGTGAATATATAATAATCAGTTCTGGACAAAATCCAGGATGCAGCAATGCAGCAATGCATAGTACCTGTCAGCTACCCGAGCAGGGTAACGTGAAAACATCGGGAGCAGGGTGTTGGAAATGGTGAGGCGATACCTTAATATCTATGATTAAAAAATATTCGGTGAGGCATATTAACTCTGGTATAGAGTACTGTTACTCGTGTATGGAGTAGCGACCACACGGTTTACATCAGCTATTGAAAGCAAAAACATGACACACACACACAAACATACATTCCCATTCCGCATCGCTCGTCATGCGGCAAAACAAGGAGCGCTTCCTGCAAATTCTCAGTTTGCAATCAAAAATTAGATACTGAGAATAGAAATCAAAATAGACTGATGAAGGCAAAAAGAGATATTAAGATCTCAACCTTCATTAATACACAGACTCTACAAAAAAATATAAAAATACCATAGCTAATAACCTCTGCCGAAACTACAGGTCAATATATCATATGTATTCAGGAACATAGAGCCATACATGATGACATCCTCATAAAATAAAAACCTTATGGCAATTGGAAATTAATAACCTGCTCATCATGGAAAAATAGTGTAAATTCTTCTGTAGGTGGAATTGGCCTACTCGTTAATTCAAGAGCATACAGTTCTCTCTCTAATATTGAAACTATATCACCAAGAATAATGGCGGCCACTTTCCATGGTAATCCAAACACCACTATAATATCATGCTATAGTCCAACAAATGTAAGCGAAGAACTTGAAGTTGAACAATTCTATATGGAATTAGCATCCCTCACAATACAGATACCTAAACACAATATGCTAGTAATAGGGGGTGATTTCAATGCACAACTTAGTAAACTAAATAATTCTAAGTTCTCCTATCACACAAATGCTAACAGAAATGGCAATATGTTGCACAACTTCATAAATGAAAATAACCTGATATGTTTAAATACACACTTCCAGAAAAAGTTGTACAATTATGGACACATAAAGCACCAAACAAGACTTTAGATCAACTTGATTATGTACTGATAAATAAGAAGTGGAAAAACAGTGTAAAAAACTGTAGAGCATATAATTCATTTATTAGTGTAGCATCGGACCACCGCATTGTAACAGCTAATATACAACTATCACTACGAGCTAATACAAATAAATCTAGAAGAATAAAGCCGTATGACTGGAGTAACCTAAAAAACAATGCCGATTTAAGAAATAAGTTCATAATCGAAGTTAAAAACCGTTTCGAGGCTCTGCAAAATGATGAAGAAATAATATCAGCCAACACAGCATACAAATACTTTGAAACTGCCTGTAAAGAATCATCTGCTAAATATATACCATTAAAGTTAAAACAGAAAAAAAGGACCCCATGGGAAAACCATGAAATCTGTTAAAAGCGCAAGGATTTACATATAGCAGCAAAACTTAAAGATTCTCAAATCTCTTTTAAAAATCAGATAACATTTAATAAAAAAAAAAAGAATTGACTTCTGCATATGATGCAGAACAGAGTAAATATGTTAACAGAAAAATCAAATATATCGAAATAGCGGCAGCAAACAAACAGTCTTCTATTGCATGGAACATCGTAAATGAAATTAGTGGTAGAAAGAACTCGAACAGCGCAAAACTAAAAGCATCTAGCAATGGAGAGAGAATAAAACTATGGCATAACCATTTCCAAGAACTGCTCGGAAGTCAACTTAACAAAACTGATGATGATATTAATGAAGAGATACTACAAATAGGTTGAATATAAAAATAGGTCTTTTCACTATACAAGAACTTAACAATGCAACTAAAAGCATAACTAATGGCAAAGCCTGTGGATTAGATGAAATTCCAGCTGAAGTTTGGAAACTGACAGAATTTCAAAATATTTTGCTAAATTTCTGTAACAGCGTATATTCTCAAAATCAAATAAAAAGATGGACTGAAGGCTGTATTTTACCGTTACCGAAGAAAGGAGACATTTCTCAGGCCAAAAATTATAGAGGTATAACCCTAACGTCCATTGCAGAACACATTTATAATTTGATGTTCCTAAAGCGCATAAGACCGGAAATCGATCCTATCCTACGGAAAAATCAGAACGGTTTTCGCCAGAATAGATCAACTACAGGACAAATATTGAAAATCCGACGTATAATTGAAGGAGTAATATCAAAGAATCTACCGGCCACACTATTGTTTGTAGACTTCGCCAAAGCATTTGATTCGATACATCGCGGTAAAATTAAAAATATTCTCTCTGCGTATGGAATACCCACAGAAACCGTAGAAGCAATCATGATACTCTATCGAGAAACAAGATCAATGGTTAGATCACCTGATGGAGATACACCATACTTTGAGATCACTACTGGGGTATTACAAGGAGACACGCTTGCACCTTTACTTTTTATAATATGTTTAGACTATGTCTTGAGAAAATCACTAGATGATAATAAACATCTCGATCTCACCATAAAAAACGAATGAGTAGCCGACATCCCGCAATATAAATAACTGATACTGATTATGCTGATGATTTAGCCATTACACCAGATAACGTTGAAGATGCGAATATAATGCTACATAAAATCGAAGAAGCCGCAGCCGAAATAGGATTAGGTGTAAATGTAGATAAAACGGAATATATCTCTCTGAACCAGAAAAATAATAGTTGTATAAAAAGTCTAAAGGGTAAGATCATCAAACAAGTAAATGATTTCAAGTATATTGGAAGCAATGTCGCATATACTGACCATGACGTCAATGTAAGGATTGGACAGGCTTTGGCCGCACTAAACAATATGACATCAATATGGAAATCTAATCTCTCTGTAAAGATGAAGAAAAAATTCTTTAGGGCCACAGTCGAATCGATCCTTGTATATGGCTCCATCACATGGACATTAACATCTTATTTAGAGAAAAAGATTGATGGAGCATATATGCATTTATGTATATATACAAGAATGCTACGCGCTGCCTTAAATAAAAGATGGCAAGATCATACGTCTAATAATGAATTATATGGAAATATCCCAAAGATCGCGATTACAATTAAAGAACATAGGATGCGTTTCTCATGACATTGTTGGCGAAGCAGAGAAGAAATGATCAGCGAAGTGCTTCTATGGGAACCTTTACATGGGTAACGAAAATCTGGACGGCCGAATAAGACATATACTGAACAACTTAGAGAAGACAGCGGATGAACTACAGATGAACTGAATACGGTGATGGGAAACAGAGATGAATGGAGAAAACGTGTCATGCTATGCCGAGCAAGCTCGACCTGGTAAGGTAAGTAATATATATATATATATATATCATCTATTTATTTATAATCTAGGTTAATGCATACGTCATAAAAGTAATGGAGGTATTTACATCAAAAATATACTATGTATGCAATAACATAAATCAAGATACGAGAGGTAATATATTACACAATTATTGAGAATCTATAATATCCATACAATTAATATAATACAATAACATACAAGTAGTAACATCACCACAGGTAACTAACCCTGCGCATTACCAGTCCTACCATTCCGTTCCATGTTCCATTAGCTTCGGGAGCTCCCCATTTGCCATCGTACGGTTTTATTAATGTATATCTATAAACATTAATATGCGTATGATATATATCCATGTATGATAAGTTATCATTAATACGTTTTCATTGATAACCTGTTGTCAGCTATAAGTATTAATACTATTTAATATATTATGATAATAGAGAATAAATATAAATGAATAACTAATTAAAAACACAATAATATCCCAGTATGATATTTCACTACCTATACTAAAATCAGAAGTAAGAAATGTTATCAACACTCTGACAAATTGAAAACTCCTGATATTGATAATATACCCGGTTAGCTAATAAAGTATGGAGTGGATAAACTATTAATTATTATGACTTTACAATGTCAAACAATTTGGGAGACAAAAGAGTAGCCAGCACAATGGACCAAATCACTAAACATCCCCTTTCCAAAGAAAGGTTATTCAAGAAATTGCTCGAACTATCGAACAATTAGTCTAATTAGCCACGCAAGCAAAATCATGTTAAAAATACTTCTGGAAAGATTAAACCCACAAGCCTAATATATTACTTCAGAAGAACAAGCAGTTTTTAGAAGAGGACGTAATACAGTCGAATACATCGTAAATTGCCGAATGACCATTTAAAAATATCTAGAAGTTCAAAAAAACCTTTATCATAACTTCATTGATTTTAAAAAGGCATTCGATCGTGTATGGCACGAAGGACTATGGCACACTATGAATAGTTTTGGTATTTAACAAGATATAATAGAAACTATTAAAGAATTATATGCAAACTCAGAAAGTGCTATCTTACTGGAAAACAATATTGGAGATCCCTTCAAAATTTCTGTGAGTGTACGACAAGGATATCCCCTACCCCCTGTTCTATTTAATATCTTCCTCGAACAAATTATGTCAGATACCAATATTTTATCACCATTCCAGTATCTCCATATGCTGTAGAGAAATATCCAACCTTCGATTCGCTGATGATATTGATCATATAAGTGGTAGCAACGATGAACTATAACAACTTACCATTAGTATATCAAAACATGCGAGTGATTATGGTATGGAAATTAGTTCTGAAAAAAGCAAAACCATGGTGAATAGCAGAGATGAAAGTTTACATGCAAATATCAGAATGAATGGATAAATATTGGAAGAAGTAGAAAAATAAAAATATCTAGGAGAAAATATAACTAAATATGGTACCAGTGAAAAAGAGATCCGAATCAGACTAGCCACCTCTACATCGTCTTTGATAAGATTACAAACTATATGGTTAAGTAGGGAAAGTAACCGAATACGGACACTCTCGGTATCTCAGAAACCATAAATCCTACAAAAAAAAATTGTAATGAATAAAATATTCATAATTATATAAATAGTCTAAAAAAGTATTTTTTAATTATTCAAAATTTTGCTGATATATCCAATAAACTGATTTTTTTTATTACGTTTTTAAATTTATGAAATCAAATATCGACTTAAGACCTACTCAAGAATATACAAATTTATCGATATAAAATAAAACACTAAATTATTAAAAAATAAAGCATTCTAAAATTATATTTATAATTTATATATTTGTTATTAAATATTAATTAAGTTATAGGCATATATCTAGAGGTCATATAAATTCTTAATACTGACACTCTAATTGTCTTAATACGAACAACATATAACCAATCAGCGTGCAGCGGATGAACTATTCTGATTTTCATAAAAAACGCGTGCGTTATAACATTAATACCACCAATAAAGCTAAATCTAACATTTTTATTATTTAGATACTTAAATTGTATAATTAATTAAAATAATAATAAAAATAAATAAATTATTAACTAATTAAATTAGAATAAATTATTCATAAAATTGATTATAAATAATGTAATTGTAATTTGTCTGATTGATTCATCAATAATATATAGTTTTTCTAGTGGTATATAGGGTGTCCGTATTATAACACAGGGTGTCCGTATTCGGACATGTGTACCGATTACGGACACCCCCGTTATCTATGGAATTAAAAGATTAAATACAATTTTAAAATCAAAATAATATCTATAATCATATAATATTAATATATTGTAATTTTTGAATACAAATAATGAGTCATAAAATGTTAAGACCATTTATTGTTAAAGTATCCGTATTAGGTTACTTTCCCCTACACAAATTTGCGTTAAAAAATATTCAGTATGTATAAAACACTGGTGCTCTCAATATTACTCTATGGATGCGAAGCTTGGATGATTACTGAAAAGATGGAGAAAAACAATTAAAGCCTACGAAAATAAAGCACACAGACGACTATTAGGTATAAAGGTTACCGGTAAACTCGGACCAGGTAAACTCATACCAAGTAAACTGGGACCACTTTTGAAGTAAACTCGGACACCTTTTAAAGAAAACTCGGACCACTTTTAAGCTTTAACCTATATTATAGAAGTATACTATATATAGTTATTTTAAAATGGGCCGAATATTACTTCAAAAGTGGTCCGCATTTACCAGGTCCGAGTTTACCTGACCCGAGTTTACTAGTATTAGGTATAAATTACAGAGAGCACAAAACGAATATCTACATTAATGAGAAAATTAACTCATATGTTGGGAAGTTTACGCCACCATTATCAATTATCAAAAAAAAAGTTGTGTTGGTTTGGTCAGGTATAACGTAAAAATACTATCGCATTTACAAATGGATGTCCAACGATCTCGGCAAGCTACTGATTATGACAGATGATCGAAACAAATGGCGACTTTGTTGTGTGAAATATTCATATTCCCCCTACGATTCAAGAGTCATGGGATAAAAGACTCATTCACGTATGTTTATATAAATATATATATATATATATATATATATATATATATATATATATATATATATATATCAAATTATGTAATAATATTATTAATAATAATAATCATTATTATTTTTTAACTAACAAAATATATCATATTTTTTTTATCTTCAATCAATTCATACATTAATTTCTCATATATAATTATACATTAATTTCACATTCTGTTTTCGCCTCTCGCCGTGAACGGTCGTGTTTTATATTCATTCGATTCGCATTGTTTGACAATAACAAATATTACAACATTATTGTGACGCATTTACATCGTTTCTGTACGTTCATCATACATTCATAAATTGGTCAACGTTTACGTGTTACTCGGTACCCGTCCAGGAGGATCTCCCGTGCCTGGCTCGCTCTGGTTGTCGGTTACCCGTACTTTAAACCGTCGGTACCTTGAGTTTAGTTACTATTTATCACGTATCTTATATTTATTTAATATTTATAATTATATTGCCTGTGTGCTTATATTAACTTTATTAATCAATACATATATATGTATTTATGTTTATGTATGTGTGTATCTATGTGAATATATATACACATATTTAGCTGTATCTATATATATATATGTATATATATATAAGTATTTTATACTGATATTTATAATTGTATTGTTTTGTTTTATTGATTTTCTGAACGTTTCGCTTCAGTGATTTCTTTCTTCAAATCATATCATACAATATAATGGATTGTAATTCATGCACAAAACCATTAAATACTAAATGTATTAAATGCGCTTGTGGATATTCAATTCACTTTGAATGTTTGTATAATACTTATATACTACCAAATGATTATACGAATATTTCCCAGTCGAAATATGCGATTTATATTCTATCTTCGCAACACTTTAAATTTATATGTGAATCGTGTATAGTTAAACCAACTGAAAATATTACTGAATTAACTAACCCTAAATTTAATACCAATGATGATAAACTTGATTACCTTACTAATATTACTACAAATATTAATCAAAAACTTGACATAATGAATTCAGAAATAATTTCATTTAAAAAATCATCTCACACTATGAAGTCAAATACTTCAACTATTCTTAATAATATTTCATCCGCCTTATCCTCACTTCCAGATACATTTAATAAAACTACCTCTAAATCTTTTAGTGATATCGTTAAATCAACATTACTGACGCATAAACCTACCGTTACTAAACCAACTCCTAACATTTTGTCATGCTCTTCTCAACCCTCGGTTGTTATTGAGCATATTTCACCTGACAATATAAATCTTACATACATTAAATTACTATTCAAACAACTAGAACTCGATTCTAATACCATTACAGATTACTCATTCATTTCTCACTATGCTAATCTAGTAGTATCTTCATCATGCATAATTGATAGTTTAATTAACTCCAGATCTGATCTTCAACCAACTGATTTCAAATCATTATTCATTCGTCCTTTCATTGCCAGTGATATAATGAAAATTGGACGTACTTACTTCCACGCTTCTAAATCTTCTCTGACGAAATTTAAGTGTGTACTTAATATGCGCAGTCTTTCTTATCAACTTCGTAATTTGATTAATACAAGTAACTCGGAAACATATGGTATCGATTGGAAATCAAAACCATAAATCCCTGATGTAAATGAATTCCTTCAATGGTCAAATTCATATGAACATTATCTGAAATCCAAAAAAGGCTATTCTCCCTCTGATTGACTTTGTTATCATAATGATTATAAGTATTTATTTCAATTAATTAATTCGAGATCTGTTCGTAATAAAGTTGATATTATAGCTCAATCTATTATTGATTCAAAATGTCTTATAACGGCAATTACAGAAACCTGGCTGACTGATAAAGACACTGCTCTATCATCACAACTAATACCTCAAGGGTATAATATAACTATTGCTAATAGATCTATTCCTTGTCGTGGTGGTGGTCTTGCATTAATTTACTCATCTAAATTGAAACTTGTCTCCACTACCATTCCGTCTTTCTCATCGTGTGAAATGATGATCTGCAATCTTAAGTTTCCATCTTCTTGTACAATATATTTTGTTCTAATTTACCGTCCTCCTTCTTCTAGTATCACTGAATTTTTAGTTGATCTAACATCTATTTTTGAATCGATCTCTTCAGATAACACTATAATTCTTGGCGATTTTAACATACAATATAATAGATCTTATCCTGCTGCATCATCTTTAAAAAGTTTGATCAATGAGTTCTATCTCACGCAACATATACTTTTTCCCACTAATACGAATGGTAATTGCATTGATCTAGTTATATCACCATCTTCATCTGACATTGTTTCATCTCCTTCTCAAAGTTTTCTAATTTCTGATCACTTTGTAGTTACGTTTGAGTTGATATTACCACCATCTACCTCTCCCCGACCAGAGCGTTCTTTTAGGAAGATATCTGCTATTAACATTCCTTCATTTGTAAATTCTATATTTTCACGACTTGATAATCCTCAGTCGTTGCTCGTAGTTGACTCTCTTTACGACAATTTTAATGCTGCTATCTCAAATTCTCTTGAAATATTTGCTCCTGTCATTAAATCCATTAATCGATCATTTTCCAAATCACCTTGGTTTAACAATGAACTAGTAAACCTACGTCGAACACTTAGAAAACTCCAAAATAGATATCAAGTATCTAACCTTGAATCTGATCTTAAATCTTTCAAAGTATGCCGTTCACTCTATAGGACTAAACTTATCACATTAAAATCCTCCTACTTTACTGATAAGTTAAATAACTTTGGTATGTCTTCCAAACAAGCATTTCAACTTTCATTTAAATTAATCGGTCGAGATCAGAATAGACGTCTTCCTGACCATTCTGACTCCTATCTGTGCACTGCTTTTTCCAATTTCTTTCAACGAAAGATATCTAATGTTATCGATTCTCTCCCAAGATTTGATGTCGCACTATTTGATGTTACTTTCATTACCTCTTCAAATCATTGGTCTTGTTTTACCCTTCCATCTCAGGCATTTGTTCTTTCATTAGTGACTTCCCTCAAATCTCACTCCCCTTTAGATCCTGTTCCATTGGTCTTACTTCGTTCCATTTCTCCCTATATAATTGGTTTGATTACTAATATTATCAATGTATCTCTTATTACTTCTACTGTTCCACAATCGATGAAACACTCGTATATTACCCCACTACTTAAAAAACCGACTTTAGATCACTCAAATTTGACTAACTACAGACCAATATCCCAACTCTCGTCAATATCAAAGACTTTAGAACGAGTTGTTTCAACCCAGTTAATACATTATATAACTACAAACAATATTGCTGATTGTTTTCAAAGTGCTTATCTCCTACACCGCAGCACAGAAACTGCCCTCAACCTTATTTTCAGTGACATTCTTTTATCTCTTGACACCAAATGCCCATGTTATCTTATTCTACTAGATTTATCGTGCGCTTTTGACTCTCTTAATCTTATTATTCTTTCGTATCGCCTGCGTGAGATAGGAATTAATGGTCAAGTACTCAACTGGTTCATGTCCTTTGTCTCAAATAGAACTTCTTCTGTTAAAATTAATTCTTCTTTATCACAACCATTTACTAACTCATACGGTGTTCCGCAAGGCTCCGTACTCGGGCCCATTTTATTCATAATCTATATATTACCTATTAGATCAATATTTCTTAAATATCCTCATCTACATTATCATCTTTATGCAGATGATTTGCAAATTTATACGTCCTTCCCACCATCATGTAACACTGAATCTATTCAATTAACTATTTATAACTGCATTACTGAATTAATTACATGGTTCTCCACTAACTCATTATCATTAAATATGGCTAAAACTAATACCATTATTTTATCTAGATCCTCTTCCCCTTTAACTATATCCCATCCTTTTTTACGCTCCCTTCCTATTTCCGATTCAGTGACTACACTAGGTATTACCTTTGATAACAAGTTCAATGTATCGTTGCAAATAACAAATGTAATTCGTATAGCTAACTATTATCTTTACAATATTAGAAAGACACGTAATAAACTTACTTATAACTTAACGAAGTGTTTACTCGACTCCCTTGTATTCAGTAGACTTCGTTATTGTTGCTCATTATATACTACTCTCCCACTTTTTTTAATGCATAGATTTGAAAATATTCAACGTCGTGCGGTTAGAATACTGTACAAGCTCAAACGTCGTATGGATTTTTCGATTACATCTCTGATGATTTCTCTTGGTTGGCTTCCGTTTCATTCTCAATGCAAGTTTCGTCTCCTGTGCATAACGCAAAGAGCCATTTACCGATCTATTCCCGAATATATCGCTACGTTAATATCAATTCGTTCCGACTCCCGACCTCGCCGCTCTGGATCCACAATGGGTCTACACCAACCAATTACTTCTACGAGATTTGCTGAAGCAGCATTTGCTGCTGCAGCACCAAAATATTGGAACTTATTACCAACTGATATACGTATAACTAAATCTGAGTCATTATTTAAACGTAAATTATATAAATATTTTCTTTATTTGTAATTCCATTTAATATCATTGTTCTCGTTATTATGTATTATTCTAGTTTTCGTTCTTTACTATTATTTTTTGTTTATTTTTATTTTATTATATATGACGCCGATAAACATATAATGTTTTGTTAGTCAATAAACTATTTAATAATAATAATAATATATTGATATTAAAATGAATACGATTCTAGACATGTATTAGAAATTATTATTAATTTTGGTTTATGTCTATGATGCTAACTAATTACAATATTCCCTAAGGATTAAGCTTAACACAGGCTTATATTATAGTATGCTCTATTATATTTATTATTATGATATACAAAACGATACTGTCCCATATACATAACACATATGCACATGTATTCTTTCTATTTCGTTATGTTGATGGGTACATATGAACACATCTATATATATATATATACATATATATATATATATATATATATATATATATAAGCTATAGATTCTTCTAGTGTCATAAAATGGAGTATAATCTATATAATAATGCTTATAATCTATGTATGAATAATATAATTTGTATAAATATATATATATATATATATATATATATATAAATACTAAAGAACACTTACTAGTTCCAAGGTAATATATTATGTATATACATTATATATATACATCATATATATATGTAAGTATGAGTGGCTGAAATATGTGTTGGCTTATTACACCACTCAAAATGATAGAGGACCGTTGTATTTAAATTATATTTATTAAACAATTAAAAATAAAAACAATACACTAATGCTGTTTAAATATATACAACATTACAATATAGAATATACAATATAAATTTATAAAAAAATCCTCGTATCAAGGTATAATCAAAAATGAAATAATATTCTTAAATCTAATATAATTCAGATTATAATATTGCTACGCGATAGTTCATTGGTCCAACCAATTCTATTAAATTAAACTAACTAAATTAAATAAAAAAACATAAAAATCAATATATACAAAATCAACAGTTATACTTTTATAATTAATACATAATATACAACAATAAAATAACTAATTAAAAATATATAACATACACTTAAAAACAACTACATTACGAATATAGAAGACGTTAGTCTGCTACATATATATAACTTAATATATATATATATATACATTGTGCATATATACTATTGTGTACAACACTATTTTTTTAATTTCATATATTTACTTATACATATTAAATAAATTGAATACCCCAGAATATAGGTGACGGGACGGGGTAGTTGCCGAGAAAGGAGTAGTGGTCGTTTTAATTAACGCTTAAATGGTGCTAAATAGGATAACAAGTTATATATACAATATTTAGATAATCAAAATGTCTATAATATAAGGCACATTTTTTAAAAATAATTAATTAATTACTCTAATTTATTACATAATCATTTTTTGTCAAATTTTGACACAAACATGATTATATATATGTATGCTTATTTATGTGTAAGAGTATGTGTATATATATAATTAAATTATTGAATCAGATAAGGTGCGTATGCATCATAAATATAATTATTTAATATTACATAATTAAAAAAATATAAATCGAATACATTAGGATACACCTATTGCATATTCTGATACTAGCGGCCACTACCCCGGACTTGCCTTATTTTAATGCTTTTTTATGCACTTTTGAATGCCTAATAAATCGTTAATATTATTCAGTAATATATAAAAGTGAAATAATAGTATTATAGATTTATATGATTTATAGCTAATTCAAAAAAAACTAAGATCTTAAAATTCAGTATTTATCGAGATATTAGAAGTATGCTGAGGCATATAAATTATCGGCCACTACTTCGTTTTCTCCCCTATATTATATTATATTAATTATAATAATATTTAATTTTAAATAAATTATATATTTAAATCAACTGTGATATCTTATATACAAACGTGAAATTTAAAGAGTCAGAAAGAGTCTTTAAAATTTCAATACAAATTCCACTCCACTGGTCAGTTTTATAATCATATAAGTGGAACACATGAATCTGTAATATATTTATAATTAGATTTTAAATGATATAAATTATTATACATATATGGAAATTCTCCGATTTCCGACCCCCTCCTAATAACCGACCCCCTATCGTATCTTAGTAACCATAAGAGTTATACAAACATTATATATACATACATTTTTAGTAATGTAATGATAAATATGAATAATTATTTTGTTTAAAAAAAATATTTAATCCTACAATTGTTATTTGATAAAATGTAATATTCTGTTTTTACTTTTTAAATATTTGAATTATAACTTTTTTTAAATAATTGTAAATTCTTTATTAATTAAAAGAAAACTTAATACTGTACATAATATTGTAGATCAATAAAATGTTTATAACTATTATAAAAATAATATATCTTAATTATAGAAATTCATATGAATTTCCTATTACCGACCACCTAAATTATACTAATACCGACCCCATGTGATTTATAATATCCAATCAAAATAGATCCGTATTTTACTTTAAATTATGTTATAAGTTGTTTGTGTATCATTAATATACATTTAGGATCCATGATTCTAGATGGTTATATGCATATTGATTAATAAACAAATATTAAATAATAATATACACTATTTTAATATAATTACTATAAAGTTTAAATTTAAATTTAATATTACTATTAAAACATAAATTCAATAAAAAATAAATTACGTTATGTTATAATTTATTATATTTATGTATATCTACTATTTTTATTGGATATTATAATACTAAAATTATTTATAATACGATTATTTTAGGGGGTCAGTAATAGGGGAAGGGGGTCGGTATTAGGTAAATGTATACGATTACCGACCCCACTGTTTATTCTCGTGAATATAATACTATCAAAATTTAAAATAGCCACATTATTCATTGCCATAATATTACCCTAATTACAAAATTTCTAATAAATATATTTAATATTGAATAACTTATTACAAATAATCATTTAGGGGTCGGTAATCGGAGACTTTCCCCTAGATCTAAATATATTTAATAATAAATAACAAAATGTAGCCATTCTCTTATTTATTTCAGGTTATCATATTTGTATTTAAATATATATTCATATTTATATTTGTTCTCTCTTCACGATATAAATATAAATATGTTTCCCCATGTATGTTAAGCTAACTATTATTCATATACCATATATATGGTATATACTATACACATATAGGGTAACTCTAAAGGCCCATAGTGATACCCAATCTCTATCGTAATATCAAATTAATCTGGTGAAACTAATAATATATGGATATATAATGATAAACTCATTATATTTTAATATATGTATGTAAGCTTAATACAATTATTTATATATATATATATATATATATATATATATATATATATAATTCTCAGTATATATATGTATGTATGTATTTATTACCGAGGCCAATGTGATTAAGAAATGCTTGCCCTCTAAATGTGTAGGAGTCCATATCATGTTCATGTCCTTACTGTAATTGCCGCCATTGTACCAAGTCGAGTATATCTTCATTCGGTTATTTAGTATCGATTTCGTCCATAGATTAAACTCCTATGAAAAGAGATGTTTTATATAAATAGTTGCGTTGTTTTAGTATAAGATTACGATTTAATTTAGTATATCTATAAATATGGCTATAAAGCTTTAGATAAGGATAGCAATAGATATTAAACTAATAATAATAATCATTATCAGACATTTTTGTTATATAAATTATAATGATGACAAATAAAAATAAATATTATTCAATATATTTTACTTGTAAAGAACTTCAAATTAAGATTTTAATCATGGCTATTATTTTCACCCAAATATACATGTGCATATATATATATATATATATATGTTATACCATTCTATAGTATGTATACATATTTACGTTCGTTGTAGGTTTTAATTTAGAATAAACTTATAACATATTAGGAATACGATATATCATATATTTTCATCATTTCTCTAAAGTCTGTAGCTTCTATTTTAAAATCATATACTATAGTAAATATATATATATATATATATATATTGTTATTGTTATTGTTATTTTTATTTGGTGGAGTCCTTTCATCCCATCCAGGAACTTAGATGAAGTTTTCACTTATGAACCAAATATGGCTCTAATGTCCCTTCGAAGCCGCTCTCATGTTAAGGCATCCATGGTTTTAACGAGAGCCGATCATTTATTTATACACAATTATATAAGATCACTTCTAAATAATATTTTAAGACCAATTTTATAATATTAATTAATGGTCCGGACGAGGGTCGAACCCGTGTCCTACTGTTTGTGTGTCTGACGCCTTAGCCACTGAGCCACACAGGCAGTTATTTTATATATATATATATATATATATATATATATATATATATATCCTCACTATAAGTATATAAGTTATACTAATATATTAATCTTATAAAATAATTAATTTTTATGGTTAGATTTGAAAGTGAAAATATAAAATATGAACTACATTGATTTATATAGGAAATGCAATATAACTTATACAATACGAGAAAGAAATGGAAAAAGTATAATATTATATATCTCATAATATATTATATAACATTAATTATAAATTCAATTAAGTGTTTATAATATAGCATAGCCTAGTAAGAATGACGTATGGGATACGTTACTATACAATAGTCGATTGTAATGAATCAATACTAATGATACTTTTGATAAATAATCCATTAATTATAAGTTCGGGGTGTAATATTAATATGGCGTCTTATTAATATATCACACTAACTACAATAGATGTATTAACTTGAGAACTCGTGAGGCGCTGAGCTAGGATTACTTTATCTCCGGGAAACAAGAGTTTCTGCCACGTCAGCACATTCCGCGTCGTCAGAATCCATACCGTCCGTGACGATAGCAGCTGTTGATGCCTAGCCTGGGTGCACGGATACCACATCAACTTAACGTATATATATATATTGTGTGGAATAATGTTTATTCAATTTAAATAGTTGTTTGGTTATAGGTATAAGTGGTTCATTTCTTAGTCGGCTTTATTATCAGTTAGTCTCAATATAAGTTTGTATATGTGATGCCTACCTAAGTTGTGCATAATTTGTCAACTATTAAGTTTAATAGATTTTATATGTAAGTATTATATATTGTATATTCATACATAGAATACAGTCACCCGTAAGTTTGATCTAAATTACTCGAGTATTATGTATGATAGGATGGGCGGCAAATAATTATTGTTGTTTAGAGTTATTTATTAGGGTATCTATGTGTCTATTTATAAATAGTATACCCTATATATATAGAAATATATACAAATACACTCTATAGAGTGTATTTGTTAAGGGAATATATGCGTTAAGGAGCATACCGCTCATTTTGAGAATTCAATGTAAAATATAAAAAAAAAGTATTTATTTTTTAAATTAATAAGTTAAACATTAATTAAGTCATTTTAATTCGGCAAAATATAGATGTTTTAACAAAATAAAATATTATGTATTTTCAGAAATACAAGTTAAGTCAATGCGTGAGTTTATGAAATATGTTTTGATTGTTTACATTCGCTAATCTACTGGTATTATCAGGGAGGTATTATCAGGGAGATATACTACCTGGTATTATTAATTAACAAACTTTTATAATCGTATATCGTTGAATTCGTTCCTCGACCAGCAGTAAGACTATATTAACATCCGCTCTGATATGTTTCCATGGAAACCATCGTAATATCGTCTGGTTGCTATTTATAGACGTATTCATCTTCCATAAGGCGAATAATTTGTGGTTATTTTTTAAAATAATTGTATTTGTAATGATTTCATTAACATCTGTAGTAATATATTTACAATTATTATAATTAACATTCGATATATATATATTAAAGATGATTGTTATGATACAAATTTATTTGGCACAAACATAATATAATACGCAAATATACAATACATAAAATTATCTATATTTATATTAAAAATAATACTACTTTTAATGGGACGAGCTCCATTTGGTCTATGAATAGATTTTAACATGTAGGATATAGGGAATTGGTACGTGTTTTAAAAACCAGAATGATTTGTATACAATATAGTTATACATTTAATTTTTTTTATTGTATGGAGTTTATACTATGCTATATGAAAACATTAGACTTTTTTTTATTTCAATTACCAATTATAAAATATTTTATGTTTTATAAAACTTATTATTTTTTAATTTTTGATGTTAAATTATTTATATTATATATTTTCTGTATGACTAAAATAAAATAGTACTACTGTTTCATATAAATACAATTAAATATCTTTATAATGGTGAATATTTGAATACAATTCAATAAAGGGAAAAAAAGCCTTGGTTTTTTAAAGTTGGTATGCATGAGAAAATAAAGTTATGAGAAAATCGAGTTCAAAGTAAATAGTTATTTTTATGATAAATTTATGGTGATTTTCATTTATATTGTGTGATATATCATGGAATAACTGATAATATAGCAATAAAAACACACACACATATATATATATATATATATATGAGTACATATTCTATATATTATATACTAGTAAGAGATTGATATATAATAATATAGAAATATGTAAAAAAATGTCACTGTAATAATAATAAATTTTGAACTGAATGACGCTATCAGATAATACAGGTATAAAAGCTTCAATATTCATTGGCTAGTGTATTACATGTAGCGTTGCCTATATATACATATTCATAAATTCAAATTATAAATAAACAACATAATATGACAGTTGATAATGGTTTTCAAATTGTTTCAATCGATCGAGTATACAATTATATCATATAATATTTATTCTTATAATTTTAACTATTTTGAATAATATTGTGAAAAATAGGGTCTATAAAACATAATTTTTAGATACTTATATGATGATTTATTTCAAACTTTTTATATGTATAGACGTAAAAGTAATAAATTATACATATTTTCTCATAACAAAAAATAGAAAACATTTTTGTATGATAAAACGAATGGCGCTCGTCCCCTTAATAAAAAAAGATATATATCTCATAAAAATATATTAATATCCTTAATCAGACTTTCAAAAAAAATTATATTTAGAAAAAAAAATTGACAATGAAAAGAATATTAAAAAAAATGGAGTTCTAATAAATGAAATTTTGAATCCAAATGCAAAAAATAAAATTAATTATCCCTTCAATAACATCACCAAATAATATGATTTAAAAACCGCGACTATGCTTAATAATAGTTTTTATACTTTAGGTAAATCATTATCTGATAACATTCCTAAAACTAATAAATATATATATTTCCATCAGAACTAGTAAATTCAAATACTTTTTATCTTTACCCTATTTCAATTTCTGAAATTGTTGTAATAAATTTCGTTTTGAAAACTTCTAAAGACTTATTTTGAATTGATATAAATTTAATAAAAATACTATAGGAAATACAATAAAATATATATGAAATACAATATATATTGCAACACATTTTTAATATTTCGATTTCGCAAGGTACTTTCCCAAATATACTTAAAAAAGTCAAGTTATATTTTGTTTAAAAAAGGATACAAAACTTTACCAGGTAACTATAGAACAATTTATCTATTATCACAATTTTCCAAAATATTTGAAAAAATAATTAAAAATCGAATGAATGAATTCATGAATAATTTTTTTAAGATTAACGAATCTCAATTTGGATTTAGTAGTACAAATTATGCTTTAAATTATCTTATAGAAAATATTAATAATAATTTGAAAGTAAATTATTATCAGCTATTTTATCAATTGATCTATATAAAGCCTTTGATACAATAGATCAAAAATTACTGATACTAAAAATTGAAAATTATGGTTTTAGAGGTGTTGCAAAATATTTGTTTACAAGTTATCTTGAAAATAGAATGCAATGTGTTATTTATAATGATACTAAGTATGATTTTAGAAATATTAATATTGGTGTTCCTCAAGGTTCTGTTTTGGGTCCTTTACTTTTTGAATATATTTTTAAATGATTCACATATTATTTTTAATTCTTCTATTCCTATTTTATTCGATGACGATACTAATTTAAATTTTAAAGATAAAGATGCTAATAATCTTATAATAACCATGAATAATGAACTACATAAGTTAAATATATGGTTATCAGTAAATAAACTAACTATCTTATATTTTAATACATGATAAGTTAATGATAACATATATATATATATATATATATATATATAAATAATTTTGTTTGAAATTTAAATTGTAATATAATTGATAGAGTACTGTATTATACACTTTTAGGAATCACTACAGATGAGAAATTAAATTGGAAAAAACATATAGATAATATAGCTATTAAGGTTTCTAAAGTTGTATCGATTATACATAAATTAAAATATTCTCTTACTATAAAATCATTAAATTTTAATTATAATACATTTTTTCTACCTCATCTACATTATTGTAATACTGTATGGCCTACTACTACACATATATATATATATATATATATATATATATCATCTAAATAGATTAATTATTATATAAAATAAAGCCATTAGAGCTATTTTCAAATACATATAATACGGATACATATTATAAAATACTGAATATCTTGAAATGTGATGATATTATAAAATTAAATACTTTACATTTATGTTTAGGATTATTAATAATTTCACACCAATCATTATTCAAAATATGTTCTCTATTAAACAATGGTAATAACATATAGTCAAGAAACAACCCAGGAAACACATACTTTTTCAATCCGTATTAGATCCTGATTGCTAGGATCTGACAGGTCTGACAGACTCAGAAACAACATGATACGAAAGAAACTAAACACAAGCGAAACGATAGAAGAAATCGTTCTTAAAAGAAGAATTCGCTGGTTTGGTCATGTTGTCAGGAATACGTCAACACTAAATTCCAGATACAAGCTAGATTTCAACAAAAAAAAACAAGGGACGCCCGCCAAAAATATGGTCTGATGTCATGAGGGAACAGTGCGGTGAGCCACTCTTAAATATAGAGAGACGAGCCAAACGACGAGATGTCTTCGGAAACTATGTATTCATGTGTAAAGAAAAGGGACGCTAATTCTACGCATTTAAGTCAAGTATACTTATAAGTAAGTAAATCATATATATATATATATATATATATATATATATATATATATATATATATATGAATGCTGTATGTGTATGTTTATGTATATGTTTATATGTATATATATATATATATATATATATATATATATATATATATATATTATGAAAATAATATATTGGTATGAATTATTGTTGTTTTGTTGAATTACTCATTATTTTATTTAAATTATATTTTTCAAATGTGGTTTCATCTTTTTTTATTATTTTTTAGTTTTGTATAAGGTTATCAAATTTCCTATTATTTTATCATATATTTGCATCATTATTTTCCATTCTCGAATAATTGACCGGGTAGAACTAGAAAGCTTTGCTTTTTTCTACCCAGTAGTTCTCTACACCTTCTGAGTTATATATATATATACAAAATATATGTTATAATGATATATGTTAATATCTATTTAATTAATATACATAATAATTACACATACACTATAAGTATAATTAGTAATATATACAAAGTATATCACTAGTAAATGATGTATGTAACTTATTGATGTATATACTTATTCTAAGTACATAATTTAAACACAATCATATACCGATCATAGGCGTCCTATAACATATATCAGCAACCGAGTACTGACAACTAAACAAACCACTACTACTGACAACTATATTTATCAATTAACTGGCCACTACTACTGACCACCCACTAATACGATAAATAGACGTTTCGCGTAGTCTATTATCAATAATTTAAATTATACATTCCGGCGATGTCAATGCACACCCGTATTTAACTAGTGTACATTATATAATACGTATGTACGATTAATAGATTACTACAGAGGTACACTAATAGAAAAATACTAATACAATTCGATTCAGTTGACATTTTAAATTCGTTTCATATTTTTTTTGAAAAGTAAAACTTCGATTAAAAACCAACAAGTATCGAATAATTCGCATAATCATTCAAAACTTATATATATATATATATATATATATATAAATTAGTTTTATTATTTAACCCATTTTAAAGAATATTATTTATCAGTATATCTATAGATACTATAGTAGAGACATATCGGTTATAATTAAATATGGACATACTATTACTATGGTATACATTACAAATATTCATTACTATTTCATGGGGATATGGTAATATTTGCATTTGGTATTATCAAATAGTTGTCCCTATTTATTATGTATTTATATATTAGTATTATAGACTCACTATTATAGTGATATAACATATTTATTAATAACTCATAATGTAGAGTAATATAAAATATATATATATATATATTAATAGACTCGTTAGTAATAGTAGTATAGTATAACTAGTAAGAGTTTCTCTATTAATATTAATAATAATATAGCATATATTAATATACATTATATTTATAACACCATAACATATTAATTAATATATTATAGTATTATAGACTCACTATTATAGTGATATAACATATTTATTAATAACTCATAATGTAGAGTAATATAATATATATATATATATATATATATATTAATAGACTCGCTAGTAATAGTAGTATAGTATAACTAGTAAGAGTTTCTCTATTAATATTAATAATAATATAGCATATATTAATATACATTATATTTATAACACCATAACATATTAATTAATATACATGTTTTAACTACTTCGAATTAAATGAGATTTAGGCTTGGTGGACTATTGGACCTCATGATTTAGGCCAAGTCTAATCTCGATACTATAATGTTGGGAAAAGTTTCAAATATTAAAATTAATAGATGAGTAGATTGAAATATATATATATTATTATAATAAATATAATCATATTTTTAATAACAAATACTATTATTACAAATTATACAAAATTATATTTACTTTACTTTAATTATATATTTTTAATTTAATATTATTAATCCAATGTATATGTATAGGTATATCTATATCGTATTTAGGACAAATTACATATAATATAAAAATAATATTATTATTATTAATATAATATTATAATACACCATACTTGTATATATATAATACAAATAACAATATGAATTGAATAAATATATACACATATTTCGATATCAATACTTTCCTTTAAATTAATTCATAACTAAATGGATCTTCAATAAGAAGTGTATTATTAATATAATAGCGGTATTTATTTAATATAATTATTATATATAATTATTATATATAATTATAGCATATATATTATATATATTGCGTTTTATATTAATAATTATTGATATAATATTAATATATTTGGCATATGCATATATTAACTATAAATATATCGGAATAATATCGTAGCTACACTCTATATATATAACTCTATAGAGTGTTAGTTTTAGAATCAATATAAGGAGAACTCTATGCACTATGTTCGGAGTAATAAGAATGCATTATCTTGATGATGACATATACACGTTAACTTCCGGTATACATCTCGTTATTCCACAGCCATCCTCCCTTAAATACCAAATAAGATCATTCTACTACATAACTCCACCTATCTGGAATGCACTCCATTCATCTATAATATCCATTCAATCTCCCACCTCCTCCATTTTCTACCCATCTCAAGTTATATCTATCATCTATCTAATTAAATTATATTATTATTATCTTTTAGTTTCGTTCTTATTTCTTACACTTTATTCCGTTATTTTTTTTTCGTTTTTTTTATAGTTTTTGTGTTTTATTACAATTATTTATTTTACATGCACTTACGAGGAGTGTTATCACTTTGTAACAGTGCCTACTAATCATTATTTCACCATCATCATATATATATATATATACAATATATTATAAAGATACATGATAAATATATAGATATGAGTAATTAATAAGTTTATAAATACTGATAATAAATAATATAAATAATAGTAACAGATACTGTTTTATAGTGTATATATAATATTATAAATAACTTAGCTATATTGCTTTATGGTTAATTGCGTTTAAAAATACGCACATTCACTATGAATGCTATCATATGAATTTATATATATATATATATATATATATATATATATATATTAATTTGTAAATTATATAGATATATTTATATGTATTATTTAATTAATATATTTTATAAATATAAATAAATAATATTCATGCTACTTGTTCGTTATTCAGATACAGTATCATCAAAGATTTTGCGAAGCAAAGATATAACACTCCCTATGCATGCAACGTAATTTAGTAATATCCCCAACCGCTGCTAGCAGTAGTATCGAAATCACTGAAATAGATTTAGGTTCGGCTCTGTTTGCATACAACAATGTTTTCATTGCTCTATTAAATTACATGCAATATAAATTAACTTTTACTTACTAAATATATACTTATAGCATTTAAAATATAAATATCATATTTGTTTGTTATATATTAGTAATGAACACTTAGTTTTCATCATATAAATATTAATTTAAAGCATATTTTTTAACATTTTAAAAGTGTATAGTTAAATACGAATTTACATTATAAACAACTCATAGTTCCTAAAAGTAACCCGCTATAGGTGGCACCAGGGTATTTTGTATACAAATTCGAATTACACGATTTCGCATAAGTGTTATATCTTTCCTCCGGAAAATCTTTGGTATCATTGTTATTATTAATTATAATGATTCATCTGAATTATCTAATCAAGAATTATTGATTAGATAATTTATATTTATTTATTTTTGTACACATTATTTTTAGATTCTATACTACATTCATATCAATTATAATACACATCCTGATATACAATACACATGTAGTCTGATAGGTTCACGACATTATCGATATTATTCACGATATTATGATTGATAAGGAATGATTCATATAATCCTCATATTACTCATACTTATTATTATTATGAATATATATTTATAATATTCCTCTTGTATAATTACTAATATTAATCTACATAGTAAATTTCTACTATTAGTAAGTGTATGTTTAAATAAAATGTAAATTACATCCGTAGTTATAATATATTTAAGTTGGGAATGAATACAATAATATTATTATTATTATTATTATTATCAGATTTAGGTACAAGTACCTGGGTAATTGTAGAAGCATTGCTGCTTGTCGAGACAACTACCCTTAATTTAACTTGTTGACAGATATCAAATAATTTAATTCCATTATATAAATATAATGGAATGTGAATATTGTGGAATATAAAATATATATAATAATAATAAGGTTGACTTCCTGTTTACACTAAGATAAATATAATATTATAAAATTGTGATATCTGTCAACTCGTTATTGATTAATTCATCATTTAATAATTAAATAAACTATAAAATAAAAGATAAAAATAAATAAAATTAGTGTAGGTATAAAAAAATAAAAATACAAAAACATCATTAAAATAATTTAAATTTCGGTACTAAATAATAATACGAATATAATAAATAAACAGATGAGGAAACTATACTGAACAACAAACTAAGATTTATATAAAAAAAAATATAAATAAAAATTATATAGAAGTCAAAAGTGATAAAAAGTAATTTTCAATAAATGTCATTAGAATATAAATGAAATAACTATTTATTAATTTGTATATGAGTATAATTTTTATATAGAAGTCTAAAATTATTAACAACAAAATATTGTATTATAAAAGGCAATAAGAAGATTAACATTATTATTATTTTTTTTTTTTTTTTTTTTTTTTTTTTATATAAAAATCATATTCTTAAAAGTCAAGTTAAAAACAAATTATTTTATTAAAGTCATTAAAATATATTTTGTAAGGATTTTTTAAATTTTTATATAAAGGTCAAGTTTAAAATTATAACTGAGAACAAAAGAGCAAAACAATGAGGATAATTTGTATATAAAAGTTTAAAAGGATTAAAAAAAATATATATTTTATTATAAAAAGTTAATAAGAATAAAATGATTATTTTTTTAAAGTTTGTTATTTTTATATATAGGTCTAAAGGGTAAACATAGTTATTTTACTAGAAGAGTAATAAAAACAATTTTTATATAAATGTCAGGTTGAAAATTATAACATAAAAGAAAAGATAAAATATTTTTTTATAAATGTAAATGTTTGAATTATTGGATTAATTGTAATTATCGATGAATTTGTCATGAATTTTTTTTGCGAAAATTGATTTTGATTTTGATTTTTTTATGTCAGAGTTTATATTATTCCATGTTTTTGGTCCATTAAAAACTAAAGAAAATAATAAGAAATTTTTTCTGCATAATTCTATTTCAAAAATTAAGGAATCACGAATATTATATATTATATTTTTCTTTTTAAAAAATAATGATGAAGACGAGTAGAATTTATTGTACATGAATATACTAGTGTTTTTTTCAACAAGGTCACAAAATTTAAGAGTATTTATATTTTTAAATAAAATATTAGTATGGTCATGAATTTTTTTATTACAGTTTATTCTCAACATTTTTTTTTGTTGTAACAGGATACAATTTGTATTAGATACATATGTATTGCCCCATATTATATTAGCATAATTAATGTGAGGAAGGAATAAAGATTTATATATCATTGTTAGAGCTTTGAAATTTAATAATCTTGCGACTTTACTAGTTATCTAGATTATTTTATTAAGTTTAGCTCTTAGATATGAAATATGATATTTCCAACTTAGTTTGTTATCAATAATTACACCAAGAAATTTTATATTTGTTACCCTTTTTATATTATTTTTATTTATTTGTATATTCATGTTTTCTTTACAATTAAATAGAATGTAATTGGTTTTATCAGTATTCAATGATAACCGGTTATCAATAAACCAGTTATTTAATTTTGATAATTCCATATTTATATTTCTTGATAATGAAACAATTGAACTATCATCAATAAATAATGTGGTATCGTCAGCAAACATGGTAAATTTAAATATATTAGATGAATTTACTAAATCATTAATATATATTAAAAATAAAATAGGTCCAAGAATAGTTCCTTGGGGTACTCCACAATTTATAGTAGCTATGTCTGAGTATACATCATTATATAATACAATTTGAGATCGATCTGATAAATAATTTGTTAACCATTTTAGTGGTATACCACGGATGCCAATATTTTCTAACTTTTTAATTAAAATTGAATGGTTTACCGTATCAAATGCTTTTCTGAAATCAATAAAGATAGATGCACATATTTTATTAGATTAATACTTTTGGTAATTTGTGATTGCAGATTAAATATTGCATCAGTTGTATTTAATTGTTTACGAAATCCATATTGTGAGTTATTTATAATATTGTGTTTTTCTAAAAAGATTATTATTTTTGTGTAAAATATTTTTTCAAGTACTTTAGAAAATTGATTAGTTAACGATATTGGTCTATAGTTATTAAAATCATGTTTATTTTTATTTTTATAAAATGGTACAACTTTTGCTGATTTTAACGATAATGGTATTATACCGGATGAAAAAGATTTATTAAAAAGATACAGTAACGGGTGTAGTATATATGGAGATATGATTTTAAGAAAATCCATATTAAAATTAAAAGTATCTAGTGATTTTTTGGGTTTAAAATTGTTAAAAACATTTATTAAACCGTTAGAAGTGATGGGAGATAAAAAAAACTGGAATTATTTGGGATGTTAAGATATTTTATAAAATTATTGGTTTCTGTTTTTTCTATTGATGAATCTAATTTTTTTCCAATATTACTAAAGTAAGTATTGAATTCGTTTGCAATTGATTTAGTATTAGTGATTATATTATTATCTAAATTGAAAGAGTTACAAAGGGGAATGTATGTATTTGATATAAGTCCATTTATTGTTTTCCATGTATCTTTTAAAATTTTAGCATTATCTATAAGTTCAGAATAATATTTTTTTTTCAGAATCTTAATTTTTGTTGTTAACTTGTTTTTATACGCTTTATACAAAATTAATGATTCAATAGTATTTGATTTTAGATATTTATAATATAATTTTTGTTTTTTTCTGCATTGTTTTTTTATTTCGATTGTAATCCATGGATTAAGTGATTTCATTTTTGTTTTAATTTTCTTTTTTGGACAATATTTATTAAATTTATCTACTACAAAATTTTGAAATAAATTCCATGATATTTCCATATCATCACATTCAATAAAATTCCAAATATATATATATATATATACATTACATATATCTTTAATAATATAATTATACAACGCCGTGTTTCCGTCGCGTACCAATTGTTCTAATTGTTTTAATTATCCTAATTATTATTCATCCCTAACCGTCATAAACAATAAAGATTGTTCTAGAAGCGATTTCATTAATGAGGCTATTCATCAATTCGAAATAAGTGGCTGGATGGTCATGCGCTGTATCATTGTAAACATCCGTTTGCGTTTCAGATAAAGTTGTTAGACATTCATCTCTATTTCTGCATTCGTTGGTATCTATATATCATCATTTATAAAAATTAATGTATAATTAATTATATATAATAAATAATTATAATAAATAAATACATAATATAATATTATTATAATTACTACTATATTCTCTTATAATATGCACAAAATTCTAGTTTATTAATACATATTAACACGTTTAATATATATATATATATATATATATATATATATATATATATATATATATATATAATATTACAATTAATTATAAATATAAATATATACATAATCATATTTTTTTTCAAATTATATCCTTATTTATTTATATATATGTATTTATAATATATATATATATATATATATATATATATATATATATATATATATATATATATATATTGATATTGTTTTTGTTACTTTATTTTGGTGGAGTACTTATATTCCTATCAGATCTCATGTTAAGGCATACATGGTTTTAACGAGAGCCAATTAATTTCTTTATATACAATTATATAATATCACTTCAACATTTTATTAAAAAAACTATTTATTAGTCCGGAAGTTGATTGAACAGGCAATGCGGGAATCGATGAAAAGAAAGTGGATATATCCCCTTATAAGCAATGTAACGTTACATACAACACACACACACATATATATATATAATACTAATTTAGGTATACTATTATAAATTATATAGTAAACTTTCTATATATAACTATTGATCACTAAGAATAATATTTAAGTGTTGTTCACATTTCAGCTATTGTTCACAATAGCGGTCAATGTCAATTGACATGTGTTGAATAAGGTATTGCTTATATTGATTTAATGTTAATAGTAAATATGTTATATATTTTATAAATGCATACGAGTTTATCCAAAAATATATGCTGATATTATATATATATATAAATACTATAAATAAATTCATAATTATAATGACGTGAATGTATACAAACCTTCTGACAAACTTGTTCTTAATATTAGTATTAATGTTAATATTTTATACAGCATAATATTTTATGGTAAATTAATATTAGTATATAAATGAATGATAATCATTAACATAATTAGGCTAATTAATTAGTTGGAATTACACATTTTATAATAATAATTTAAACAATACCGTTAGATTTATCAGATTCTCGTTATTTATCGCCTATTATATAATAGTGAATAATACACTATTCGCTGTTTATTGTATATTGACGGAGGTGATGGCGGGTGTGTTGGTAATACATAATTTTGATGCTGAATGGGATGTTTCTATAGATTTACTGTTAACAATTAGGGTACAGCGAGTGCCTTTTTAGGGTTTAAATGCTGTCCCCAGATACGTGTACGTCAGGGTATACTATGTTAGGGTATACCCTAACTAGTGTGCAATTTTAATACATACTATCAGTACCCTACAAATTATCAAACTATACCCAAGATATTATCAGCACGTATATATTAGAATATATACTGTATATATAGTCAGTATATACGGAAACGGTTGACAATCAAAAATATACCTAATGGTTATACGTTTTTTTAAATATAGATATAAATTTGAAATTTTATATTATACTTAATTAATATATATATATATATATATATATATATATAATATTAAGTTCCATATTGGGTGTTACCATATCATTAATGACAAATATATAAAATTATTGTCAACCTAATAAAAGTCAATAAAAAGTCGTACGGGTATTTTAATATCTGGTATCCTATAATAAAGAGATTAATAAATACGCCTGCGCATTTATTAATATCTTTGATATAAATAATTATTGGATAAATATCATTTGCATTATTCGTTTTATTTTAATCAATTTATTTAACATCGAACAAATCCTAAAGAACATACAATTTTAGTGTTGGTATTAATATAATATTTTTAAATAATAAATTTATAAATAAATTTTTAATTTAATAAACAGTTAATGAATTAACAATTACTCATACATATTTATTGAAGTATAATGTATAGATTATAATCTTTGACGACTTATTTAGTAATCTATTATTACTTATTTCGTCAATAAGTAATTTTATTTATAAAACCAATTTAAATTATCTATAAAAAATGTATCTAAAAGTAATCTTATACGAGATCATTTCGGAATATGTAATCTAGTACTTCTTATTAAATTTTGATTATTCTAAAATTATTATTTATGAATTTAAAATTATAATATTAAGATAACTATATATAGTTATCTTAAATTATTTTAATTTCGACTCTATAGTCATTATTTATATACATATATGTATATACTATATATTTCCATCAGTAATTAATAATTTAATAAAATATTAGAATAATAATTGTATAATTATGAAAAATTTAATTTTACAAGTCGTAAGAGGTTACTAATGAGTCGTATGAAATTACCTCGTGTGATATTACTTAATTCTTAATTACTCATATAAATTTATTAACATAATCTCTGATGACTTATTTAGTAATCTATTATGACTTATTCCGTCAATAAGTAATTTTATTCATAAAACCAATTTAACTTATCTATATCAATACATTTATATATTTTTCTAATTTCTATATTCCGGATACCGTTGGGGCAATAAAGTGACCCTGATGAGGTATGTTCCTCTCTGAATTTCATCGCATAAATTGCTTCTCGTGGGTACCAGAAAGAACTATATATAGCAGATGATGGACGATATAATATGCATGTCTGTTGTTCTAAAGAAAATAGACAGATTTGCTTAAACACGAAATTCCAAAAGAGGAAGGGACAATTGTGGACACATAACTCACCCAATGACTTTAAAGCACAACTTGATTACATACTGATAAACAAGAAATGGAAAAACAGTGTGAAAAATTGTAGAGCGTATAATTCTTTTGTTAGCATTGCTTCTGATCATAGAATTGTAACAGCAAATATACAATTAACTCTTCGTTCAAGTCAAAAGAAGAAAAAAGAGAAATCTATACATTACGATTGGTCATTACTAAATTCTAACACAAATTTGAGAAAGAGTTTCACAAATAAAGTCACTGAAAATTTCAAAAACTCAACAAAAAACGATACACAGTTTTTGGCAAATATAGCTTACAACCATTTTGAAACAGCTTGTCGTGAAACAGCGAAAGAATTAATTCCGGAAAAACCAAAGAAAAGCCAGTATAAACCATGGGAAAATGAAGATATTTATGAAAAAAGAAAGTTATTAAAACAAGCAGCTGCGATCAAAGATGGAAATCCGACTCAAGAAAACATAAATTATTACAAACTCACACAAAAGATACTTTTCGACGCATATGACTGTGAACAATCAAAGTACTTACAAAATCGTATAGATGAAATCACATCAACCGTAACAAACAAGAAATCAGCGACAGCATGGAAAACAATAAACGAAATAAGTGGAAGAAAAAGTACAAACAAGGCAAAGATCAAAGCAACAGACAACCAAGATAGAATACAAAAATGGCAAGACCACTTTAAGGAACTTCTTGGAAATCAACCAGATATCTCTGATCACGATATTACACCTATATTCACAGAGTTACAAGACATACAAACCGGCTTGTTTTCGATGACTGAACTAATTAAAGCATTGAAAAACATGAAAAATGGGAAATCTTGTGGACTCGACGAAATACCAGTTAAAATATGGAAAATAGAGTCTTTTCAGGAATTATTGCTAAATTTCTGCAATAGTGTATATGCCCAAGACAAAATCGATAAATGGAGAATGGGATGCATAATACCTTTTCCAAAAAAGGGAAATCTTAGTTCCACAAAAAACTACCGTGGGATTACACTGACCTGCATATCAGCAAAAATATATAATCTTATGTTGCTAAACAGAATACGGCCAGTATTAGATCCTTTATTACGTAAAAACCAAAATGGTTTCAGACAAAATAGGTCGACTACCGGACAAATTTTAACTATTCGTAGAATAATTGAAGGAGCAAAATCTAAACAATTACCTGCAACTCTATTATTTATAGATTTCTCGAAAGCTTTTGATAGCATACACAGAGGAAAGATGAGAGATATACTCACTGCGTATGGACTGCCAGAAGAAATTGTTAAAGCTATTATGATATCGTATATAAATACCAAATGCAAGGTTAGGTCCCCAGATGGAGATACAGACTATTTTGATATAACGGCCGGAGTTCTACAAGGAGACACATTAGCCCCTTTCCTTTTTATTGTATGTCTGGACTATGTCCTAAGAAAATCCATGAATATAAATTTAGGTTTTACATTAGAAGTCAAAAAGAGTAGACGCCACCCAGCTATAAAGATTACTGATATTGACTATGCGGATGATCTGGCAGTTGTAACTGACAACATAAAAGATGCAAATACACTTCTAAATAAATTAGAAGAAGTATCAAAAGAAATAGGTTTAAACATTAACACTGCAAAGACAGAATATATGACTCTAAATATAGACAATACAGACAATACGAATAAAATAAAAAGCTTAAATGGAAATGAAATAAATAAAGTAAATGATTTCAAGTATCTAGGGAGCTATATATCATCAACCGAGAAAGATCTAGATATAAGATTGGCAAAGAGTTGGTCAGCACTAAACGCGATGAATAAAATTTGGAAATAAAATTTGAAAGATAAATTAAAAAGAAATTTTTTCAGAGCCACTGTGGAATCAGTATTGGTGTACGGATCTACTACCTGGACTATGACTAAAGCCATGGAGAAACGTCTAGATGGAAACTATACGAGGATGCTGAGAGCTGCTCTAAATAAATCATGGGAATCACACCCGACAAATAAAGAACTCTACGGTGACACCCCTAAATTGTCGAAATCCATAAAGAGTCAACGTCTACGCTTCAGTGGACACTGTTGGAGAGCCCGTACGGAGCTAGCATCAGAATTGTTACTATGGACCCCGAAACATGGAAAAACGAAACCGGGTAGACCTAGGAAAACGTTTATCGATCAACTAGTAAAAGATACAGAATGCGTATTAAATGAACTGCCCGCAGCGATGGAGGACAGAAGTGGATGGAAGAAAAGATGTTGTTAACTGCCGAGCAAGCTCGACCTGGTAAGGTAAGGTAAGGTTGTTCTACCAAATGTGATGAGAGATATAGATGATCAGATAATGCGTTTCTAAGAATGACGAAAAAGCTGGCCATAATAAGGTAAATTAATTTGTTGTATATAAATATATATATATTTATCAATTAAGGGAATCTAAATGGATAAATTAGTTAATATCGGAAAAAAATTAAAAATTGTAATATGTAATATTGAATATTGATATGTTATTTAGTAACTATGAACAAATTACCTATTAATAAGTTTAGAAATAATATAAAAATCATCTTTTATAGCACGATAAATTATATATTTTGAAATCTACATTCCTACATTATATTAATTGTTATATAAAGTTTTATATCTAATATATAAATTCTATAAAAAAAAATTTATATATATATAAGAAAACTTAAAAATATTACTTTATAATATTGATTTCATATTGGCTGAATACATAATGTTATTACTTTACAATTTATTTATTGAATTGATTTATTGTTGACTTTTCAAATGCAATGCATGATAGTATTATAGCACGATAAATTATATATTTTGAAATCTACATTCCTACATTATATTAATTGTTATATAAAGTTTTATATCTAATATATAAATTCTATAAAAAAAAATTTATATATATATAAGAAAACTTAAAAATATTACTTTATAATATTGATTTCATATTGGCTGAATACATAATGTTATTACTTTACAATTTATTTATTGAATTGATTTATTGTTGACTTTTCAAATGCAATGTTTACATATATAAATGAATGTTTAGATACAAGTACAAAGCGATCTACCTAATTTATTTTTGCTATATGTAATTAACATATATATGCATAATATAAGAATACCCATATTCAAAAATATAATTATTATTTGTAAAATATATATTAATATATATATCTTCATTCATATGAATGTTCTTTCTTTTTATAAAACAAACAAAATAGTTGTATTCAATAAATAGTTTTTTTAGAAACATTCTAAATACAGAGACAATGCGTTCCTTATCTCTACACATACAAATTCAACAAAATGGCTGTCCCAAAAATACATATCGCACCTATCACCACCTACCTTACTACAGCTAAATAATATTGAGATATTTACCGGTACCTGTAATTATAAACACATATTTCATACATCATACATTCATATATTCCGCATGTTTTATTTGGTTCATTTAAATGCATATAAATTTATATCACTATTTAATCGTATATAATATATATTATCATAATAATTATCTACTAACTATTTGTTTATATATATATATATATATATATATATATATATATATTACTCATATCTACATATATGTTAATCAAACAATCAGTAACTATATAATATATATATTTATTAATATCATTTAAATTATATAGAATTGGATAACTACAATCCAGTTTATTTGATGAGTTTCAACGAATTATCATGTACTGATTAACGTTAGTAATATATATATATATATAAAACTTTTAAATGATTTACTAATTACTAATTTGTTTCAATTATATAGTTTAATACTACAACAAACTATATGTTGAAATACACTACTGGACGCAGCTCTCGTAGGCAGATACAATGCTTGCAACATGATGAACCACTTCGAATCCGTCTTTAGTAAACATTACTATAATAACTAAAAGAAACATGAAGTCCACTAAATTACGTCAAACATAAATATAGCAGACCCGGACACAAGAAATGAGGTTTTTGTTATATTATGTTAAACTATTCAACCCTTTTAAAAATAGAACATATATTTTATTTAAAGTTGACACAGGATCTCAAAGTAATGTACTACCCTTTGAGGTATATAACAACATCAGAAAGCCTCCTTAACTAACATCTACACATACATACTCTTAGAATATGGCAATAAACCCATTGCGACCTACGTCATAACAATAATATGTTGTAATTATAATAGCATAGTATATAATATAAACTTTACAATAGTCGAATCCCCACAACCCTATATAATAGGAATAATAGACACACCTACAGAAGGCTAAACCTCATAAAAATGGTATTGACAATCGACATAATCCCACCAATATTAAAACTACCCGCCAAAAATGATACCAGAATGTTCCCCGTAAAACTTCAAATAAGGCTCGACAAAGAAGTACGGCCCTTGATATATGCGAATAAATGCATTCACATCAAGTTTCGCGACGAAGTATATATAGAACTACAGTGTATTTCATCCAAAGGAATCACCACATCGATAAATAAGCATACCACACAGGTATCCAGTATAATATATGTCGATATAATGATATGCCTCGACCCCGATAAGGCAATACTTCTCCATCATTACACCACATTAGATGACATAAACCATCTACTGTACTGCGCAAATATATTCTCAAAGCTTGACGCATGTTCCGGCTACATCATCCTAAACAATGCAGTAATATATCTGACCACCTTCAATAAGATCAACGGATGATACTGCTTCCTACATATACCTTTCTGACTCAACCTCGCACAAGATATTTCCCAACAGAAAATAGACACTATAGCAAATATGCTATAAAGCATGAATATAAATATCTTAGACGAAATCATAATATACTGTTCAACAGAAGAGCATGACTAAAACCGCACATAACTAATGGAAAAAGCAATATCTTATGAAGTATCTTAAAGAAATGTATATCATTCTTTGGTCAGATATACAACTAATACGGCATCTACACGTACTCAGAATGACTAGAAGCCCTGTACAAGATGCCTACCCCCAATATCAATATAGAAGTATGCCGCTTCCTATGGAGTAACCACAGAACCCACTGCACCCCAACATTAGTAAACTTAGTGGAATGCAAGATAATGCTCTTCGCGCGAGACAAGGTTTTCTGGCCCACTATACGACAAGGTATAATATGGTATTCCAACGAATGCGAAGGAACCCGGACGCATGTGCAATTGGAAACTACCACCAAACAGCAGAGGAATACCACCTATGTCCTGGCAATACATTGCTACTGAACTGTTCAAATGTACCAGTGCCATGTATGTTCTAATAGTTGATCACATTATGATGTTACTAGTTATCTTCAAACCTCACAGAACAAAAAATGAAGTAATCATAAAGCATATGAAATCTATATTCTCCCTAATTGGAACACCCACAAGAATATTCATAGAAAATGGACCCCATTTTCAGCATCTATATTCTCATAATTCATTCACTAATAGGATGTCACTAATATTATATCCAGTCCTCACTACCCACATTAAATCCATTCCTCACTACCCAGCATGAAATTAATTCATAGAAAGACACGTTCAGACCATAAAGAACATTATAAAGAATACAGACAGCAACAAGATAACTAAAATACTACTATCTTGGAGAAATAACCCTAAATATGTGATGACCAAACATCATAATGCACGCTAATACGAACACATCAAACATACGTAAATTAACCAGATAACACCACTCGCAAGAAAAAAGGAAACCGCATACATCCTACAGAAAGTTCAAATCTGTCGAATTCGAGATCCCTTCAAATGATTTTTTCCAACCAACTATTATTCATAATATGTTATATATAATATTATCGTATATACGATACATTAATAATTTATTTATTAAAGAAGACATGTTAGAATCCTAGAATATTTTTAAAATAGGAAAAAAAAATAAATATTATTTAATTATCTAATGAATTACATATATTAACTGATCTATACAACTCGTCTGCATTATTTTTGTTATCAAGGGTTTCTTAACTGATTATAAGCTACTTTTGGATATCGAATTCAAATCAGAAATACTTTTTGTTCGATCAGCTCTAGTTTTTTGTGTATTCAACTTTTAATTTTTTTTGGAAATATCAGAAATCTCCTAAGAAAAATATAGGATATCATATAAATTCAACAGTATTTTAATCCGTTCATACCTATATATCTAATTATTTTATTATATAAATGTGTTAGTAATATTTAAATTGTATACCAATTAGGAGTATTCACTTAATAAGTTAATTAATATGTATTTAATAAATATTCAGAAATATATTGTATATTAATTAACAATAATTTTCAAGCATTTAATGAAATTAACATATATAAATCATTATTTTAAATACATTAATAATAGCATTACTTCATACAACTTCAAATACATATAACGTATTATAAACTACATTTTACCATGAATAGAATAACTTGTATTAACACTCCGGATAAGTTTTGATACATTTGTGGTAAGGTAACACTGTCTAATCAGAAGTCAAATATAAAGCCATTTATAAAAAACCTACAAGGCTTATTTAGGAGACCAAGACAAACCATTTGTACTGCATATTTTTTGTAAGATATGTACTGTTAACTTCGCTGGAATAATAAGAAATTATAATCATTACATTTCGGAAAACCAATGATATGGTAAGAGATACCAGAGAAGGTAAGAATCATGTATCGGATTATTATTTTTAATATTGGTAAATATTAATGGTTATAATTATAGAATACATTTTATTTATATTAAATCATTTAATTATAAATATATATATATATATATATAAATGTGTGCATATATAAAATAAATATGTATATCTACTTATATATTTAAATAATTATATATGTAGGAATAAATATGAAATCTAAAGCACGTGTGATATAACCTGATATTCATACAGCTATCATACGGCCTGTACCTCATAATGAAGATACTCCGATACCAATGCCACCAGATAATATTGATTCATCATCAGAAGCGAATGATGAAATTGAAATTAATTCTTATTTATCATAGGAATACATTCCTAATGAAAATAAAATAGATATTTAACTATTTAATCAACATGATCGAAATGACTTAACAAGATACATTGGCCTAACCAAAGAATTTGCTCAACTTAGGTCTAGATTATAATAACGTCAAATGTTATCAAAAGAAATAACATACTCTTGGTATCGCAGTCGTGTCATTGAGTTTAGACATAATTTTACTATCGGTGCAGAACTTGTATAGTGTAACATTATTATTGGATTGTTAGATGGTAGGTATATTGGTTTTGCCTATGGGTATTGAGTATTCAGATTCAGACTGGAGATTATTTATCGATTCATCAAGTAAAAGTCTTAAGGTAGTTTTATTATATAATATTAACACAATTCTTCAATTACTCTCGGTTATTCAATTAGTGTGTCAGATATTTACAATAATATGATCTTACTTATTTATTCATTAAATTAATATGATCACAATTGGATGATTTGCGAAGACTTGAAGTTAATATATTATAATAACTATAATTATTTTAAATATTTACTAATTTTAATATATACATTTGTAGATCGTCACCATAATTTTTGGTATGCAATCTGGGTATACCATATACCCATATTATATCTGCAAATAGGATAGTAGAGCTGACCGAGAACATTATTATAGACGAATATGGCCAGAAAGTAATAATTAACTTCCTGGTTCACACAATATATTCAAGAATTCTCTTGGTAATCCCAATATAATTATATTTCCTCCATTACACATTAAGCTAGGGATTATGAAAATATGTATTAATCTCTTGATTGATATGAATCTACCATGCAATTCATGAGAAAAAATTCCCAAATATAAATGTAGCCAATATCACATCAAACATATTAAATAGTCCATAACTAAGATAATTGATATACGAGAATAACTTCGATAATTCAATGAATGTCATAACACTCCGAATATGTATTGAATTTAAATGTATTATAAAATATGTCCTGTGCAACCATCACTGTACATATTATGAATATTTGGTAGACTAATTAATCAATTGTATGGAAGACTAGGGTCTCGAATGTCAATTAAGATATATTTTTTACGATCTCATCTTGATTATTTTCTAAACAATTGTTGTGATTTTATCGAAGAACAATGAGAAAGCTTCCACCTAGACATTGCTATAATGGAAGAATAATATCAAGGAAGATGGGATGTAAATATTTTTTCGTATTGGTGTTTAAAAATAGACTATATTAATGCAAAACACAAGAGAAAAGATACCAAACAGTCATTTATTATATAAGTATTTAAATAATATTTTATAAAATTAATAATTATTATTATTATTTTATATTATTAATAAACTATATATATATAATATAAATATATATTGTTATTGATAATTTAATTGAAATATTTCTCATATATGTTAAAAAAATTAAAAGTTAAAAATAAATCTAGAACTAATTGAACAACACGGATTATATATTTTAATTCAGTGTCAAAAAGTAGTTATTATTAGTTAAGAGAAAAAAATGTAGACCAATGTAATTAATATATTTTTAATTAAATTATCATAGTAATGTATTACGTTTAAATAACCTATTATTCATAAATTATCATAAACGTTAAGGATATCAGATATATTTATACTTCTATCAATATAATTATTTTTAAATTCATAAAATTGTGGTAAAACTCTATTTATAATATTAAAATGTCAGTTGATTCTAATTAAATTTATTCTAAACTCTAAATTTAATATGATTAATTAATATATTATGAATTATATATATATATATATATATATATATATATATATATATATATATCTTATAATTAATCTTATAGTAAATAATCTTAATTTTAATTTATTCGAAATGAATTGTTTATTAGATTGTTCTACTGAGATTATTAATAACTAATATATTAGTAATATGATTATATTAAAAACTTTCTGTTAGTTATCTAATTCGATAAATAAGAAGGATTTAGTAAAATTTGTAATTTGTGAGTTAACGTGTTAAATTAAGAGAATAAAGATCGTAAGATTACCTTTATATTTACTTATTTTATAGTAATTAATTCACTTAATAATGATAATATTTTGTATTCTTATTTGCATTCTTAGTATATATAATGAAATTATGAATATACAAATTTTTACTACTTATAAATAATTTTATTTTAAAATAACATCAACTTAAAACATTAATATAATATAGTATACACATATAATATAATTATTTACATTATATTACATCGTATACTAGAATAAATAAATAATTCGATATAATTAATATAATTAAAGTGAACAATTTAATAAGTTTACAATTAATCTAATCTATCGAGTATATCCATACATTTTACTATTATAATAATTAAATTGTGTATCTACACGTGCTTTTACATCTTTAGCGGTTTCTCTTTCTCCACTGTTCCATTGAATTTTTTAAACATTTGTATTACTTTTAAAATTTGTGTGTTCACGATAACTTCCAATAATAATAGGAACACAGAAATCATAATTCCAAGAAATAAAAGTAAGAAAGGTCCATATAAGTCCTGTTTTATTTATAGTAATTATATATATATATATATATATATATATATACATTTGAATATATATTTTACTTGTGTTTGCAATGTAAGCTAATAGTATTATTATTTGTACAATATTATTAGTATGTATATATATATATATATATATATATATATATATATATATATATATATATAAATAGTTCAATTTAATTCATATTAGATAATAATCTATCTTTATTACCAATTATTAATTTATATATATATATAATATTATTCAATTTAATTCATTATTAATTATAGATTATAATAAAATAATTCATTTGATTATATATATATATATATATATATATATATATATATATAAATATTATATATATTTAACTTTTAAATTTCTTGATTTTTGACTTGCTACTTGATTTCCGTGAAATTGTAAGCATTTGTTTATAGGGTAAAACTGCTTTTTCCATTTGATTATCATTCCACCTTCAACTAATTTCTGTAAGCTAAATATTATAGATAATATTATAGGTAATTTAAAATGAATTTAAATTATTACAATACATATGTATATATATATAGATTCTCTCTGATAATATGTGTATATTTAAAATCATATGAATTACTCATAAAACTATTTGTAGGTTTTTTATGTTTTTTACAAAAGTATATAAGCAAACTTCTAACAATATAAATAAAAAGTTAAGATCGTTTGCAATTTTCTAATTTATATAAATTATCAAGTATAAATCTGATAATAATTGAGAAAATGTCATTCAATTGGGCATGTACAACCTTATGGAATAACCTTCATTCTCACTATTATATGAGTGCATTATGAATCATACTACATGTATAAGTATACACCATATGTATATATATATATACATATATATATATATATATATATATAGAAATTATATTAAACTTAGATTTAGATCCTTATATAATGTATCCGATACTACCCTATTCTCGAATAGCATTAATAGTTGTCTCGCGACTTCCCTAAATTCACTGGCTACTAATGAATCACATTAATTTACATATCCATCATCCCATTGTTGTCTTAAGATCTTTCAACTTTAAAACCCAACCCAGTAATTTTTTGTGTAAGAAAATTCGTGTATTACATTGACAAAATGTCCGTGTATTACACAGCCATATGGCTATGATACAACCAGTGTATTACACGGACATTTTGTCAGTATAATATACGGAAATTTTGTCACTATAATATACGTTTTTTTATACTCTATATTCTGAGGAACATTTTATATTATTGATATCCTTATAATTCTATATGTATCTATATAGAATTACATATCGGTTATATTTAAAACATAAATTTAATAATAGTAATATTTTGAATATTAAACACAATGTTTGAATGTTCAATAATAGTAATAATTATAACATTATTTCAAATTTCATTATCTTAATTATCAATATAATTATGAGTATAATTAAGTTGACACATAAATAAAATGATAATTATTTAAAAAAAATAATAGACAGTTAAATAATATATTATTTTAAAATAGTAACTTTATTTATTAAATACATAATATTAACTTAAATATAAATTAAAAAAATAAATGATAACTAATTAACACTAGTACTAATTAAATCAATATATTAAAATAAATAAAAGGTAAAATAGTATATTTTTTCTATATTAAAAAAAAGAATGTATTTGTAAATGAATATTATAGTGATAAAATGGCTGTATAATAAACCGATATTTAGTCTGTGTAAAATACGGTCATTTAGTTTGTTTACACCAAACATTTAGTATGTTTTACCAATATACATATTTTTAAAAATATTTGTTATTTTATTATATTTTATTTATTTAAATAATCTATAATAAAGAGTAGAATTAATACTATTCTACAACATATGTTAAATTAAACTATATTATTTATTTATATATATATATATATATATATCACTATATATAGTGATGTATGTCGGTGTAATACACGGACATTTTATCATGTATAATACGGATATTTAGTCAGTGTAAAATACGGAAATTAGTTAACTTACAAATTATCTAATATTTATATAATACTATTATTTTTGTGTGCAAAATAAATGCAAATTATCTAATATTTAATTAATACTATTATTTTTTGTGCAAAATAAATGTAAATAAATTGTTATATTTAATGGTAGATTAATTCCTATATCATATATTAACTAATAATTATGTTTTAAATTTCTACAGTGTATCATTTCACTAATCGTGTAAAACGTCAGGCTTTTACACGATTAAAACACGGAAAAAAATCACAAAAATATACTGGGTAAGACAACTTGAGCGCAGGATACACCAGTCTCCTGTGCATTAGTAATATTCCTGACTGTCAGGAAAGTTTATATATTAGAATCAATGTCTCATAAATGTACTTACTATGAACACAAACTAAATGCCTGCGGAAACTACTATAGTAAGATTTTAAAAACTGTTAATAGTATCCTTGGACTTAACATTAAACCAATACCTAATGCTCTGACTTATCTTTAATGTGTACTTCATATGTGAAATGCATATCTTCTAAACAGTACATTATTTCTGATTGCATTAAATCCAAGCTAGCACTATTTCCTATGCCTCTACCAGTGTGACATATTTGACCCCAATCTCTTGTATACTTACTAGTTTTCATCTAACACAGTCATAGAAATTCATAAATTTATTACGATAGTCAATTATATTTCTCTAATATATACACTTTCCTTAATTATTTTTAAAAATCTGGTTCATATACATATATATTCAATCTTCAATTTGATTTCTAAATCACTCGATGATGGTATTATGGATAACATTTAGAAATGTGATATTATCAAACCCATACACATGAAAACGTCACTATATCATGATGTGCTGACCAATTAGAGACAATTAATTTATCTATTATATAATTTATCCCAACTTCCGATTATCAATAAGATTATAATAAGATAACACTATTATTGATTATTATTTTATATATTGTGATATTATGTTATATTTCCTTCGATTTTGTTGTTGTATTATTATTGTATTGTTCCGTTTTACACCAGTGAGAGTATTTTTTTACTGTATTGGTTTTTTTAAATAAATACTCCTATGTTATATATGTATAAATAAATATAAATACATATAATAATATACCTGAACTAACACATTATTGATCATAGGTAGGTACGGAGATCTCTTGGGGAACACGAAAGCGAAGGAAGCTGGAAAGAAAGTTTCATCCCCGGCTACTATGTCGCAGTCTATAAATGTCGAAAATGTTTCGGCAGCCTATAAATAGATAGATAATTAGATAGATATTGCTCATAGATAGATTAAAGACAAAATGATGTGTAACAATATATAATAATGACAGAAAATATAAAGAATTAAAATAAATATATAAAGTTGTGATAAGGTTTATTTTACACACACCACAATGTATCTACTACTTCTATACATAATAGATTTAACGAAGTATTGCCTTACCTATGTACATTATTGAATACACCATATAATATCATAATATAAACAATGTTTTATATTTCTATATTCGGATACATTTTTAAAAATTTTATATATAAATTAAGATACGTTAATTTATTACCATTTAAAAGTTGTTATATATAACATGCTATAGCATCGTTATTACGAATTATATATATATATATATATATATATATATAAATGTGAATATTTAAATATTAAGAAAAAATGATATTCTATATATATTAATATATAGATAGATTACATTTTTTTTGTTTTTTTAAATTAATGTTTAACTTCATAATTTTCTTTATTTATTTAAATTATAATTATCCTAAAGTTCATCAAAATAATAGTTTCTGTTTCAACAAAAAGTTGTTTTGTTGAATCCCTATAAATATACATATTCACATATACACATACACAGAGATACATATAAATACACACACACACACATATATATATATATATATATATATATATATATATATATATATATATATATATACATATATACAGTAGACTCAAAATAATCAATATTGACTGATGGAATCAGTATGTATTATTATATGTATATATCTAAAGTCATTCATTTTAGTATATTAATATCAGACTAGTTGTTCATGCATATTTATAATGGTGGAATATCTAAATTAATAATATTTGTTATCCATAATCAAGTCTATCGTTATTAACAGCAGATACAATATATATATATAATATTGTATACTATATATAATACATACAAATAATTTTAATATATTTAATTAATAAATAAATCGTAATTAATAACAATATCGTTAATCGCGAACTAATAATAAATCCCCATTGTATATTATATAATTGTAATGGGTATTCTATATAACCTATAGATTATTAATGTTATTAAACCACTTTTTAAATAAGAATCAGTTCAATACTTTCATTATAGTTTCATAATAATATATTGTAAAATGTTAATATAACATTCTAGTAATTTAGGAATATTGATTACAATTATTAATTGGATTATTTAGAAATTATCCGAAATAGATATAGTTCCTCTGTACATATATATCTTTTATATTATAATTGAATCATAGTTTTATGTAAACTTGATATAATTGTAGATATACAAGTAACGAGTAATATTTATATACAATAATAATAAAATCAGTTCATCGTAATATATGTAAGTGTAATGTCCAATATAGAATGAATACATATTTAGTTATCGACACTTTTATGATCAGTATGAAGCTAAACACAAAAACAACTATGTTTAATTACATTGGTAAATAATATATATGTTATTAATGGTTTATTAATGGTTATTAATGATTCGGGCTGGATATAACCTATGTCCTATTATAATACTATAATAATAAAAATAATATATTTAAATAATACACATAATTATAACATTGTAAAAGATTAATTAAGATATGTTACAATAATATAATTATAAAACATGTCCAATTGCATAATTTTCATAATTTAAAAAAAATAAGCATTTATAAATAAATTTAAAGTGGATAGGCTACATATAATATAAAATAGAATAATAAAACTACAACAAAATAATTAAAATTATATTAAAATTCGTGTAAGGAAAAATATAATAATTTAATAAATATTTTTATAAATATTTATATGGTTTTGTATAAATAGATAATGAATTCATAGAATTAATTATATATTAAAGTACCTTTTTAATATAAAATATATTATAAGAGCACATTGGGAACAAAGAATATAATTGCTGATCTTAGAGAATATATTTTTTTCTTTTTATTAAACAACTAAATAATTTGTGTATGTGTTTTATTATTAAATTAAGCTATATGTATGTGTTTATAAATATTTAAATCAAGAATATCATTAAATTTGAGAATATGCTTTTGTATACATATATATATACATTATATATATACATTATATATATATACATATTACATATATATATATATATAAATATAGTCAAAATCTAGTATATAGTAAATTAAATATTTTTGTAATTATTACTACTACTGATTATCAGAATGTAATTTTAATATTATTCACATTTTAATTAATTAATTAATAAATAAATTACCTTTTCGATAATAATGATATGTTTCCCACTTTGAACTTTGTGAAGAGCATCGCTGAATTTGGTGTAACAATTGTCTTCGTATTGTATAGATTTTTTCCATAATTTTTGGTAAATACCAACCTTCGAATTCTGTAGTATATATTGGATGTAAACAGGGATATTTTAATATTATTAAATGTATACTTATACTTAATCGTGTTATTATACTCATAAATGTTTGTATCAATATCGAAATTAATATCGATAAAGAAATCTTTATATTTGTATATCAAACTATAATTTATAATAATAATAATGTACAAATTATATTTCTTTGAACTATTTAATTTCTGTTATATATTTTGGTATCAGTTCTATATTATAATGAAATACTCTCTAATATTCATTATTAACAATTTTAAAAACTTTAATAATAATTTTTGGAATGAATTTGATTTAAAGCGATACACAAAATTATTAAAATAAGTAACATATAAAATTGAATTACCAAAACGCTTATTTATTTAGTAATATAAGAAAAATTCTAATTAGATAATTTAGTAACTTAAACTAATTTATTAATAATATTATTTATAATATTTATAATATAAAATATAACCTTAGATTATACTATATTTAATTGTAATACATTTGTAAAATGTGAAAATGTATTATTACAATAGTATAACATGTACTTTATTAATTATTAATAAACAATATATTATATGTTAGCCCTGTAAACCAAACTGTTAATATAACATGCTGAACATGTGTAATATTTATCAGTTCAACATTTCTTAGTTTTTAATTGTAATATATTCAAAATGGGGTATAAATTTATAAATATTAATATATATATCTTATCACATTATTCTCTCATTGTATATTTAATTACTATAATATAAAAAAAATGTATATTTTTTTTATCGAAATCTGTTAATCTCATAAAATGTACATATCTGTTGAACTCTATACAAATGTAATATGTTGAACATGTTCAATTTACACATCTGTTGAACTCTATACAAATGTAATATGTTGAACATGTTCAATTTACACATCTGTTGAACTCTATACAAATGTAATATGTTGAACGTATTAATTTAACATTTTTGTAAAATAATTAAATTTTATATATAATGACATATATGTAAATATTACATAACCATGTAATTTAATGTATATGATTAACTATTAGTAAAATAGTGTAAATATATGGACACTAATGTTGTTAACATTTTAAATATAGTGTATAATATTTATATTAATTATTATATTATCTATATATATAGATATTAATTATAATTAATTCATTTATAATATTATATTATAAATTCTAAATATTAAAATAAATAATGATATATAATATATATAAATATTTAGTATTATATTAATATAATATATTTCATTAGAAATAAATATTTCAGTTAATCCATTGATGTATATAATTACGATTTTTAAATTAAATAATTGATTTATATATATTTACACTTATTAATAATTGCTTACTTATAATACTTATCTACATATATTTGTATATTAATATGTACTATAGTCCCCAACCTATAGGTATAAGTATACTTATACCTATAGGCAAGGGCGTCGGAAGGGGGGGGGGCGGTGGGTATCGGATCCCCCCATTCAAAAATATGGGGGGGTGAAGTATGTTTTGCCCCCCCCATGAAATATGTATTAATAAATTTTATATATATTAAATGTAGTATATTGTCTTTGTTAATACAATTTTTTTTCTAAAGAATGTTACCAAACATATGGGGGGGGGGCTAAGTATTGTTTGCCCCCCCCCCCATCCATGAAATATGGTAATATTCATGAGAGAATCTCTGAGAGATACTTGTTATCTGGTGATATTAAGAATGAAATTATTCAACTATATAAATCTGAATTATTAAATATTTGATTGAAAGATATTAATGGGACTTTCTCAATTCAATGTGATGGAATTCAAGATATATTGTTCATTATTTGACATAAAAACTAGAAATTAAAGAAATATGCATAGGAATATGCAATATGAGTGAGGATACAACTTAGAAAATATAGAAAATGTAATGTTATCTAAACTTTAACATCTTAACTTGCCTATTTCTAAATTAAGAGGACATTCATATGACGGTGTAGCTAATATGTCTGGTCAATATAATGTTGTAAATACTTTAATAATGAATAGACATCCTTTACATTTTGATACACAATGTGGAGCTCATCGCATAAACTTAATAGCATAATAATTAGATAATAATATAAATATAAGAAAAGCCTTGAGAGTGGTTTATGATTTGGGATTATTATATGAACAAACTATCAAATTACGGATTGTATATAATACTAATAATAACAAAGTAAATACATTGAAACCATTATGCCCAATAAGATGGACTGGAAAATCATGTATTAAAAACACATTAGATCAATATAGTGGTATAAATGATGCACTAAAATAATATAAAAAATTAGATTATATTACCAATGACCATAAATATATTGCAAATTTATTATTAAAAAATATGAATAAGTCAAATATTTGTTATATGAATATTTCAAGTTTGATATTTGAAAGCTTGGATATGAAGGTGAAAGCTTTCATGATACCAACAAATACTATTGAAGCTAACATTTATAAAAATATACTTGAAAGCATATATTATTATAATTATATATAATCATAATAATACTCAATAATAAATAAACCTAAAGGATTATATAATAGTAAAGATGATTCTAATTAAATTGAATAATGATAGACATAATTTGCACAGATTTATTGAAGATATAGAAACAAAAGTATTTTATATTTTATATATACAAGTTTTTATATTGATTCAAGGTTAATATCCTACTTTTATAAAAAATATTATATAAAATACAAAATAGCTTATAATAAATGTTTATTATAAAATATTATAATAATTTATTTTTATTTTAAATATATCTAATTTAATTTTCTAATTATATCTAATTCAGAGAATAATAATAAGACATATAATATAAATTATTATAAATATTTATGAGATGAATAGTAATACAAATTCGAAAGACATACATATTATCTAGATAACATAATACAACATTATTAATGTTATGTTAATATAAGAATGTGATTAGATATGATCAATTAATATGTTAATATACTTTATCATTAATATTTACAGAATAAAATATACTGAGTTGTTCGGTTCCATAATGATGAACATTAAAACCAAATGTTATACCAAGGAAACTTCATTTATAGATTCTTATAAATTAAAGGAATCATTATTACAAATAATATAATTCATGAAAAAAAAGGTTGTTTTTTTAGATAAATCTTAATAATCCTATTAATTTTCTTCACTAAACATTAATAAAAAATGTATGAAGAATTAACGATTGAAAGATCGAATTTACATATGTTCAAATCAATTAATAAGTTCAATACATCTGACGAGGATAAACATATATATGATGGAAAAATCTCCTAAAATTCAAAAAATATTTTCCGGCATAATATATTTGATCACACTTTTATTGGTTTGCCCTCAAGTTCTGTGTCATGTTAGGGTGGATTTAGTAAGCTACGAATAATAAAGACGTTGTTACGGTCTACTATGCTAGATAGTAGATTAAATGAATTAGTATTGGCAAATATCAATCAAAAAATAATTCACACAATTGAGATGGATATATTTATAAATAAAAATCTATATTTATATAATAATAAATTATTTAATGTTTATTATTTATTTTCTAATATATTCCTACTTAAGTATTGTTATAAAAATTAAATATTATTAATTGCATATTAAAAGGTTAACATAGACTAAAGAGGTATACGATATTAATAAGATATAATTAGTAATTATATTAGTAATACATAATAGGATATAGAATATAAAATATAAATAAATAGCCCCCCCATACAAATATCGTTCCGACGCCCCTACCTATAGGTATAAGTATACTTATAAATATTATATTATAATTGTTAACATATACAATCATTTTACAAATCCAATAAAATATCTGAAGTTGTTTTATGTATACATATATGTATACCACATATATGTGCTATACACATATATATATATATATATATATATATATATATAATATATATAATATATTGATTGACTGATTGAATGTTTATTTAGATATATATATATATATATATATATATATATATATATATATATATATATATATATATGTGTGTGTGTGTGTGTGTGTGTGTGTGTGTTATAAGGGAAGTATGCAGATATATCGATTAATGTAATATACATGTGTGTCGAATTGAATTAAATTCAAGTCGGTCATTACGTAATAACAATATATCTGCATGCATAAATTGTTTTATGCTTCACGCTCGGTTGATTGCATAACATGTTTACATTTCTATTTTGTAATTAAATATTTTATTATTTGTATTAATTTGTATTCGTTTTGTCATTTATATTTGTTATCGTTTCCTATAAAGTAACGCCGTTCGCTGAGATTGATATAATTTTAATTCTGCGTCTCACCAGGTTGGTATATATTATCATTGTCGTTAATATATTTTGTACTATATTATTATTATTATTATTATTTATGTTATTATACAGGTCTTTGTGGAAATAAAGTTATATAAGAACTTCACTTTGTTATATATATATATATATATATTCTTTAATATTATGTTTTAACATCCCTATATATAGGTTGAAGCTTTATCAAGATTAGGTGAATGCAACATTGGGGAAATACTTTTTTCTATGTTTAAATATATTGCATCTAAACAAGTATGGTGCTATAATTCTCAGTGCTGTCAACGAGGATAAATTTATGTTGCCCAACAAAAATTATACAAATGTATAACTGGTTAGTTTTTATAATTACTTTAATATAAATACATGTATAAATATGTAATATATATGTAATTAAATACATATCATAGTCCGAAGTTATGTAAAGAATTTGAAGTTAAATATTCATATACCTTTTTATTAAAGTTTAAATGTATACCAAATGTTATATTTTAATTATATATTAATTAATATTTTTATTAATAATTATATATTAATTAATATTTATATTAATAATTATATATATATATATATATATATATATATCACAGAGGCTTCAATAAGAATTCACGAACATGTGCCTATTAAAGAAATAGACAAATGCATTGACACACAACTAACCAATTGTAAACGAAAAAATAAAGAATGCCAAGACAATTATAATGAATAACATTTTAATTTAATTTAAATATTTTATTTAATGTATACATATATTTGACATCTGCTCAACTCAATACAATTTACATATGTTCAACATAATCAAAATGCAACATGTTCAACTCAATACAATGTACATATGTTCAACATAATCAAAATGCAACATGTTCAACTCAATACAATTTACATATGTTCAACATAATCAAAATGCAACATGTTCAACAACACCTAAAAATGTAGCCAAATGAAAATGTTCAACATGTTAACAATTACATATGTTCAGCATATTATATTAACAGTTTGGTTTACTGGGAGTTTATATACACTTAGGGGAAAACACCTATATTTCGCGGTGAACATAAACTTTACGGCTTGTTATATCTCAATATATATTGATCATACATTATAGAGAATTAAAAAATGTTAAGATAAATTTAATTTTAATAAATCAATAATAGTTAACTTTGTATTATTGATTGATTTATTGGGTTGTCGAATTTATTACGTTTTTTTCTTAAAATTAAATTAAGGGATAATGATAATTAATAAAAATTAAAGAATATTTATTATATCTTAATATTGAATAACGTAGTTTTATATTTTTCTAATTATATATTGAATTTTAAAATAGCGGGTCAAATAATTTAGGTATCGCCATATATCGGACGTTCTAGGAAAAACCACGGAGATTAGAAATTCACCAAAAATGGCATTTTTTAATCTTTCATTAATAACATATTCTAATATAAAATGTTACTTTATTTATAAAAGAAGATATATATCTTTTAAATGTAAATGCCGTGTATATACATTTATTTACCAACATTTGAATTATTCAATAAATTCATATTTATTTAACTTATGCTATGTAGAATAAAATCCTTACAATATAGTTTGAAGTATGGGTACTTTCCTAGTATAGTATTAAATAAAATTACATTATAGGGGAATAACCAAATATGGATATTTAAATAATAAATGGTCTTAAAATTAATGACTCAATATTTGTATTCAAAAATTACAATATATTTATATTACTTGATTATAAATATAATTATTTAAATGGTAGTGCGATATTAAGAGTTGATAACATCTTTTTATTCAATATATATCGGGGGTGTCCTTATTAGGTACCCATGATAGAATACGGATACCATGTGTTATAATACATACATCCTATATACTATTAAGATACACTATATATATTATTGATTATCCAATCAGATAAATTAAAATTATATTAATTATAATGTATGTTATGAATAATTTAATATAATTTAAATAGTATTTAATATATTAATATTTATTATTTTAATAATTAATAATTACAAGTGAATTATCTAAATAATAAGCATGAAATAAATTAATAAATTATTGTATTAATATTATAACTATCGCGAATTTTATGAAAATTAGAACCATTAATGTAAATCTTTAATACGGATTATTTTCGATACTCTTGATGCATTAATATACACACCATATAACCAGACATCATGCATCGTATATACGATGAATGACGATTCATATGAATACATTATATTAAATAATATTAAATTACTGATGATGATGATGATGATGATGATGATGATGATATATACATATACATATATATATATATATATATATATATATATATATATATATATATATATATATATATATATATATATATATATATTATACACTATTATGTTAGATTCTAAGAAATACAATTGCAATAGTATTATTATTATTATTATTATTATTATTATTATTATTATTATTATTATTATAATCAAGTTATATATATATATATATATATATATATATATATTTATATATATGAAAGTAATATGTTATATATATATTAGAAAAAGTAATGACATATTTAATAATATTAAAATATAATTCCTGTTTACATCAAATATAAGTTTTACTTTTAATTTATCAAAATCAAAACCTATATGAATAAAAATTATTAAAATTATATACATTATTAATAAATTATAAATGAACAAGTACTCGATAATAATAAAATAAAATACACACAACGATGAATATGTGATTCATATAGATTAACTGAAGTAGCACGTAACCTGAAATAACGTATGAAGCGCCGTAGAATGTTTAGGTCCATATGTATACGAGGAGTCGGCCAGCTGTTGCAGCGTTCTTATAGGAATAGTTTGTTTGGTCACCGATAGAAATGAAATTAGGTTTCCTGTAAATAACCACGAGTATACTATATTAATCATATATATATATATATAGGGTACGATCAAAAAGGACGAGTTGAGGTGCAAAGGCTACATTTTAAATGCGAAATAAATTTGTACATGCAGGCTCACTTTGGGATGTAATGCAGCTAAAAAAACCAAACAGGATAAACATAAACCAATTAAACCAAATAACCCACAAATATCTATACAAAATATATGTATATACTATTAACTCGTATTGTAAATGTAACATTTAACCCACAACTCGTCTTTTTTGATCGTCTCCCTATATATATATTTATATTAAAATGTTTACATTAATTTTTTCGATAAGTTATTGCGTCTATAATTACTCAAGTGAAAACAGTTTAAATCTGATAATAACAATAGGAATAATATATATGTACATTAAATATTAATTTTTATAATATTTAATTAAAATAAATATTCACAACATTATAATTTAATAAATTATATGGAATGTTTAGGTCCGTATGTATACGAGGAATCGGCCAGCTGTTGCAGTGTTCTTATAGGAATAGTTTGTTTGGTCACCGATAGAAATGAAATTAGGTTTCCTGTAAATAACCACGAGTATACTATATTAATCATATATATATATATATAGGGTACGATCAAAAAGGACGAGTTGAGGTGTAAAGGCTACATTTTAAATGCGAAATAAATTTGTACATGCAGGCTCACTTTGGGATGTAATGCAGCTAAAAAAACCAAACAGGATAAACATAAACCAATTAAACCAAATAACCCACAAATATCTATACAAAATATATGTATATACTATTAACTCGTATTGTAAATGTAACATTTAACCCTCAACTCGTCTTTTTTGATCGTCTCCCTATATATATATTTATATTAAAATGTTTACATTAATTTTTTCGATAAGTTATTGCGTCTACAATTACTCAAGTGAAAACAGTTTAAATCTGATAATAACAATAGGAATAATATATATGTACATTAAATATTAATTTTTATAATATTTAATTAAAATAAATATTCACAACATTATAATTTAATAAATTATATGGAATGTTTAGGTCCGTATGTATACGAGGAATCGGCCAGCTGTTGCAGTGTTCTTATAGGAATATTTTGTTTGGTCACCGATAGAAATGAAATTAGGTTTCCTGTAAATAACCACGAGTATACTATATTAATCATATATATATATATAGGGTACGATCAAAAAGGACGAGTTGAGGTGCAAAGGCTACATTTTAAATGCGAAATAAATTTGTACATGCAGGCTCACTTTTGGATGTAATGCAGCTAAAAAAACCAAACAGGATAAACATAAACCAATTAAACCAAATAACCCACAAATATCTATACAAAATATATGTATATACTATTAACTCGTATTGTAAATGTAACATTTAACCCTCAACTCGTCTTTTTTGATCGTCTCCCTATATATATATTTATATTAAAATGTTTACATTAATTTTTTCGATAAGTTATTGCGTCTACAATTACTCAAGTGAAAACAGTTTAAATCTGATAATAACAATAGGAATAATATATATGTACATTAAATATTAATTTTTATAATATTTAATTAAAATAAATATTCACAACATTATAATTTAATAAATTATATGGAATGTTTAGGTCCGTATGTATACGAGGAATCGGCCAGCTGTTGCAGTGTTCTTATAGGAATATTTTGTTTGGTCACCGATAGAAATGAAATTAGGTTTCCTGTAAATAACCACGAGTATACTATATTAATCATATATATATATATATAGGGTACGATCAAAAAGGACGAGTTGAGGTGCAAAGGCTACATTTTAAATGCGAAATAAATTTGTACATGCAGGCTCACTTTTGGATGTAATGCAGCTAAAAAAACCAAACAGGATAAACATAAACCAATTAAACCAAATAACCCACAAATATCTATACAAAATATATGTATATACTATTAACTCGTATTGTAAATGTAACATTTAACCCTCAACTCGTCTTTTTTGATCGTCTCCCTATATATATTTTTATATTAAAATGTTTACATTAATTTTTTCGATAAGTTATTGCGTCTATAATTACTCAAGTGAAAACAGTTTAAATCTGATAATAACATTAGGAATAATATATATGTACATTAAATATTAATTTTTATAATATTTAATTAAAATAAATATTCACATCATTATAATGTAATAAATTATAGTATATTTATTTTCAATTTTAATATATATATATATTATATTTATTATTTTTGTAATAACATATATTTTAATACTGATCTATACTCGAATACTTCTATATTATAATATGAAATATATCTAAACAGTATATTAATTTAAGATTATATTCTGAATGTAATATATATATATATATATATATATATATATATATATATATATATTATATCTAGATACATTAATTAGAAGCCATCAACTTATATGAGCTTACTCGGAATGAACGTCCCCGGAGTACCATACCTCAATGGTTAATAAGGCCCATATAGGGTAATTTATCATACCCTTATGAGGTTGATAAGTCCCCAAGGGTTGGCCAGTCCCTATTATTTATTATTTACTGACGTGTACATTAGGACAAAATGTGACGAGTTATAAACAAATCTAATAGATATTTACGATAAATTATCGTCAACAATGGAAGTGATAAGAATAAAAAAAGAATAAATAAATGTAAACAACATATCTATGATTAATATATTGATAACATATATATTTGATATATTAATGATAACTCTGTGACGTATTGATATTCGATAAGAAAAATAAACCAAATAATCGCATAATAAATAGAGGGAGTCAACCCAAAACATTCATAGACATCATAAAAAAGACTGACATTTTGAAGAAGACGAATTAAGAATACTAATGATGGACCGAAAAGGATGGAAAGTAGTTGCAAGAACCGGTCGATTGAGTACTCGACTAAATTAAAGTATATATACATATATATATACTTATATATATTTATTTATTGTTTGTTTTTTATTTTTTCTATATATACTGACAATTATTTACGTTTTTTTTCCTGATATTGTCTTATGTCTTATGTGTATCGCTACTTACATCATGTACATATGACCGTTAATTCTATCATAATACGTTTATCTAAGATAGACATTTCTATATTCTAAATTTCTAATGTATTAATACATTAGATACAAATACAATTCTTTTGGTATAAAATATCAATATATGTAGCCGATAAAGCCTTTCGGGCATGCCATGTATACATACATGCATATATGCATGTTGTGAATATATATTTATTTCCAATGAGATTGGATATATTTGATTCACTATGTAATTTATATTATTTATTTATTCATTTGTATATATATATATATATATATATGATGTATATCTGTCCATTTGTACCGCAGTGTGTGCTATAATACCCATATTATTAGATATACTAACCAGTGTATGTGGTGGTCAATATTAACGTCAACAGAAACCAGAATGCCAATACTATCCTAGATGCGGTGTTTAGAGACTTGTAACTCATACCTGCAGGGGCGTATCTTATTATATGTTAATAGTGACTTAATACTAATAGAAAATATAGAATATAGGAAATATGGATTGAATGAGGTACCCGAGTATTGAAATATAAATAAATCGTCATAATATTAAATGGCGTTTGTTATTATAGTAATTACTCGTTAATAATCGGCTTCGAAGATACATTAGAGCCCTATAGTTATAAGTGAAAACTTCATATAAGTTACTGGATAGGATGAAAGATCTCCACCAAAATAAAAACAATTTTAATTTCCAACCTTGCTTGAGGATCGCGCTGATGATAGTCCAATGAGTGGTCAGCGTGGTCCTAAAATATGACGCAATCGAGGTCATGTCATTCGCACATATGTCCTCGGTACAGAGATATAGTCGTGCTTCCCCGTAGCGTATCGTCGACATGAATAACGTCGTGCATATCATCGACATGTATATGATGCACCATAGCTGCGAGGTGGGTATTTAGTGGATAATGTATTCATTTTGTATATATATATATATAATACATTATAATGCAATATCATATATGATATATAACATATATGTTATATAACCTCATGATGATAATATATATATATATATATATATATATATATATATATATATATATATGGTTTCAGAGTTATCACTTTGTAACTATTAAAAATCTATTTGATAAGTAGGTATCAATATATAAGCTATAATAATACCAATTCTAAAATACTTCCGATTAAATTTGGTGTAACCAGGTTCAGTTTTGGGTCCATTATTATTTTTAATGTAAATGATTAATAATAATGTTAATAATAAAAGATTTTTATGTTAATAATAAATTTAAATAAATAATTAATTTAGCTAATATAACTAACAAATGCAATTTTATTTTATTTTCTGACGTAACTACTTTAAGGGTATCCCTGCACATTTAAAGTGATGCTAATTTATTTATTTTCATCTTTTTTATTATTTCATAATAATACTTATTGTAGTGTTTTTTTATTATCTGTAAACAAAATAAACATGAATTCAGTCTAGAAATTGCATACAAATTTGTTTTTGATGATAATATAATGCTACCCAGGAAACACACACTTTTTCAATCCGTATTAGATCCGGATTGCATTCGGATTAAATTCGGATCCTGATTTAATCCGGATTAAATTTGAATCATAGGATAGGAAAATATAATTTTATATAAAAATTAATTATTTTGACAATATACAAAGTTTGCTGTTTTATAAATGAAGATTATTATATATTTAATATATTAAATATACCAATATATATTATATTTGAGATTATATAATCTCAAATTTGTTTAATAATTATTTGATACGGACTAGATCCAGATTGGATTCGAATAAAATGTCGGATTTAATCTTGCATTTTTATTCAAATTCAATACGGATTCGATCCGGATTAAGTGATACGGATTGAATTTGGATTGTTCAATACGGATTAAATCCGTATTATGTAATTAGGATTTAATTTGGATTGTTCAATACGGATTCAATCCGGATTAAGTGATACGGATTTAATTTTGATTGTTAAATACGAATTGTCAAATTGTATACGTTATATATATATATATATATCCAGCAAACAGTAATAGCCTCATAATAGCATCATAACATCAATTTAATAGCCTCCAATTTTTACATTGTGATATTATGCTGCTATTATAATAATAGAAACATAATAGCAGCATACTATATTTTAAAAATTAATAGTAGCATAATAATAGAATAATAGACTTTAAATAGCAACATAACATCATCATAATAGCATGACAAATTAATAGCAGCATAATATACATTTAATGGCAACATAATAGCAGCATAATACCACAATGTAAATATTTGAGGCTATTAAGTATGCTGTTATGTTGCTATTATGAGTATATTACTGTATTCTGGGTATATAACAATCTATATATAAATATATATAGATCTTATAAAAATATTATAATAAATAAATACATTATATAAGAATAATTATTATCAAATTTAGGTTTATAAATATAAATTAATAATCTATCTAATAATTATTAATATATATTTCATACTAATAAATATCAATCTGTATCAATCAATTAAATAAATATTAACTATAAGTTTCAAAGATATAGTTGAATTAGATAGGTATTCAAGAATATCTAATGAAACATTGACATCCAACTTGATGAGGGAGAATGTTTATGTATATATTGAATACAATAATTTAAAGTAATAGTGATAATCTGTTATATACTTTTTCCATATCTATGATTAGTTAAATCATTTAAGTAATTAATCATAATACGATATATTAAACTTTGTATTTATAATATTATATTAAATTGATCAGTTAATTAATTAATTGGTAATTTAATTTATTTTTTATTAATTTTAACCTTTTACTTTATTATAATAGACGAATAATATATGTTAACTATATTACATCAGTTCGCTTGCTTTATTTCAACCTTTTACTTTTAAAGATGTATATAAGAAGTATTTAAATATTAATATATTAAATATATTAAATATTTATCTATAAATATTACCAATTATTTAATTATTTAATATTTCATTAAATTTAGGTAAATCTATTGAATCTAAATTAATAAAAATAAATAAAAAATATTGAATATATTTTGATAAATTTATCATATTAAAAAAATGTTTCTTTTTAAAATCAATTTATTTAACCTATATATATAACAATGTATAACTATAATGTATATATAAAATACTATACAATTATAAATACTTATAAAATAATTAAGATCATATACGTATTTAGGGATCATACTTATATATAAAGGTACATATATTGGGGATATAGGGGATCATATCATACATGATGTAACATATAAGTATAATATTATAGATCTATAGTTTCGCCAAAATAAAACTGATATAAAATCAATATATAGATTACTTATATATATATCTAGCCATAATATAGATAACAATATAATATAAATTAGCATTATATATTGATTTTGTTGTTATAATTATAGTAATAAAATGTTTATTACCAAGGAAACACAATCCAATATTAATACAGATTCAATCTGGATCATAGATCCGGATCAAAGTCGAGTATTTAGGCTAATTTGAAATCCGGATTCTAACCGGATAATAATATTTAATAATATTACGAGAGCAGATCATTTATTTATACACAATTATATAAGATCACTTCCAAATATTATTTTAAGAACTATTTTAATGGTCCGGAAGAGGAGTGAACCGGTGTCCTACTGCTTGTGTGTCTGAAGCCGTGACCAACTGAGCTATACAGGTAGTTTTATATATATAAATAAATATAGGTGTACCTCGGTCTTGAAAGGTCCCATGAATGACATCACTCCGTCAGCATCTCCCGTACTCTTCATGATGAAGAACGAGTCTTCCTGCCAAAACGAGGAGCTATATTGGATGACCTGTGACCTCGTCTGTGTCACCGTGAATTTACCTATCGCCCAATCTACTTCCTAAACAAGTAATGAGCTTTACGTTAATATATATATATATATATATATATGGCAAGGATGCATCTTATCCCCATTTCTATTTAATATCTATGCAGAAAGAATAATGTGAGATGTCCTGGAAAAGTGGGATAAAGGCATTAGTATAGGTGGAAGGAAAGTTACAAACCTAATATATGCTGACGACACTACATTTATAGCAGGAACAAAAGATGATCTCACAGAGCTAATTACAAAAGTCAAAAGAGCAAAAGAAGAATACGGATTATAAATGTCAAGGAAACAAAGGTGATGACTACAGGTAAATTGGACCATATAATTATATTAATAGTAATGATAACAATATCGAAATGGTTGATACATTTATCTTCCTAGGAGTTCTAATTACAAATGATGGAGTTACCGATAGGGAGGTAAGAAGAAGCTGGCAATGGTAAAATGTGCCATGGGAAGTCTGAAACGTATATCAAAGATAGGGGTATTAGACTAACGACAAAAATAATGATTGTTCAAACACTGGTTTTTCTAATTATTCTTTATGGAGCAGAAACCTGGACTATCAAAAAGGCAGATAGGAAAATAATTGATGCTTTTGAAATATGGTGCTGGAGGAAACTGCTCGGAGTTACATACTTATATAGGAATAGAAATACTGAGATAATTGACATTATACAACATAAAAGAACGCTCGAATCCAGAATTGGCAAGGCTGCTCTATCTTTTTTCGTAACACGTTGTTAGATCATATATGATGTACTTGTAAATGATTTTAGGAAGAATGGAAGGTCGGCACGGAAGAGGCAGACCACATTGCAATTGGCTAGACAATATAACAAATATCTCTCTAAATATATTATAAATCTCTGAACATCTGTTATCAACACTAGAGAGTAGTTTTTTTATTTGATATTTCCAATATTATCATTCAAGATATATTTACCCGGTACAGACATGGTTGGTAGAATGTATGGCGTTCAGGGGAAATTATGTGAAAAAAATATCAAAACATGGTAAATCTCCGCAATACTAACTAGATGAGATTAGCAGGGGGTGAATAAACTTACCCTGAATGTAATGTTACTCCTACGAATATCATTTGATATGTATAAGGTAGGTAACAATTACAAGATAGATATATATTATAATACCTGAGTAATAATTCCTGCAATAATCATATTTATAATATTGTATTGAATTCAAAAAGTATATATTAATGAAGATAATGACATAAAGAATATAATATATACTTATTTACTTATGTCGAGCTCTCGCTCGACTCTTCTTTGCCTTTTCTCTCCAAACATCTCTGTCCAACATCATCGTCTTTATCTCATTTATATCGTCTAGTTCTATGTCTTCTCTTAGATTATCTACAAAGGTGATGGTTTTGCGACCTCTTCTTGCACTACAATTTGTCGGTTCCCAAAGGACAATTTATGAGCCATTTCGTTGTCGTATATCAGCAAATGACCTGCAAGTTTTAGTCTTCTTTCTTTTATTACTTCAGATATTCTTGAGAGTCCATTATATAGCGTTATGTTATTGATTTTATCTTTCCAGGATATGTTTAAAGCCATTCTGAGAATTCTGGTGTAACATCCATCTATTCGTTTAGTCATAGTTTTTGTAGTTGTCCATGTTTCAGCACCATATGTGTATATTGTTTCAATCGTTGCCCTGAATATTCTAACTGTAAGTGAGTCTCTTATGCTTGATTTGCATAATTTCTTCATCTTAATAGCGGCTGACCAGGCTAGTGCTTTACGAATATTGAAGTCTTTTTCTGAGATTTGCATCCATGACCCTAGATATTTAAAGTTATCTACAATATTGATTTCATTATTGAGTATGGTGTGTTTATGTTGGTTATTGTCTATACCGAAATACATGGCTTCTGTCTTTTTACAGTTTATCTTTAGACCTATATTTCCACATTTTCTTCTACTCTCTGAAGCAGTATTTGTGCTACTTCAATATTTTTACTAATAAGAGCTACGTCGTCTGCATAGCTGAAATCTGTAACGTTTACTGCTGGATGTTTCCTACTTTTCTTTCTTGCTATTTCAAAACCTATTTCGCTCTCTCGTCCATCTATTGCTAGTCGCATAGCATAGTCTAAAGCTAAAATGAATAGGAATGGAGCTAGAGTATCTCCTTGCAGTACTCCGTTTTAAGGAAAGTTTCAGTAATTCCATCAGGCGTTATTACTTGCGCTTTTGAGTTACTGTGAAGAGATTTTATAGCTCTTATTAGTATTTCTGGAATTTCATAAATCTTGAGAATTTTGAATAGAACTGCTCTGTCGATGCTGTCGAAAGCCTTTTAAAATCCACAAATGTTATGATAGATTGAATATTTTAGGTCTTAATTCCTTCTATGAGTCGTCTTATTGCTAATATATGTGCAATGGTTCCTCTACCTGGTCGAAATCCGTTTTGGTTATTCCTCAACAATTTATCGACTATAGGTTGAATTCTGTTCAGAATCATCTTGTTTGTTATCTTTGATGCAATACTTGATAAACTTATTCCTCTATAGTTATTTACATCGCTTAGATCTCCAGATTTAGGTAGTGGCTTTATGTTGCTTGATGTCCATTGAGCTGATGTTTCTTGTAAGAATAGTATATTATTTGCAAAGTTTAGTATGATATAATATATATGAAATAACATAAATCAACATAGTAATATATTATAAAATAATTGATAATTTAGAATATCTATACAATTAACATGATGCAATAACCTACATGTATATAGATATATACATGACTACACGTAACTAACCCTGCGCATAACCATTCCTACCATTCCGTTCCACGTTCCGTTAGCTTCGGGAGCTCCCCACTTCCCATCGTACGGTTTTATTAATGTATAACTAAATGCATTAAGAAATATATATTATCATGTATGATATACATTTCTAATGACGTATAACACATATATATATTTATATATCATTTCTAATATTCCATATATTTTTTTATTTTTACACCCTACTGAGTTATATATATATCAAATTAAATAATTAATAAGATTATTAATAATAATATTTTTATTATTTTGTAACTAAAAATATCATATATTATTTTGATATCTTCAATTAATCAATTTATAAAATAATTTATCATATATTGATATTGACACGAATACGTTTCTCGACGTGTATTCGATATTATTATTAATTAGTTTATGTCTAAACTATGATGTTAACTAATTATAATATTCCCTATGGCTTACATAGGCTTATATTATAGTATACTTTATATACTGTGATATTTAATATTATGATATACACTACAATAATGTCCCCATATACATAACACATATGCACATGTATTATTTCTGTAGATGGTTACATATGAAAACATCTATATATATATATATATAGCTTATTCAGGTGGAATAACAAGGAGTATAGTCTATATAATAATGATTATAATCTATGTATGTATACTGTCATTTGTATAAATATATACAATTACTAAAGAATACTTATTAGTTCCAAGGTAATATTATATATATAATAATTTTAAATTTAAAAATAAATTAAATAACATAATAAATAAATATAATCTTATATTATATACACGAATATATATATATATATATATATATATATATATATATATATATATATATATATATATATATATATCACTATATGTCATATATGCACATGCGTATAAACTACTTTAAACAACATTTTTTTTAAATGTCATATAATATATATATTATATTATATAATATATATATATATATATATATATATATATATATATATATATATTTAATCCTCCAGAATATATTTTATATTATATTAATTATAAAAATATGTGATTTTACATACATTATATATTTAAATACAAACGTGAAATTTAAATAATTAGAAAGAGTCTTTAAAATTTCAATACAAATTCCACTCCACTGGTCAGTTTTATAATCATATACGTGAAACACTGGATTCTATAATATATGTATAATTAAATTTTAAATTATATAAATTATTACATATATGTAATATATATATATATATATATATATATATATATATATATATATATAATAAATATAAATTTAAAAATAAATTGAATAACATAATGAATAAATATATAATAAATATAATCTTATATCATATACACGAATATATATATATATATATATATATATGTCAGTATATGTCATATAGGTATATGCCTATGTGCAATGTACGTCGTGCATATATGACTAGTGATTTAACCCGGAATCAGTTTCGGCTTCAAAATACGGGTTCTAACAAAATGTAATGAGATCGTGTTTTTAAAAGTGGTCCAAGAGAGGTTCCAGGTTTTAGTAAATTAATTACGGGTATTTGTGTAAACTATAAATAATATTTAAAATTGTATATAAATATAATTAATGGATAATAAATTACTATAATGGATATATCAGTGGTATACCATTGATAACGTAAGTAAACTATATATTTTCAAAGCCAAATATACACCGTCGTCTATTAATTCTATTTACATTGTAATATATCAATGTACCAATGGAATAGGAAAATAAGTATTTCATTATTTCTTATATATTAAAATGTTCATAATATATATTATGAACATTTTAATATATAATATTATATATAAATTTGTACTACATCTTTGATCATAACTTTTGTTTTAATACAAATTAAAAAAAACTACAATATGAATTATATTTTTGAATTCAAAAAGCTCTCCAGTGGTATTAATTTTATTACAATTGCATAAATATACAAAATATCATTATATAGATATTTGTTGATCATAATAAAAAATATTTCCCGATTTAATATTTATAAATTATATACTCTATTTATATTTATTCACATAATTATATAAATATATAATTATATATATATATATATATATATATATATAACAATATACATATAATATAATATTTATTATAAACTTTCATTATCTCGAGAGTTTAGAGATAATTAAATTTATGATTTGATTGTCTCGAGATAATGAAAAATGGGAACAATTTAATCACTGGTATATACTATAACATATATGGTAAAACTAAATGGTCCATAGTAATACCTAAGCTCATGGTAATACCCAATGGGCTTTGGTAATACCCAATATCTATCATACTATCAAATTAATATGAGGAAAATAATAATATATGGATATATAATGATAAAATCATTATATTTTAATATATGCATGTATGATTATTATGATTACACACACACACACATATATATATATATATATATATATATATATATATATATATATATATATATATATATATATATATATATATATATATATATATATATATATATATATATATATATATATATATATATATATATATATATATATATATGTGTGTGTGTGTATAAGTATTACCGAAGTCGATGTGATTAAGAAATGCTTGCCCTCTAAATTTGTAGGAGTCCATATCATGTTCATGTCCTTACTGTAATTGCCGCCATTGTACCAAGTCGAGTATATCTTCATTCGGTTATTTAGTATCGATTTTGTCCACAGATTAAACTCCTAGAAAAGAGGTTTTTTATATAAATAGTTACGATGTTTTAGTATAAGAGTACAGTTTATTTTAGCATATCTATAGATATGGATATAAGGCTTTAGATAAGGCTAGAAATAGCTATGAAAGTAATACTAATAATCATTTATTAGAAATTGTTGTTATAAAAAATATAACGATATTAAATAAAAGTAAATAGTATTCATTTTACTTGTTAATTTTCCCTTACGCGGGTTAAGGGCGTCACATTAATATTTAAATCGCCGCTATGTTTGCCACATACATATATATATATATATATGAATGACTGAATGAAATAAGTTTATAGACATACGAAGTACTATGTATATCATACTTCTATTGAAGATAAGTGAAAGCCTAATCTTTATTTGGTCGATAAATCCAATATATTCATGTACAAATTAAAATAGTAATAAAAGTAATAATATAATAATTATTCATGTGTGATAATTCGTCGTAATAAAATTAGTAAATGAAACAATAAATTAGAAGATACATATATATATATATATATATATATATATATTAATACAAATAATAAAATAGTATTCAATGTATATAAGAACATATATAAGTTATCATTATATTTCAATCCATTACATAAAGTAAATAATAAAATAATAGTTTTTTTTAGATAAATATATTATTTATATTATTTTTACGAAAAACATTAATTCATTATATAACTTTGGTCTTTTAAAAAAAAATTATTTTTAATTTATTCTATTTCATAAGTGGTAAGAGAAAATTAATTTGTAGTTTATTTAACTTAAAATATGAGTTATAATCTTTTATAATCTTATAATCTTATAATTTATATTTATTGTTTAAGAAATTATAGATTTATAATGTATTTTTGCAAAAAATATATTTTTTAAAAGAACCAGTATTTGTTAGACTTATTCAATTAATCCTATTAATAGTAATTTTTATTTTCTATTATTTGTTTATTAATAATTCTTATATATAATAGTTATATTAATGATACCATTACATATATATATAAGTACTTTAACATTAGTTATTTTAATTTTTGTAATTTATCCATGTGCTATAGTAAATAGTATGTTAATAATGTATGTATATATATACATATATATATATATATATATATATATATATATATATATATATATATATATATATATATATATATATATATATTTATTATTTGCAATAGCACATGGATACATTAAAAAAAATAACTAAAGTTAAAGTACTTATATATATATGTAATGGTATCATTAATATAACTATAACTTTACCTTTTATAATATATACAATCACGCCATATGCATGCCATATGCTATTTGTAATTATATTTCATTAGTCGTGATATAAACGGAATTATTTATTACGAACCATTATTATTATTATTGAAACTGAGGTAACATGAATCTCATAAATGCTTATTATTCCAAATCATTATTATGTATAAGGTTTGATTATCTAGGTGAATGATGTTTAATTAATAAAGATCAAACACTTTCTTATAATTGCACCTCTGCCACGGCTACATATATATATATATATATATATAATGTTCACAATATATTGTATATTGTATAATACACCAGGCATTATCACCTACATTTTCTAATATAATTCAAAAACATTATTCTATAACAGTGATTCTAAGACATATTTTAAATAACTATAAGTACGTTTGTTGTTAATTTAATTTATATTACACTTACTACGAATAACGTATATTAGATATTTTAAAAATTTCCCAGTAAATAGAAGTATCTAGACTAAGTAATCACTATTTCATGAAAACTTTCATTTTAAAATGTTTTCGAGACATGGTCAACAGCTAGTTTTTAGGATGTTTTCGAAACATTTTTTAAACAAATTGGTCTCAAATCAATTTTTGAAAGACCAGAATAATATTTCATTATAATACAAGTCTCTAGATTATAAAATACTCTATAAGATTCTTCTATATCCGGTAGAGGGTGGTCAAGAAAGGTGAGAATAGTTTTACAGTTTATTGAAACTATATATAATGTAGGTACTATTATAGTATATGCAATGACTTAGCTAAGTCCTAGGATTTCTAGATATAACATAGTTTACATAAACATAAACAATGAAAAAAATAAATATTTTATTATTTAAATAATAATAATTATATCAAACTTATGGACATATTATATGCACTTTATCTTTGATATACGTTATACAATTCTCATAATCTACATATGTTATGAAATAATTAAATTTAGGTAAATTTGTAAACTTCTTAAATTCCTTATTATTTTGTTCGGATTTTTTGGTTTTAGAGACTATTTTTGCCAGAGCAATCATGTGTTCAATATAGGTAACGTTATTAGGGAAATAGGTGGGTATTATTGCTGTATTTAAAGTTAACTTGGTGGTTTGAAGTTTAAAGAGGAGGGAATTCCGTATATATATAGGGTATAAAAAGACCATTCACGGATCTAACGATACAAAATATAATTTCCTTATATATTCTTCCCATATATATATATATATATATATATATATATATATATGTAATAATGAGTGGTATAAATAGGTGTTAGCAATATTACACCACTACAGATAATAGAGGACCGTTGTATTTAAATTATATGTATTAATCAATCAAAACAAAAAAACCATTCACTAATGCTGTTTAAATATATACAACATTACAATATATAATATTACAATATCTAACTTTGTACAAACCTCCACGTGCCAAGGTATAATCAAAAATGAAATAATATTATTAAATCTAATATAATTCAGATTATATTATTGCTACGCGACAGATCATTGGTATAACTAATTTTATTTAAATAAACTAAATAACACTAAACAAAAAACTCAAAAATCAATATACTGGAAATCAACATTTATACTTTTATAATTATTCCATAACACAAAACAAAAATATAACTAGCTAAAAATATATAATAAACTAAATAACTTTAACTACAAAAACAAGAAAATCAATATATACGAAATCAACATTTATAATTATTACATAATACACAAAAACAAAATAATGAATTAAAAATATATAATATAAACTTAAAAACAATTACATTAATAATATATAAGACGTTAGTCTGCTACATATATATATATATATATATAAGTTATACCAAAGATTTTCCAAAGGAAAGATATTGTACTTGTGTATATTTGTGTAACCTAATAATTTGATATAGCCATCTAGTGTTAATATTGTTTTTTCATTTTAAATTTACATTTTGAGGTACTAGAGATAGATAGGGAGTGCAATATCTTTCCTTTGGAAAATCTTTGGTTATACTAATATATTAATCTAATAAAATGATATATTTACATGGTTAGATATGTAAATTAAACTATAAAATATGAATTAAATAGATTTATATAGGAAATACAATATAAATAATAAAATATTGTGAAATTTAAATTCATTGATTCCTATATTAATTTCCATAATTGGTATTGCTGGGTCATTCATAAAACATTACTTTAACAAATATTTAGAATATTAAAAATATAATGTAATTAATAACTCCGTAAACAATAATAAATAATATTGTTTAGCACATGCATAATCTATTCATATATAATATAGTTTACAATTTTATTATACGATCTGGTAGATTCACTGGGAACACTTACAATAATAAGTTATTACTAAACGAAAGATATACAAAAAGTAATAATTAATCATAATATTATATAACTCATAATATATTATATTACATTAATTATAGATTAAATTAAGTATATTATACTATAGCTTATTCTAGTAAGAATAACGTATATGATACGTTACTATACAATAGTCATTCTAATGATACTTTTTTTTATAAATAATCCATTAATTATTAGTGAGGGGTGTAGTATTAATGTGATGTATTATTAAGATACTACAATGGAGGTATTAACTTGAGAACTCGTGAGGCGCTGAGCTAGGATAACTTTATCTCCGGGAAACAAGAGTTTCTGCCACGTCAGCACATTCCGCGTCGTCAGAATCCATACCGTCCGTGACGATAGCAGCTGTTGATGCCTAGCCTGGGTAAAAGATATAACTTCATCTTAACGTTTAAATATGTTATATACGATATACGAGTAATGGGAAAATAACCTAATTTGGATACTTTAACAATATATTGTCTTAATATTTTATGACTAAATATTGTATTCAAAAATTACAATATATTTATATTATATGATTATAAATATTATTGTGATTTTAAAATTTGATTTAAGGGGATATCGTTCAACGCCATTAAAAGCGTGCCATTCAAGGTATAAAGATAGTAAATATATTACTACGTATACATCTCCGCACACAAAAATCTATTCAATTTCAATTATAATTGATTGTTTGTGTATATATATAGAGTAAATACAAAGATACAACAATATGTTGGCTTATTTTTACATTTCAATATAATTCATAAATAAAAGTATAAATTATTTTTTTTTATAATATTTCGTAGAAAATAACCATTATAAAGTAGTTTCTAATACATTATTAAAATTATGGCAACATATTATTTTGCGCATGTATGTTATATATATATAGCAAACAAATTTAGTAATATTGCTTTACTAGTTTTATCTGTGCGGTTAATTTTATATATGAAATACATGTAAATAATTATTCTGTGTAAATCGCATTTGAAATTTCACTAATTAAAAATCAATATGAAAAGTATAATTTAAACATATACACGTTTAGCTAATATGTTATATAATTGAATAGAGAAATAATTACTTCTTATCTAGACAATATATTTAGAGTTGTTTACATATATATATATATATATATATATTATATAATTACATACAGTTATATACGCTTACTATATTATATAATTTATTATTTTAACATGTATCATAAAAATGCTTTTTATGCTATTTCTAAATGGATTCAATGTTTAATTTTTTGACATAAACTAAATACCACTACATTACTTACTATTCCATCATAATATTTTTTTTGTTTATTTTTGGTTTTTGACATATTATATTATGCGGTATCCCATTAATATTTTTATTCAATAGAGAAGGGGTTTGGGTTTTCGAAAATGGGTACCGAATACGGACACCCTGTGTTATAATACGGATACCCTATATATCACTAGGATATATAGCTAAATTAAATTGCATTATTTTTAATTAATATTATGAATAATTTAATATAATTTAATTAGTAATTCATTTATTAATTTTTATTATTTTATTAATTAATATCATTTTAGATGTAGCTTCATTGGTGTTATTGATATTATAATGTACGATATTATACTAGTTCATAAATAGAATGTCAGTATTAGTGATTTATATGTCCTCTAGATATATGCACATAACTTAATTAATATTTGAACAAAATATAGAAAATATGTATATAATATTTAGAATGCTTTAGTTATTAATAATGCATTATTATATTGTATATTGATACATTTGTATATGCTTGAGAGAGTTTTAAGTTGACATTTTTTTTTCATAAATTTAAAAACGTAATAAAAAATCAGTTTAGTGGATATATCGGAATTAAAAAATACAAATACCTATTTATACTATTTATATAATTATGAATATATCGGATATGTATATATTAAAAGTAATATTCCTAATACAACTACTTTATTTCAAAAGTTACAGGTTTATTTTGTATATTATGTATTGTATTGAATGTTCTTTATGTTAATCATTGGGGGTTTCACTTTTATTATTATCTGGTGTATCCCTATATTGTAGTTTGCGTAAAGTAATGTATGATTGATGGTATCAAATATCGATGAGAGATCAATTCATACTTTTATTAATGAATATAATATGGCAACATTATCAATATCGATATTAAAGTTATATTTAGTTTTTATTATTTAGTAATCTATCAAATAATTTATAGGTAACCTAAATAATTTCATGCCGCATCATTAAATATAAATTATATATTTCTAGTATTGGGATTTTGGTAATTGAATTTTTATACGTTGACATTTTTTAAAGGGAAATGAACTTATTGTTTGGATGATGAGTTTGTTGTCGGAATGTTGTTTAATTTCATCATTGGGTTATTTTTAAGTTGTTAGCATATGATGCTTATAGATGAATATATACATATTCTATTCATAGTTTATAAGTTATTGGTATAATAAAATATAGTTTATTATAACCTCAAAAATACAAGGTGTTATAGGCGCCATTAGATACTAAAAACGAAAAACAAAATAAATAGAAAATGAATACAAAAATAGAACGAATTAAAGTGATTTAAAATGGACATACAGTTTACGTTTAAAAATGAAAGTATTGATGTACAACGAATATCATATTGCAGTGAATTCTAGATTTTCAGAGAAATAACCGAGAAATATGATTCAGGAGGGTAGGCCAAATATGTTGAGCGTTGCACAAATTAGATGACGTCGCACTTCCAACTTGATCTGTTTGAATTCTGAATAATAATAGATTGAGCTAGATGTTCTGGAATTCCAAGGGTATAGCCTTATGCGTAATACACAATATCCTATGTTTACAAATGTTTACTAAACTTAAGACAGCCTATTGATCTCATTAAAGCATATATAGAAACTATCGAGTAAAAATGTAGTTTATACACGTATAGCACGACGTTGAATACGCTCAAGATTAAACATCAGGTTAACAGGTAAATTACATAATAATAGAACAGCAATAGATAAGTCTACAGAATAGTAGAGAGTGAATTAATTTAGTCATGGCAAATCGTATAACGAGATTTTCTAATATATAGAAAATAGTTGTCAGTGCATATCATGTTATTAATTTGTGGAGAGTAGTCTAGGTGACAGATTATATTGAAACCAATGTGTATTATAGATTGAGAAGTTGGAAGAGATAGTAGAAAAGGATGAGTGATTGATAAAGGAGAAGTGGGTCTAGAGAATATGATAGTATCAGTTATAGTAATATTTAAGTAAATGGAGTTATGAGAGAACCATTAAGTGAGATCAGTAATACAATTTAACATAGACATTTGAAACAGACCAGAATCACTAGAACTAGGAAATGACGTATATATTAAGATCATCGGCATAAATATGATAGTGAATATTAGGATATTTGTGAACAATTGATTTTATAAGAAGAATATAAATAATGAACAATATAGGGCCAAGAACAGAGAATTATATAACATCATGTATGTTAACACAATGAGGAGACAACGAGGAGTTACTATTTACAGATGATGTTATAGATAAATAAAAGATATAAACTGACTAATTACTTGACCGTATATATCAATTTCATTAGGTATATATACTTATAAGTGTTTTATTTCTCAGTCGGCTTTATTATCAGTTAGTCTCAATATAAGTTTGTATATGTTGTGCCTACTAAGTTTTTCATAATTTGTAAACTATTAAGTTTAATAGATTTTATATTTAAATATTATATATTGTATATTGTATATTCTTACATAGCACACAGTAACCAGTATATTTGATCTAACTTATTAGAGTATTATGTCTAAGAGTATGGGCGGGAAATAATTATTGTTGTTTAGAGTTTATTCTTAGGGCACGTGTATATGTGTAGATAGTATACCCTATATATGTTTTATTTATTTAAAAGGTATGTTAGTTTTGATAATTCAATGAAAATAAATAGGGATTTAATAATTTAACAAATATTTAAATTATTCTAATTAATGAGTTGAAAATAATTAAGTTATTTTAATTCAGTAAAATATAGATGTTTTTAATATCATAAGATATATTAATATAATATATTTTCAGAAATACAAGTACATATGTGAATATATATATGTTCGTTTAAATTAACTATTCTACTAGTATTATTAATTTACAAACTTTTATAATTGTATATTGTTGAATTCGTTCCTCGACCAGCAGCAAGACTATATCAACATCCGCTCTGATGTGTTTCCATGGAAACGCTCGTAATATCGTCTGGTTGCTATTTAAAGTCGTATTCATCTTCCATACGGCGAATAATTTGTGGGTGTTTTTTAAAATAATGTTATTTGTAATGATTTCATTAGCATCTGTAATATATGTAATATTATACTTACAATTATTATAATAACTTACATACAATATATATATACATATATATATATATATATATATATATATATATATATATATATATATATATATATATATATATATATATATATATATATATATATATTAATAATGATTATGATTATATACATTTATTTGGCACACACATAATATTATAGGCATCCTCATGGTGCACGAAAATAAACAATAAATAAAATAAGCTACAATTTCATCGATAAGCAATACTACTTCTATAATTACCCTGGCATTGCCTAAATCTTATTATAATAATAATTATATATATATATATATATATATTATAATAATATATACAACTTCAATTAATTGGTATACACTATAATATATAGTAAATTACTCTTAAATTATGTATGTAACTAAATAATTGAAAACAAAATGTCAACACAATCATATACCGCTCATAGGGAGCCAATATTAAATAACAACACCTGATACTGACCACTACTACTAACCACTATACTGACCACTTCTACTGACCACTAATACTGACCACTACTAATGATCACTACTACAATGACCATTATACTGACCACTACATAGACCAATACACTGAAGTGGTCTTGACCACTACATTAGCCACTACATTGATTACTACTACTTACCAATACACTGCCCACTACACTGATCACTACTAATGATCACTACTACTGCCCACTACTGCTGACTACTACATTGACCACTATTATTAACCACCACATTGATCACTGCATTGACCACTATACTGATAACTACAAAGACCAATTCACTGACCACTACATTGAACACTACTACTGACCAATACACCGAACACTACGATGACTACTACTACTGACCAATACACTGCCCAATATACTGACCACTACCCTAACCTCTACACTGACTACTACACTGACCACTATACTGCCCAATATACTGACCACTACCCTAACCTCTACACTGACTACTACACTGACCACTACACCGACCACTAAATTGCCCACTTGTAGCACATTAGTCCTGCGCGAGATCTCAATATACGGCTTATTTAACTATTATACATTATATAATATAATTATATAATACGTATGTATAATAAATAGAAACTAGAGATGTAAATTTATAGGTAAATAAAATATTATTTGATTCGTTTGAAAATGAAAATTCGTTTCATATTCGTTTTTAAAAGTAAAACTTAGATTCGAAACCAACAAGTATCGAATTCCTCATGTAAATATTCAAAACTTATATATATATCTATAAATACGTTTTATTATTTAATCTATTTTACAGAATATCAATATATCTACTAAGGACATATCGGTTATATTTAAATGAGTATAATATAACATACTATACATATATGTATAGTATACTATAACTATGGTCTACATTGAAATTACATATATGCATTAATATTGCAGGGGTATGGTAATATTTACATTTATTAATATCTTCCTTTGAATTAATTCATAACCAAATTTAATTTTCAATAAGATACGTATTATTAATATTATATAATATAATTGCGGTATTTATTTAATATAATTATCATAATATGAGTATATATATATATATTGCGCTATATATTAATAATTATAGATTTAATATTAATATATTTCGCATATGCAATTAACTATGAATATATCAGAATAATATTGTAGTATAATAAATATTCAGAAAGATACAACATCAGAGACTGGCGAATTATTTTATACCTACATTTATAAAAAAATAAATAATACAAATATATAGCATGATATATAAAATAAGTTTAAAAAAAAGCAAAGGTTAATGGTATTTTATCCATACTTATATTACCATATACATATTCATGTGCATATGTGTATGTATAGGATAATTTTATTAATGAAATCTGAACAAAATAAAACTATATATATATATATATATATATATATATATATATATATATATATATATATATATGATAATAACGATAATATTAAATATGTTGGTTTATCTAGTACATACAAAAAGTAAATATAAACACGTCAAGTGCACACAAATGAAATAAAGCAAAAGTAAATTATAAGACCAATTGGATATAAAATAAATATAATTAAAGAAGAATATATTATATATATTCTACGAAAATATTCTTAAAGCCTATATGCTTAAATTTTAATTTAAGATATTTAGTGAAGGAAGTATATCAATATATGGACCTGTTAGATAAATGGAGGGAATTCAATTGTAGTATTTCTAATATATCTATAGATATATGTGCATTTCTGTAAGCGAGAGATGAATATGGATGGATAGTATTATAATACAATATATTGTACACTATGAAATATCAGAAAAGAGGGCAGAGTTAGTCCGGTTATTTCACGATAACAATATTCAATGTATAATAAGTATATATTAATCATCATTATTATACATATATATTTAACATATTTGTCACGTATAATTACTATTAATCCACATTGTCATGTTATGATAAAATTAAATTAAATTACACCAGTAGTTAATATAGTATAATATTTGTTATTTTTGAGTTGGGAATGAATAAAATCATATATATATATGTTAATATATATCTCTATAATAATATAATTATATAATGCCGTATCACAGAGTTAACGTCGTGTTCAAATTGTTATAATAGTTCTAATTGCTATAATTCTTCTAAATAACTAACTGTCGTAAACAATAAAAATTGTTCTAGAAGAAATGTTACCAATGAGGCTATTCATCAATTCGAAATGAGTGGCGGGTTGATCATAAGCTACATCATAATAAACATCTGTTTGCGTTTCTGATAAATTTGTTAGACATTCATTTCCATGTTTGCATTCGTTGGCATCTATATGTAATTATTTATAAAATTGAATGTTATTATAATATAGATTTAATTTATTAATTGTCTAGTTAGATATACGTATATTTGACAAATAACCTATACACTCTTATATATGTCCTATGGTATAAATAAACTATCATATATAAAGTTTTTCTATGTATTTTGAGATGTAATTTTAATTTAATAATACATTTAATATTATATTTGACAAATTTATAAATAATAATATTGTATTATAATAAATAAATACCTAATAGAATATTATTATAATAACTACTATATTCACTTATGTAAAATAACGAAATAAGCGATTCTATAGAATATATAGATATATAGATATATGAATGAATGAATGAATTCAGTTTATAGACAATGTATAAGGATATTATATAGATATTATATAAATATATTACGATGTTGTGTATATAATTTATAGAATATTATTCCTTAATAATTTCATATAACATATTATTCTAATATAATATTATATAAAAAGTATATATTCTAGAAATTTATTTTTATATTTTATATTCATTTCTTTATTCAATAATATTTATAAAATATAAAAATAATTAATAATATAATATAATTATTAATTAATAAATGAAGGTAATAACAAAATAAATAAATTCCAATAAATATAATTATAATTAAAATATTATTTCACATTGAAATATATATATATATATATATATATATATATATATATTAATTCTTATAATATCATTAACTCTGAATTAATCGAGTTTGAAAACTGCAGAACTATTATAGCTTCTCTCCAACAAACTGCTAAATATTTCCTCTAAGACTAATGTACTTATCATATCTACTTCTGATACTTACTTTCCAAACGTTAATCTAAATAACACGATTATTTCTCCTTCACATTCCTCCAATAATCTATGATTATTATTTGATGACAAAATATCATTTAAGAACCACATAGGAAAAAGAACCACCTATTATCTATTAAAAAATCCTTCAACTTTCATCTATTCAGAATTACAAAATCCGGACCTCACTTTCCAGATACCTTACAAAAACTCAAATAAATTCTCTTATACTTTCCCTACTACTGTTCTTCCCTACTGAATTTACTTCATGCTAAAGCTACTGATCTACTAAATCGAATTATCCATTCCTCAATAAGTACTAATTACTGCATAATATGACTGTATTACTCTATTACAACATATCTTAAATCATGTCTAATACCCTTCTCCCTTAGGTATAATTTAAGTGTACTAGTATACTTAATTTATACCTAAGGTAGAAGGGTAGCTTCATATATGACATTATTGATGAGATAATAGATAGCTATCTATAATCTATAAATCAATATATTATTTTACCCCTAGCTATATCTCTGATATAATTAAAAACGTAAAATATTACCATAACTTTGTTACTAAAATGCTCTTCTCAATATATCCCGGAACTCTAGTAAAACTTCTATAAATTCTAGAGCTTTTAAAAATTCCGGTCCCACCCTATGGAATTCTCTCTTACAATTCGTTATATCATATATCACTAAATATTTATAAATGTTACTTCTTCCTTTCTCTACCTCTAATCATTAAATATCTAACTTATTATTTTGTTGTTGTGTTATCTAAAACGTATTATTTTTATCTAATTGTTATCGTATTATTGTTATTTTATTATTATTTTCTTCCCGCACGAGTGAAGGGGTTTATATAACCCTATTTTAGTGCATAATAAACCGTATATCATAATATATATATATATATATATATATATATATATATATATATATATATATATATATATATATATATATATATATATATATATTTCTTAAAATAATATTTAGTAGTGATCTTAAATAATTGTGTATAAATAAATGATCGGCTCTCGTTAAAACCAAGCCTTAACATGAGAGATTTTTCGAAAGGACATTAGAGTCATATGGTTATAAGTGAACACTTCATCTTCCTGGATAGGATGAAATGACTCTACCAAAATAATAATAACAATATATATATATATATATATATATATATATATATATATAATATCATACATGTATTACATATCATTTTTTAAATTTAAATAAAAATAAAACCATTCTCTAATAAACAATATTATATACCAGATTACATTTCATAATTATATAGCATATCCCCTTTTATATAAATATATATTATAGTAAAATCATCAATTAGTTTTTTTAAATATATTTGATAACATTTATATATTATTTTAGTTATCACTGTACAATACCCAGTAAACCAAACTGTTAATATAATATGCTGAACATATGTAATTGTTAACATGTTGAACATATTCATTTGGCTACATTTTTTGGTGTGGTTGAACATGTTGCATTTTGATTATGTTGAGCATATTTAAAATGTATTGAGTTGAACATGTTGCATTTTGATTATGTTGAGCATATGTAAATTGTATTGAGTCGAATATGTTGCATTTTTATTATGTTGAGCATATGTAAAATGTATTGAGTTGAGCAGATGTCCTATATATTAAATTAAATCATTTAATTAAATTACACTTTTATTAATTATAATTTGTTTGCATCTCCTTCTTTTTTCGTTTACAATTTTTAAGTTGAGAGTCGATACATTTGTCTATATCTTTTATTACTGCATGTTCATGGATTCTTAATGTAGCCTTTATGATATATATAATTATTAATATAAATATTAATTAATATATAAAATATGGTATACATTTAAACTTTAATAAATATGAATATGAATATTTTACTTATATTTATCTTATAATACATGTATTTATAGTAAATTAATGGTATCATAATATAAACTAACTAGTTATACATTTGTTTAATTTTGTTTGGGCAAGATTAATTACAATATAGAAATGTACACATGTTATGCAATCAACCGAACGTGAAGCCTAAAACAATTTATGCATGCAGATATATTTGTATTACGTAATTTTACGACTTAAATTTAATTCAATTCGATATACATGTATATTATATTAATCGATATATATATGCAGACTTCCCTTTATAACACACACATGTACACACACATGTAAATTTATATATATATATATATATATATATATATATATATACATGTATATGTATATGGTATACACAAAGATTTTCCAAAGGAAAGATATTGCACTCCCTATCTATCTCTAGTACCTCGAAATGTAAATTTAAAATGAAAAAACAATATTAACACTAGATGGCGAAATAGTATATGAAATATTTCATGATAATATAATTATATAACAATAGAATACACTGATTAGTTATATTTAATATAAACAAATAAAATAAATGATAAATATATTGTTATAAATCTAATATTAAAAAAAACTACATGTATTGTATTATATTGTAATGATTTTAAATGTATGTATATAATTAGAAAACAAGAAATTTAAATAAAAATATCACATGATTTAACATATGTTAAATATGTTAAAATATCTTGTTTTCTAATTATATACATACATTTAAAATCATTACAATATAATACAATACATGTAGTTTTTTTTAAGAAATTTAAATAAAAATATCACATGATTTAACATATGTTAAATCATGTGATATTTTTATTTAAATTTTTTATTTTCTAATTATATACATACATTTAAAATCATTACAATATAATACAATACATGTAGTTTTTTTTAATATTAGATTTATAACAATATATTTATCATTTATTTTATTTGTTTATATTAAATATAACTAATCAGTGTATTCTATTGTTATATAATTATATTATCATTTTTAAATCATGTAAATACATATTATAATACAATATACATGTATATTGTATATAATTTATTATTTACTATTACAATAAATATAGAAATGTCTTATTATCTGAATAATACCGCTAGATGGCAATATCGAATTATTAGGTGACACAAATATACACAAGTGCAATATATTTCCTTTGGAAAATCTTTGGTATACATACATAAAACAACTTCAGATATTGTATTGGATTTGTAAAATGATTGTATATGTTAACAATTATAATATAGTATTTATAAGTAGGTATAAGTAGTACATATTAATATACAAATATATGTAGATAAGTATTATAAGTAAGACATTATTAATAAGTATAAATATATATAAATCTATTAATTAATTAAAAAATAATAATTTATATGCATCAATGGATTAACTGAAACATTTATTTCTAATGAAATATATTATATTAATATAATAATAATTATTTATATATATTATATATATTTATTTGTTTTAATATTTAGAATTTATAATATAATATTATAAATTAAATAATTATAATTAATATCTATATATATATAATATAATAATTAATATAAATATTATACACTATATTTAAAATGTTGACAATATTAGTTTCCTTATATTTACACTATTTTCCTAATAGTTAATCATATACATTCAATTACATGGTTATGTAATATTTACATATATGTAATTATATATAATTTAATTATTTTACAAAATGTTAAATTAATACGTTCAACATATTACATTTGTATAGAGTTCAACAGATGTGTAAATTGAACATGTTCAACATATTACATTTGTATAGAGTTCAACAGATGTGTACATTTTATGAGATTAACAGATTTCGATAAAAAAAAATATACATTTTTTTTTATATTATAGTAATTAAATATACAAGTAGAGAATAATGCGATAACATATTTATATTAATATTTATAAATTTATTCACCATTTTGAATATATGACAATTCTAAACTAAGAACTGTTGAACTGATAAATATTACACATGTTCAGCATATTATATTAACAGTTTGGTTTACTGGGTATGTAGATTAATATTAGTAATTATACAAGACGAATATTATAAATATATATTCATAATAATAATAATTATGAGTAATATGAGTATTGAATATGAATCATTCCTTATCAATCATTATGTCGTGAATAATATCGATAATGTCGTGAACCTATCGTACTACATGTGTATTGTATATAAGTATGTGTAGCATAAATGATATGAATGTGGTATAGAATCTAAAAATAATGTGTACAATAATAAATAAATATAAATATAATTATATTGTAATATTAATCGGGAAGTATGGATACAATATTTCTTGATCAGATAATTCAGATGAATCATTAATAATAACAATGATATTGTATCTGAATAACGAACGAGTAGCATGAATATTATTTATTTATATTTATAAAATATATTAATTAAATAATACATATAAATATATCTATATAATTTACAAATTAATAAATATATAATAATAATAATAATATTTATTTATTGAATCTCTTATATATATTGAATACAATACAAATATCGGATACAAATGGACCCCTCAAGAAGTCATAGACTTGTAAATACCTGTGAGAGGCCCCGGACAATACAATAAATATATATATATATATAAATTCATATGTTAGAATTAATAGTAAATGTACGTATTTTTAAACTCACTTACCCAGTAAACCAAACTGTTAATAATATATGCTGAACATGTGTAATATTTATCAGTT
>OZ025243.1:74996919-75189419 GCA_964019155.1 Osedax fenrisi
AATAATTAATGATTCTCTAAACTCTGGATACGTCCCGACACAACTGAAACACGCAATAGTAACTCCCATACTTAAAAAAAATAAACTAGACATCAATGACCTAAACAACTATCGCCCTATATCTCAATTACCTACAATAGCCAAACTTTTAGAAAAAGTTGTATATTTTCAACTTAATAATTACTTACATACTTACCAACTAATAGATAAATATCAAAGTGCATATCGTTTACATCACAGTACAGAAACTTCTGTACTACATGTTATTGATAATGTTATTAAATCTCTTGATATTCATTCTAATATACAATTACTCCTTCTCGACTTATCTGCTGCGTTTGATACTCTAGATCACATTATTTTAAAACAAAGATTAATTGATATCGGTCTAACTGATAAAGCTTTAGATTGGATTATGTCATTCATCTCGAATCGTACATTCTCTATAAAAACTGGAAACCACTATTCTCAACCAAATAATTTAAAAACAGGTGTACCTCAAGGTTCTGTAATTGGACCTATATTGTTTCTAATATATATTAGACCTATATCTAACATCATTAGACAATATAAGCATATCAAATATCATCTTTATGCTGACGATATACTTCTATATAGTACTATATCTCAATACAGTCTTGCTCATCGTAATGAGTTATCCAACTGTGCAAATGATATACAGATTTGGCTAACCAATAATAAGTTGAGTCTTAACACTGACAAATCTGAATTAATTAATATTCCTAGCTCTTACGATGACTTTCCAATTATATCAATTAATAATATAATCATTAATCCTAGTTCCAAATTGAAATATCTAGGAATAACTATTGACCGCGATATGTCGTTAAATCACCATATTCAAAGTATATGTAGTAAAGCTAACCATAATCTGTATAACATTCGGCATATACGTAAATATATCAATAATAATCTAACTTATATTTTAATTAATTCATTAGTTTTTTCGTCAATTGATTACTCTAACTCTATTTTAATTGGACTCCCTCAATCCACGATATTACCAATTAATCGTATTATCAGATCAGCTGTGAGAACGATATATCGGCAACCACGCGAGGATCACTCAAGTGTCACCTTAAAGATGAAATCACTTAGGATACTATCAGCCTCCGAACGTGCTGAGAAAAGAGTACTGTGTATCGCTCAAAAGGCCCTTACTACACATCAGCCCGAATATATACGATCTTCATTCCAATTGATACAACCTCTTAGAACAACAATATCTACTGAGGATGTCTTACGATTTGAAGTAGGCGTCCCCAATCTAACACGTACGACAAAGCGTGCTTTTTCGTATGCTCTTCCTCGACTATGGAATCCTATTCCTCGTTCTATACGAGAAATTGTAAATTTGTCAACGTTTAAACGTAACCTTGTAGAATATTTATTAAATCGTTAATTAATAATTCAACCTACTTTTATATTTAAATTAGTGTTATACCTATATCTCCTTATTGTTAGTTTATATTATTTAATTTGTCTTATTTTTATTAACACAACACTTAACAGAGCAAACCTATTGCTATACAATTGAGTGTCTAAATAAACCATTTTGATTTGATTTGATTTGATTAGTAGTAGTAGTAGTAGTAGTAGTAGTAGTAGTAGTAGTAGTAGTAGTAGTAGTAGTAGTAGTAGTAGTAGTAGTAGTAGTAGTAGTAGTAGTAGTAGTAGTAGTAGTAGTAGTAGTAGTAGTAGTAGTAGTAGTAGTAGTAGTAGTAGTAGTAGTAGTAGTAGTAGTAGTAGTAGTAGTAGTAGTAGTAGTAGTAGTAGTAGTAGTAGTAGTAGTAGTAGTAGTAGTAGTAGTAGTAGTAGTAGTAGTAGTAGTAGTAGTAGTAGTAGTAGTAGTAGTAGTAGTAGTAGTAGTAGTAGTAGTAGTAGTAGTAGTAGTAGTAGTAGTAGTAGTAGTAGTAGTAGTAGTAGTAGTAGTAGTAGTAGTAGTAGTAGTAGTAGTAGTAGTAGTAGTAGTAGTAGTAGTAGTAGTAGTAGTAGTAGTAGTAGTAGTAGTAGTAGTAGTAGTAGTAGTAGTAGTAGTAGTAGTAGTAGTAGTAGTAGTAGTAGTAGTAGTAGTAGTAGTAGTAGTAGTAGTAGTAGTAGTAGTAGTAGTAGTAGTAGTAGTAGTAGTAGTAGTAGTAGTAGTAGTAGTAGTAGTAGTAGTAGTAGTAGTAGTAGTAGTAGTAGTAGTAGTAGTAGTAGTAGTAGTAGTAGTAGTAGTAGTAGTAGTAGTAGTAGTAGTAGTAGTAGTAGTAGTAGTAGTAGTAGTAGTAGTAGTAGTAGTAGTAGTAGTAGTAGTAGTAGTAGTAGTAGTAGTAGTAGTAGTAGTAGTAGTAGTAGTAGTAGTAGTAGTAGTAGTAGTAGTAGTAGTAGTAGTAGTAGTAGTAGTAGTAGTAGTAGTAGTAGTAGTAGTAGTAGTAGTAGTAGTAGTAGTAGTAGTAGTAGTAGTAGTAGTAGTAGTAGTAGTAGTAGTAGTAGTAGTAGTAGTAGTAGTAGTAGTAGTAGTAGTAGTAGTAGTAGTAGTAGTAGTAGTAGTAGTAGTAGTAGTAGTAGTAGTAGTAGTAGTAGTAGTAGTAGTAGTAGTAGTAGTAGTAGTAGTAGTAGTAGTAGTAGTAGTAGTAGTAGTAGTAGTAGTAGTAGTAGTAGTAGTAGTAGTAGTAGTAGTAGTAGTAGTAGTAGTAGTAGTAGTAGTAGTAGTAGTAGTAGTAGTAGTAGTAGTAGTAGTAGTAGTAGTAGTAGTAGTAGTAGTAGTAGTAGTAGTAGTAGTAGTAGTAGTAGTAGTAGTAGTAGTAGTAGTAGTAGTAGTAGTAGTAGTAGTAGTAGTAGTAGTAGTAGTAGTAGTAGTAGTAGTAGTAGTAGTAGTAGTAGTAGTAGTAGTAGTAGTAGTAGTAGTAGTAGTAGTAGTAGTAGTAGTAGTAGTAGTAGTAGTAGTAGTAGTAGTAGTAGTAGTAGTAGTAGTAGTAGTAGTAGTAGTAGTAGTAGTAGTAGTAGTAGTAGTAGTAGTAGTAGTAGTAGTAGTAGTAGTAGTAGTAGTAGTAGTAGTAGTAGTAGTAGTAGTAGTAGTAGTAGTAGTAGTAGTAGTAGTAGTAGTAGTAGTAGTAGTAGTAGTAGTAGTAGTAGTAGTAGTAGTAGTAGTAGTAGTAGTAGTAGTAGTAGTAGTAGTAGTAGTAGTAGTAGTAGTAGTAGTAGTAGTAGTAGTAGTAGTAGTAGTAGTAGTAGTAGTAGTAGTAGTAGTAGTAGTAGTAGTAGTAGTAGTAGTAGTAGTAGTAGTAGTAGTAGTAGTAGTAGTAGTAGTAGTAGTAGTAGTAGTAGTAGTAGTAGTAGTAGTAGTAGTAGTAGTAGTAGTAGTAGTAGTAGTAGTAGTAGTAGTAGTAGTAGTAGTAGTAGTAGTAGTAGTAGTAGTAGTAGTAGTAGTAGTAGTAGTAGTAGTAGTAGTAGTAGTAGTAGTAGTAGTAGTAGTAGTAGTAGTAGTAGTAGTAGTAGTAGTAGTAGTATTAGTATTAGTATTAGTAGTTATATCTGTGGCATATTAAAAGTAGTGGTATGTGTGGTAGTGATTGTTGTGATAGTGGTGGTAGTAGTAGTGGTAGTTGTGGTAGTATAAGTAGTAGTAATAGTAGTGATAGTAGCAGTACTTGAAGTTGTTGTGGTGGTATTAATAGCAATGGTAGATTTTGTAACTATATTATATACAAAGTTAAACTTAAGTTGATATTAAGTTATGAACTTGTTGAATTTAAGTTAAACGTAAGTTATTAACTTAAATTTATGATGTAAGTTGAATGATGGATATCAACATTTATAATGGTATGTGTTCAAATTGTAAATATCATACTATTTTATTTATATATATAATCTAATTCCATAAATACAGATAGAAGTCAACCTCAATTTATTTCGATGAAAATCTGTTTAAATATTGACTAATATCCAATCAAAATAACTGATACCATTTTGTTTATGTATCGATAAAAGTTACATTTCATATTTATCTATCTTTTACATACATTACTTGAATTAATTGTTTATTCACTTATTGTATATCGATGGTCATAGGTATCATGTCCTGTTTGTATTATCCCTTAACCTTAGCAGTTATACATATATATATATATATATATATATATATATATATACATATATATATATATATACAGTGAAAGCCGTTTACTTCGACAGCCACGTACATCGATAATTCGGCTACATCGACATTTCGAGATATTTGTGTTGGATATACACCTATTTACATGTACATTAATCCGCGTACATCGACAATCCACTTATATCGGTAACTCGGCATTATCGACATATTTATAAGGTAATATTTGGAATTGAATCCACATATATCGACAAATTTCATTATAAAACAAATTATTTACAAATTTTAATTTGTATGAAAAGTATTCCCATTGTATTCATTGCTATTCCCCTACTACTTAATATCGTCAGTATATCTATAAATAACTTGATCTTTAATATCTTACATAATTGGTCAATATTTAGATACGCCTAAAAATATGTAATGTGATATAATTACGTATGTCTTATTTCATTTATTAAATTATTGTAACGATGCCAAAACATAAATTCATTTCTATCGTTGATAAAGCTACTGCTATCAATAATATTAAAATGGAAAGGAAAGAAAGATTGTGGCAGAGGAACTGGGTGTTGGGTTGTCTAATATTGTAGGATGGATGAAAGTTTTTATCATATACAAATATCAAAACATTAAAATAAGTAAAAAGTAGGAAAGTAACAATGAACTATATAATCCGTAGTCATATATTATTGTGTCAGTAGTAACCTTGTAACCTTGTAACCAATTTGTTTAGACACTGCGATCAACATCAGTAATGAGTTTTCGGCGGTGTATCGTATATTAATTATTATAAGCTATATTAAATAGATGTGTTTTCAATTTGACTTTAAAGGTGTGGTCAGAAACTATAGATCTAATTGAGTAAGGTAGGGAGTTCCATAGTTTAGGTGATATTATAGAAAAAGAAGATTCCTGTTTTTTATTTAGTGATAAAGTTATTGGTATATTTAGTTTGTATTTATGTATTGTTCGTTGTGGTCGGGATGACTTGTAGTTCGTAAGTAGTTCAGTAAGATAGTCAGGTTTATTATTATGGGTGGCATGGTGGGTCAGTAGGAGTAATTTGTATTGTATGCGGTAAGGGATGGGTAGCCAGTGAATGGATTTCATATAAGGTGTGATATGTTGTCTTGAGTATTTTTTTATCCTGAAAATGGTTCTGATGGCTCTATATTGTAATTTAGTGAGCATTTTGATAGTATGTGCTGGGAGTGAATTTAAAGTAGAGTTACAGTAGTCAAGTCGGGGCAGTATTAAGGAAGTAACTAGTAGTTTGGCAAGTTCAGTAGTTATAGAAGGTCTAATAAGTCGGATCGTATATAAGGTGTAATTAATGGACTTCGGTATATTAGTTGTATGTGGTAGATAAGACAGCTTTTGGTCAAGTGTGAGGCCGAGGTTTTTAGCTTGGTTAGAGTATTCTATAATATGAATATTAATAATAATAGGTGGTATGGAATGATGTCCTGGGGATGTATTTATTAATAAAGCTTTTGTTTTAAGGCTATTCAATAGTAGGGAGTTATTTGAAAGCCATTTACTAATGTCATTAATGCATTTATTTATAGTATTTATGTTATTGATTGGGTCAGGTAAATTACAGTATAGCTGTAAGTCATCCGCATATGAGTGAAAGTGTATATCGGGGTATTCGTCAAGTAAGTAAAGTAAAGGGGAAATATATATATTAAAGAGAATTGGACCTAAAACAGAACCTTGGGGTACACCATGAGTTGTATGGCGGGGTTCTGTTATGGCGTTATCTATACATATAGAAAAGGATCTGTTAATTAGGTAGGATGTAAACCAACTAAGGACAGAATCTTTAATACCAATGTTCTCTAATCTTCTAATAAGAATATTATGGTCTAACGTATCGAAAGCCGACGACAAGTCAAGTAGAATCAGTATGGTGGGAGTATTTTTTGGAAATAGTAGTATATTGTTTAAAGTATGGAGTAGTGAAGTTTCAGTGCTCTTGTCCGTTGTATAAGCACTTTGTAATTTATGCAGTATGTTATTATTATTGATGTATGTTCTAAGTTGTTTAGAAATTATTCTTTCAATTGTCTTAGATATGAAAGAAAGGTTGGATATGGTAGTGGATAGTACCCTTAATTACTGGCGTCACTATTACGTACTAACACCTATGACTCATCATGTAGGTATATATTTATATTCAATTTATATCTCAATATCATGTTATCCTTTATAAGTAATATTATGTATAGTTAAATATATTGTATTATAGTACCATATGGCACGGTAATACTATAAACTATTATATGGTATATAAATACATTGCATGGACCAACTCTCTTTATCGAGTACAAGTCGGTGGTGCATTGCATCACCAGATGCAGGTATATGAGCTCACTTGTAATTAACAATTATTAAAATAGATTTTGGTCATAAGATCAATTGTATCAAAGGTATTGGCGTAACATGTCGCATCACGAATTGTTACGTCATTAATTTCCATTAGGTTTTTTAATTTTGTCTATATCCTATATGTTATATTTAATAAAGTAAATGTACATTTTTACAAAACAATGATCCAGACGATTGTACAATTATATATGATACCAGAGATATTGCAAATTATGATGATTTCGATTTACCTAAATTAATATCTATTTATAACATTTATAACAATTCAAATGAATCTTATAACGATTATGTATCAATTGATAGACACATGTTACCGTATGATAATGATATAGTATCTATACCGTCGATTATACGATCACTTACATTCAATGAACATTAAGAAGATGTTAATGAGTGTACACATGATCCAATTATTGTAAAAACCAACGTCTGTAGTTTTAAATATGTTACAAGAAATCTAATTGTATATAAATAGTCATATCAATCACGATAACAGTAATATAAATACATGGATACGCACAATACAATCACATATTGATAATTTAAACTTAAATAAAATACAATCCGCTAAACAATCATCGATTACAAAATATTTTTAGTTTATATATAAACTTTTTATTAAATACATATTTATTTTTTAATAAACATGTAATTAAACCTTTTTTGTTATTATATTATATGCATATATTATATTATTACATACAATTAATTATCAATAAACTAATGCGTTATACATCATTAGGGCTACGCCCCTATCGCTCATATCGACAATCCGCCTATATCGACATTTTTGGAGCTTACACAACCATGTCGATGTAAGCGGCTTTCACTGTATATATATATAATGTATTGCATGATAATATACACATATTATCATTTTAATTAAATATATTTTCTATAGCTATAACGTTCCCATATTTACTATGTATTTGATTCATACGTTAATTCAATAATATATAAATGATATATAACATACTTATGATGTCATAATTAAAATGCATATTAGTTATGGCTGTACTTACTAATTAATACTTTTGAATTTTTTAAATAATTATCAACTTACTATAAACACGAAAATAAAGATTATTCTCTACATAATTAATTAATATATATATATATATATATATATATATATACATAAATTATATAGAATACTCGTAATACTAATGTAGGTATGATATTATGCAATATAAAGTGCATAGTACACCTTGCACATATAACTATTGATCACTACAAATAATAATTAAATGTAGTTCACGTTTCAGCTATTGTTCACATGTATTGCATAACGGTAATGCACCTATATTGATTTAATGTTAATAGTATATCAAACATGTTATATATATAATTTGTATATAGCTACTAATTTATCCAAAATATATTCTGATATTATATATATATATATAAATACTATAAATAAATTAATAATTATAATGAAATGAATGTCTACAAACCTTCCGATAAACTTGTTTTTAATATTATTATTAATATTAATATTTTATATATCATAATATTTAATGGTAAATTAGTATTAGTCTATACATTAATGATAATGATTAACTTAATTATGCTAATTAATTAGAGGCATTACAGATTCTACATTAATAATTTAAAAAATACGGTTATATTTAGTAGTTACACGTTAGTTATTGCCTATTATATAATATTAAATAATACTATATTCGCTGTTTATTGTATTTCCACTGAGGTGATGGCGGGTGTATTGTTAATAATTACCATCATGTTTCTGAATAGGATGGGTATTTAATACACTGTTAACAAATAGGGTACAGAGAGTGCCTTTTTAGGGTTTAAGAGGGTATCCCCAGAGCCGTATACGGGTATACCCTAAATATGGTACAATTTGAATAAATACTACCCTACAAATTATCAAACTATATACTAGATAATATTAGCATGTATATATTAGCATATATACTATATATATATATATATATATATATATATATATATATATATATATAGTATACTATGGTAATTATAAGTTATCGTGTACCCTTAAGTAAGTGTATGGTATGTATCCTTATTATAATTATATGATACACCCTATTCTATGTATACGAACTGTACTCTAATATAGTTGTATTCGATACCCTACTTTAATTATATAAGACGTACTCTAATGTAATTGTATTCGCTGTATCCTAGTGATAATTAATCCAATGCACCCTAATGAAATTATCTGATATATATCCTAATATAATTGTAATTTCTGTAACCTAATATAATTGTACGTAATGCATCCTGATATAATTGTATATGATGTACTCTAATATAATTGATTGATAATTTATTTAATTTATAATTTAAGCAAATATATAGTCGACATATATAATCTAAGGTATACATATTTTCCAATGATAACATAAGTTATAGAAATAAACAAAGAATAATACGAAATTAAAAATTAAAGAAATTAAAACGTTATACAGTTACCATAAAAATCAATGAAAAATAGTCGAAAATAGAAATAAATTATAGCGTAAAAATAATCGAAAATAGAAATAAAATATAATGTTTTGTAAATGGCAACGAAATATTTAATTTCTACGTTAACTTTATTGAATTCTTATTATCTTTGTAACCTGTAATAATAATAAACTATTAATTATATATTTTAATATTTAAATGATGTATTTTAAATATATTTCAAACAGAACAAGATAACAAATCAAATAAACCAATATTAAAATGAAACAAACAAAATAATGCCTTACTCATCAACATCTGTAATAATAGTACATTATTATTTTATATTTTAATATTTTAATACATTTTAAACATATATATATATATATATACAAACATAACACTTTAAAAATAAAATAAACCAATATATATATATAAACCATTATTCGATTAAGTTAAGGATATCAGATATAATTATATCTACATAATTATTTCAAATTTTAAAAATTGTGGTTAAATCTATTTTCAATATTCTAAGTGCAAGTGATTCTAATTCAACATATTCCAATCTTTATATGATTTATAATTAATATTTGATAATATTTTATATCCTATAGGATGCGTATACACATCTTTTAATTAATTGTATAGTAAGATTTTCTATTTCAAGTTGGTCTATGAAACTACGAAATTTGCTAACTTTTAAAAAGATGATCAAATTATTGAAACTTATTCTAAAATAGGTGTGCAATAAAGGTATATGCATTTAATAATGATCTAGGGGATTTTGTAAATGCATTTAAAAATTTAATTCATAGTAAAATATGCTTTTTACAATTGTAAATTGCTTTTTACAATATTTGAATATATTAAATATGTTTATTAATAAAAGACTATTCTCAAATATTAAACAAAAATCTTTATAAAAAATTAACGTTTTCCAATTGATTATTATTTATAAAAATTTAAATGGAGTAACCTTCCCGAAAGTCATAACTACAAATTTTGATAATGAAATATTTAATTTTCCATTTATTTTTCCATTGTAAAATAAAGTTAAAATATTGTGTAAAAGATATCTCTCACTCTCATATGAGTAAGACAAATATATTTGGTTATCATCGGTATATAATTCAATATGAATTTTGAAGAGAATATACTAGGAAGATCATTAATGTATCATAAAAGTTAAATTGGACCTGAAACCTATCCGTGTAGTACTTCAGAATTTACAATGGATCTATTTGAAAAATAATTTTCAACCGATGTTATTTGAGATATATTCCATACAAAATTATAAAATCATTTTATTATTTTATTAGATATACCGTTTAATTTTTAATTTGTATAATAGTTTTCATGAGAAAAAACATCAACAGATTTTGCAAAATCAATACATATTATATCTACATAATTTGTTTTATTCAATTTAAAATACCAATATTTCAAACATTTTATAATTTAATTCGATATACTCAAATATAATTGTATTCGATGTATATTATTTAGATAATTTAATTATGCAAATTTTGTATAATTGATTGGTCGATTCATCGCCAAAACCCCCGCATGATATCGTCCAAAACCCCCTCATCGCATATAGTATTGTTATGTTATATTTATTCAAGTATTAATTAATATTTTTTAATTGATTTATTTTTATTTTATGTAAAATATTGAGTAGTTTAATATAATCAATTATCATAACATTTTTATTAATTGTGTTGTAATTTACCATTAACTCTCCGCTATTTATTACAATAATATAGCATAAAATGCACTGTTTACATAATCTATAATAGTATTCAATATATTTAATTTTTCATAAATTGTTCTTAAAATATTATGTAACATTAACATTATACACAGTTAGTTAATGTAAAATATGTTCATATCTATTACAGTTGTGATTATAATGCCATCGACCAAAACCCCCTCACATCCCCTACTAATATATATTAATTCAGCGTACCTTAATATTACCTAAGGGTACCCTACTTAATATTAATGTAGAGTATTCTAATATTATGCAATAGTGTAATTTAATTTATAAAATAATAAAGTACCATAATATTCTTATCTATAGAAACTATATTTACCTTAATGATAACATTCATATAATTAATAAACTTAAGTTTCTTATAATATAAAAATAAAATGATGAAATATATGTATAAGTATATGTATCAAACTAAGAGCGTGTGAGAGTTTACTACATTTTTTTTGCTTTATATAGAATTTAATTATGTATAAAATGTATAGAATTCATTGTATAAAATGATAATTTCTATAGAAATACAATCACTTCAGTATCGCTAATTTTTAATTTAGATATATATATAATATAATAAATAATAATATTAAAAATATTTTTCTATTTTCCTATGCATGTATATGTTATGAATACATTACAAAAAAAAGTAGGTAAATTGAATGAATAGAATATCAGTTCTATTTTTTTTAGTGGACATATGTTTTGTCTATCTATTTATACACGAAATTGGCAAATTGCGTGTTATGTGCGGGATCCCCTTAAAGATACATTCATTATTTTAGATACAAACTTTAATTTTTAAATAAAGTGACCAAGCGGAAAATAAATGATCAATTAATATTTTAGATATCTCTACTTCAAGATATTATATATAATACTCATTTTCTGCTAGTTATACCAGTTAAGTAATAAGATGGATTTAGTAAAGTTTGTAATTTGTAACGTGTTAAATTGAGAGAATAAATATCGTAAGATTACTAAACATTTACTTATATTTATAGTGATAAATTCACTGAAAATTTATGCTTATTAATATTCTTATTCTTATTATATATAATGAAAGTATGAATGAATGAATAACATCATTTAATATAAAAATGTATACTACTTGTACATAATTTTATTTTGAAATAAAATCAACTTAAAAACGTTAATATAATAAAGTATAAACATATTATATAAGTATTTACATATTATTATTAGATGTATAAGAATAAATAACAAATCGTTAAAATTTACATAATTAAAGTAACCAATTTATAAAGTTTACAATCATTATAATCTATGTTGTATATCCAAATATTTAATTATTATAATAACTAAAGCATGTGTCTACAGGCGATTTAATCATCTTTGGGGGGTTTTCTTTCTCCACTGTTCCATTGAATTTTTGGTTCATTTTGACTACTTTTGAAATATTTGTGTTCACGATAACTTCCAATAATAATAGAAACACAGAAATCACTATTCCAACAAATAAAAGTATGAAAGGTCCGTATAAGTTCTGTTTAATTTATGGGAATTATAAATATATATAAATATATATATATATATATATATATATATGTACATTTGAATATATATTTTAATTGTGTTTGCAACGTAATATTTACTAATAGTATTATTATTTGTACAATATTATTAGTATGTTGGTTAATACATACTTAAATACATACTATATATGTAGGGGAAAGTAACCGAATACGGTCAGTGCCCGAATACGTACACTCTCGGTATTTCAGAAACCATAAATCCTACAAAAAAATTGTAATTAATATAATATTCATAATTATATAGATAGTCTAAAAAAGTATTTTTAATTTTTTTATTATTAAATATATTGCTGATATATCCAATAAACTGATTTTTTTATTACGTTTTTAAATTTATGAAAAAAAATGTCAATATAAAACCTTCTCAAGAATATACAAATGTATTGATATATAATATAACATTATATTATTAAAAAATAAAGTATTCTAAAATTATATATATAATTTCTATATTTTTTATAAAATATTCATTAAGTTATAAGCATATATCTAGAGATCATATAAGTTCCTAATACGTACACTCTAGATGTTTTATACGGACACCCTATAAACAATAAGAGCGCAGCGTATGAACTATTCTGATTTTCATAAAAATCGCGTGCGTTAAAATAATAATACTACCAATAAAGCTAAATCAAAAATTGTTATTATTTATATAGTTAGATGAATTATTAATTAAAAATTTATAAAAATAAATAAATTATTAACTAATTAAATTAGAATAAATTATTCATAAAATATATTATAAACAATGTAATTGTAATTTGTCTGATTGATTAATCAATAATATATAGTTTATCTAGTGGTATATAGGGTGTCCGTATTATAAAACAGGATTTCGGTATTCGGGCATGGGTACCGAATACGGACACCCCCGTTATCTATGGAATTAAAATATTAAATAAAATTGTAAAATCACAATAATATCTATAATCATATAATATTAATATATTGTAATTTTTGAATACAAATAATGAGTTATAAAAGGTTATGACCATTTATTGTTAAAGTGTCCGTATTAGGTTACTTTCCCCTATATATATAGTTTAATTTAATTTGTATCAGATGCAAATCTACTTTTACTACTAATTATTCATTGATTTTTTCTTCTAAAGTAAATATTTAATTCTAGATCATATTAATATTGTATTGTTTTTTTTTCTAATTTTTGTTGTTTGTTTTATTGCATTAAATATGATAATTGAGGAATATCATGATCAATTTTAATATGTTTATAAAGTTACGAGTTAAGAATTGATGAGAATTAATAAAAATAATTTCGTTTATGTTTATTCATAGTTATAAGATATAATAAAATGATTTATTTGATTATATTATTATTATATATATATATATATATATATATATAAATATTATATATGTCTAACTTTTAAAGTTCTTGATTTTTGACTTGCTAATTGATTTCCGTGAAATTGTAAGCATTCGTTTATAGGGTAAAACTGTTTTTTCCATTTGATTAGCATTCCACCTTCAACTAATTTCTGTAAGCTAAATATTATACATAATATTATAGGTAATTTAATATGTATTTAAATTAATAATATATATATATATATATATATATATATAATTATCTCTGATAATATACGTATATTTAAAATTATATGAATTACTTCAAACTTCAAATGAAAGAAATAAAAAGTAAAGAGTTTATGCAATTTTCTAATTTATATAAATTATCAAATATAAAGTTTAAAAAGCTTTAAGATTGGAAATATTAAAAAGCGGTAAGGTATTTTCTATAAATTATACAATTATGGATGTTGGAAAAAATGTATATTTTAATAAATGTAATTCTTATATTATGTAATTAATTTAATATAATTTAAATATTACATTACATACATACACACATATACACACACATATATATATTTTAAAAAACCCCATCTACTAAATCCTTAATCTATTATACAAAGTTTAGAAACCTAAATTATATTGAAATTGGATTTATATTCTTATATAATGTATCCGACACTACCATATTCTTTGATAGTCTTAATATATGTTTCGCCTTAATATATATCTTTCCTTAATTTACTGGCTACTATTAAATTATATTATTGTACCATCTATCCATCATTCCCTTGGTTTATACATTCTCGAAAGCTTATAAGTTAGAATCAATATAACATAAATGTACAGAAACTATAAATCGAAACGTAATGCTTCCACAACAACTCAAGTACGATTTTTAAAACTGTAAATAGTAATCTCGGAAGTAATATTACACGAATACATACTGCACTATCTGATTCTTTAATATGTACCTCATTGATGACATGTTTATCTTCTAAACTTTCCAGAATTTCTAATTGCAGTAACTCCAAGCTAGGACTATCACCTATATTTCTGAAAGTTGGCCATATCTCTCAGCCTATATCCTGTAAGCTTAATAGTTTTTCATCCCCCATAACCACAGAAATCAATAATTTTATTATGACAGCCAATTCTATTTATCCAATAGATTTATTTCCCTTAATTGTTTTGAAAAAGTCTCTTTATTTGATTTCTAAATCACTAGAGTATGGAATCATATATTAAACTTAGAAATATGGTTTTATGATACCCATACCGAAGAAAACATCACTTGACCATGCTATACTGACTAATTACAGACCAATATCCGTACTTATGAATATCAATAATAATATAGAACGAATTGTAATCCACTAGCTAATATATTATCTTGAAGCTAATAATTTGCTTGAGCATTTTCAAAATGCATAGAAATAGTCATATTATACTGAAACAGTTACCCATATTATTAACTCAGTTTATAAAGAGATTGACTCATCTAATTGTATTCAGTTACTATTACTTGACTTATATAATGCTTTTTATATGCTTAATCATAAAATGTTTATTAACCTATCCGAGGATATTGAATGTTATTCCATTAAATGGCTATCTCGTTAATCACTGATCACACGTCTTCAGTCAAAGTATTATTTCGCCTCATATCAGTATTAATAATGGGGTACCCCAGAGTTCGGATATTGCACCTTTGTTATTTTCTATTTACTTATGGCCCATGCTCAATAGTGTATATAAATATCCTAATATTAGTTATCATATATATGCTAATGATATTCAGTTATTTATAAAACTTCATATTTTTACTATGGATTTAAATTCTGAACTTATAAAGTACTCTACTGAGATAATCTGCTTCTAAAAATGATCCCCTTATTACAACTAAAAACTCAATTACTTAATATTCCTGAGTTACCTGTAATTTATATTTGTACTCTTGAAGGTAATAATATTATATCGTATGAATCAGTCCGTAACCTTGAAAGCGTAATGGATAATACTTTATCATTTAGTACGCTATCAATCTGATTTCAAAGTCGGCCAATTTTAATTTACGAAAAATTCGCCATATTATATTTTAAATATATATTGTATTAGTGATATTAGCAAACGCCTTTTAAACGTACTATTACTATCAATAATTGACTATTATTGTTCACTCTTGTACCTCATTCGGAGGCCAAAAAGTAGAGAGTATCATTAGATCTTCGATGCGTTTACTAATTGAGCTTAAGCGATGCTACTACAATATTACTGATAAGTACCACCCATATACATGCCCGACGTGCAGTGCAAGTCCTGCTTCCCCGGCATTGATAACTAGAGCATCTACGTTCATGAAGTAGGATTCTTCTTGAGAAACCGAGCGGATTCAGTACTTTACGATCACGTGTGTTTTACTAGATTGTATCAGATAGATGGAATCGTTTATCATATTATTTACGTAATATCACATCTCCGTTATGCTTTACGAATAAGCTAAAATAGTACTTAAACTCTAATTAACTGTATCGCTATTATTGATTATTATTTATATATTGTGATATTATTTTAACTTTCCTGCGAGTTTGTGTATGTATTATGTATTATATTGCTCCGTTTTTCACGAGTGAGATATTTTTATTACTGTATTGGTGTTTTTAAAAATATACACATCAATATTTTATAAATAAATTCCAATATATATAAATGACATTTAAATACATATAATAAGATACCTGAACTAATACATTATTGACCATAGGTAGGTACGGAGATCTCTTGGGGAATACGAAAGCGAAGGAAGATGGAAAGAAAGTTTCATCCCCTGCTACTATGTCGCAGTCTATAAATGTTGTAACTGTTTCTACTGCCTACAATAGATATATATATATATATATATATATATATATATATATATATATATATATATATAGATAATTATATAGGTAATGGTGCATTTATTAGAAGAAAAACATATAATTAACATTTAAACATTCTTAATAAGTAAATAGGATTGGCAATACAGATGGTAGGATTAAATATTGATGTATATATGCGTGAATAATATCATTTAATCTTGCAATTTTATTTTCAAAGAATTTTTCTAAATGAGAACATTGTTGAAAATTTAACGTATTCGGTAAATGGGAAGAATTTTGTTATGAATTTTAGATTTATAGAGATTTCACAATAAAATGATCCTTTAGTAGTTCATTTTTTTCAAAGAAATTCGGGTTTATACATCCAATAAAATGACTGGAGAAGTGTACATATCATATAAAGTGTATTACCATTGGAATCGGGGACTATGATATATTTTGGCACAAGGAAAAATACTCAGTTAGGAGTTTAAAGTCACCATGGGGATAAATAAAATAATTAAAGTGATAGTTTAAGTCATCTAGAATTATCGGTAAATAGGGAGAAGATGAAGGAAGATTATGGATGAAATTAATAAATTCATCAAATAATAACATGGATTAGATATATAGAATTAAACTAGGAAGCTTAAATTTCAGCGAAATATAATCACTATATGAGAAGGAAGAAAAATAAAGGGGTGGAGATATGTAAAATTCGTATAGGTTATAAATCCTACCCATAACCAAAGCTAGTTTGTCGTGATGCGAGATATAGGGTAATATCCAAATTCCAAAATTGGAAGCAAATATGTCAGAGTCATCATTAGAAATCTATGTAGGTATCAGTAACCTATCAGTAAATACCATAAGATGATAATATTTTTTTTTAAATTTAAGGCAAGGAAACATAAGGGAGATATTTAACCTCAGGGAGATAATATTGATCAAGTCTATATAGGATGTTAGTCAGGCTTGAGAAGATGAATTATTTTTAAATGATTTCCTATAGTAATTTATAACATACGGTGAATATAAGGTAGGGCTGGGAGATTAGAGTATGACAATAGGAAGATGAAGGGCTAGACATGAGAATGTGAAATTATGTGAATTAAATATTGCAATATCATAAGCTGGATGGTAGTTATTATAATGAAACCAAGATTTAGAAATAATATATGCAGTGTATAAACAATTATAATGTAATATAAATGTAATTTTTTACATTTGAGATAATATTCGATTGCGGGATTGTTACAATGTGAACAATTTGAGGATATGGTATACTTGAGATTGTGAGATTAAATTGAATGAAATAAATATAATAATACATAAAAACTTATCGTTAATGGGAAATGTCAGTATAGGTAGTGTATTCAGTCAGATAGGCTATACAACTAGATGAATTGAGGAAGCTATACTCAATAAAACTATATACAATACAACCGGGCAGTGTATGGTCAAATAGTCAAAGTTCACCATATATGAGATTGAAGTAAGTGTAACGTCCAATTTAGAATGAATTGATATGTAGTTATCGATACTTTACTGATATATATTAATATAAATACAATAACAGACTATATAAATGGAAATTATTATTTTAAACCTATTTTAATGGTCCAGAAGAAGCTTGCATCTATGTTTTATTATAATTCTATAATAAATATAATTCACAATTTTAAAACAAAAATAATAATAACATATAAAATAAAAGATAAAATATATACAAATAATATAATTATAAAATAATTCCAATTGCCTAATTTTATCATATAAAAAAGTGTTATCATCATATACAAAATAAATATATATAAATAATTTAAAGTGGATATATGTAATATAAGATAGAATAATGTAAAACTACAACAACATAAATTAAATAATAATATTGAAATTCCTGTGAGTTAAAACAAAATAAAACATAAATAATAAATACTTCAATAGATTTAAAAAAAAATGTATATGGTTTTGTGTTATACATTAATAGATAGTGAATTCATATAATTAATTCCATATAAAGTACGTTTATAAAATAGAATTTATCATAAGAATATGACATATTTGGAACAAATAATATAATTGTTGATCTTAGAGAATATATTATATATGGTAAATAACATATTGTAGTAAGTATTATCACTACGGAGTATTAGAATGTTAAAGTTTTAATATTATTGACTTTATAATTAATTAATTAATACATTAATTACCTTTACGAAAATAAGAATATGTTTCCCACCTTGCAATTTTTTAAGACCATCGCTGAATTCAAAAAACAATTTTCTTCGTATTGTATAGATTTTTTCCATAATTGTTGATAAATACCAACCTTCGAATGCTATATAATATGTTATATAAACAGTTATTTGGATTTTAATATTATTAAATTTATCATTACATTTTGTATTATATTGATAACTATTTGCATGATTATCGATATTCTTTATATTTGTATAACAAACTTATTTTATAATAATAATAATATACAAATTATATTTCTTTGCACTATGTAATTTCTGTTATATATTTTGATACCAGTTATATTTTATAATAAAATAGTTTCTGATATACTTTATTACAATTTTTTAAATTTAAAAATAAGTTTTGAAAGGACTATGTTTAAAGCGATAAACAAATAAGAAAATAGGAAAATTGAATTATCAAAACGATAATTTATTTAGTAAACTAAGAAAAATTCATATTAGATAATTTCATAACTACATAAATTAATAAAATAGTTTATTAATAATATTATTTATTATTATTATTATTATTATTATTATTATTATTATTATTATTATTATTATTATTATTATTATTATTATTATTATTATTATTATTATTATTAAATAGTTTATTAACTACAAAACATCGTATGTTTATCGGTGTCATATAAAACAATAATAATGAAGGTAATACAAATTCAAATAACAATTTGAAAATAAATAAATAAAAGAAAAATAATAAGAACAATTAAATATATAAATAACTATTAAAATCATAATTTAGCGCAATTCAATAATATAATTTAAATTTACCAAAATATTCCAATTTTATTTTTATCTAAGCACAATAAAATAATTTAAAACATACTTCAATCTATTTATACTTTTGGATCTGATGGAATGACTTATTCAATTTTGAAATTATTATCTAATACATTTATGAACTATTAATTTGTTATTAAAAATATAATACTATTTTAACATGACATCATTATAGTTAAGGAACGTACCCTAAGAGTGATTTTATTTTCCAGAGCATACTGCTTCATACTAGATTCTATAGATATGATGATCATGATATTATTTTATTAAACCATATATATTTTGGTTCATTATTGGTGATGCGACGGAGGTTTTAATTTCGTTATTCCTATGTAATTATATTGTATATGTTTATAAATAAATGTCCTTAAGGACATTCATTTGAATTCTGTACATTTTATTTGTATTTTATTGTAATGGGCATATATATAATAATGAGTATTTTTTTAAATACTATATTCTTCTAATAGATAACATTAATATATAGTAAATATTATCTATAATATCCCTAATTACAATATGTGTTATTAAATAATTAATATAAACAATAAAATATATTTTATATATATACAAATTTTCTAAAAATGAGGCCACTTTGACTATTTATTAAAATTATACAGAGCTATTTTTAAAAATGTATAATACATGTACGTTAAAATATAACATCTTAAGATGTGGTAGAAAAAAAAAATCCACAGAAAAAATGTTCATTTATTGATAATTTTTAACAAAATTAAAGAAATACCAGGGTAGTTATTATTTTTTCGGTCAAATTGTAATATATAGTGATTAATTAATTGTTTTTTTATTATATATAATATACATTTATCAAATATAACGATTCTGTACAAAATTATGAGAGGTCAAAAAAAATCTGGAAAATCCTATAATTAGAAAAAAAATCCTAGAAATAATTTTTTTTTTTTATAAATTGTATATCATTCATAGGAACTATACACCTTACACATATTCTGAACAATGCATGATTGTATCTTAATTATAAATGTGAAAAATATACATATTTGTTTTTTTTTTGGAATTTTCCTATATATTCCCATGTTAACATTTTTGTAAAGTGAACATGCCCTTGCACAGCCAATATTGACCTAAATCAAAACATTTTTTCTTGAGTATTCTCAATAATAAAATGTTGATGAATCAAATGAAGAAGCCGAATCCATCATCAACATCATGTTTAAAATCACTCTTAACGTACCCATACTTTTTAGGGGTTTTGTAAGTGGTATATTAAGGTATATAATAGATACAAATAATTTACATATACAATATAACCATCTTATTTTATAATTAAAATCAAATTTTATATTAGAATATATGAATAATAAAAGAATAAAACAATGCCATTTATTGTGAGTTCCATAACTCCGCGGTTTTCCAAAAACGTCCGATATGGGTGATATCAAATATGAAGATATCTTTAAATATATTTGAGATCTCTTCGAAACAAAATTATATCGGGTATACCCGAATATAAATACATTTTCTAATAATTCTATTTTACAATATAAGATAATAAAATGATCCATGTTGGGTTATATTATATAATTATTATACTCTAATATGGAAGATTCAAAAAAGAATGTTAATAGAATGTTAATAGTATTATTATTATAATAATAAAGTTATATATATATATAATATATATTGATAGAAGTAAAATGTTATCAATATATTAGAAACATTAATGACATATTTATTAATATTCAATTATAATCCCCGTGTACATCAGATATTAGTTTTACATTTTACTTATCACTATATAAAAACCTATATACATAAATTATTAATAAATTATAAATAAATTTAAGTATTCGAAAATAATAAATAAAAATACAGAAAATGATAAACATCATATTTATATATGTAGTATGATAACTACGTATATAATGGTATGTAGGTATTTATAAATATATTGTGTACGAAGTATAAATGTGTTATGTAATTTAGATAAATGTTGATTTAATGTATTTTGTTATTTGTGTTTTTTATATAATTTGATTTTAGTTTTGTAAATTGCAAATAGTAGACGTGGCTTGAACGAATTTAAATGTTATATAATGCGGATAAATGTTGATTTAATATATTTTGTTATTTGTTTTTTATATAATTTGATTTCTCTTTTATAAATTATAAAAGAGAGCATAGTTTATAATTAGATTAACTAGTTTTATCTAGTTATCTAATTAGAGATACGCCCACTACGCCCATCACGTGATCTTGTTATTATCGATAAGTTAGGTATGATATGGTTGATTAGTGCAAACAGCGTACACTGCAAATTTAAGGTTTCCTCCATTCGCGATTCGTCCAATACGTCCATCCTCCATTCCCCACATACCCCCATCCACGAACACATCCATTCCCCATATAACCCCATCCACGAACACACACATTCCCTATCTACCTACATCCACGAACCACACTACATTCCCCATTCACGTCCAGTTTCCATTCAATATATTTATAACCTGTCGAGAACTATCATTCTCCATTTTCCGGAGACAACATTGGTGATAACGGCGACCAGAGCGTAGTTTATAATTAGATTATCTAGTTTTATCTAGTTATCTAATTATAAACTACGCTCTCTTTTACAATTTACAAAACAGAAATAAAAAAAAAAACAAATAATAAAATATATTAAATCCACATTCACCCAAATTACATAACATTTACATTCGTTCAAGTCACGTCAACTAATTGCAATTTACAAAAAAAGAAATCAAATTATATAAAAAACAAATAAAAAAATACATTGAATCAACATTTATCTAAATTACATAACACATTTATACTTCATACACAATACATTCATAAATACCTACATACCTTTATATACGTAATTACCATACTACATATAGATTAACTGAAGTAGCACGTGACCTGAAATAATGTATGTAACGCTGCAGAGTGTCTTGGTCCGTATGTATATAAGGATTCGGCTAGCTGTTGCAGCGTTCTTATAGGAATAGTTCGTTTGGTAACCGATATAAATGATATTAGGTTTCCTGTAAATCCACGAGTGTTTATGTTATTCAAAATGTTTACATTAAGTTTAGGCTAATAGTCTAACTATTAATATTTAATACAACACCTACACCATATTTATCAATTCTAGTAGTATTAAATGAAATATAACCTTCAATATTATATAATTGTAAATTATATTGATTAAACCATGTTTTAAAAATGAAAATAACATTCAAATGTTACTTTTGTCCAGCTGTAAAACAGACAATGTTACAAAAATACACCAATACGCTAACCCGTGTATGTGGTGGACAGTATTAACGTCGACAGCAACCAGAATGCCAACACGATCCTTGATGCGGTGTTTAGAGACTTGTAACTAATACCTGGGGGGCGTATCTTATTCTGTGGTAATAGTGACTTAATACTAATAGGATATAATACATAAGGATTTAATGAGGTACATTTATTAGCTGTTATATTGATATATACTAATAAAGTAAAGTATTAGTAGAGGGATTTTATAATACTCAGTATCATTTATTTAGTCACAAAAATTCAATTTTAAATAATTTATTCGGAAGTGATATATTAAGGTATTGCGACATCCATGATAAAGTATAAATAAACTAAAATAATAATAATAAAAATAAATTATATAAAAATATATATTAAAGTGTAGTTCATAAATTAGTTATTACAGTCCAAGTAAGTATCTATGTAGTTTTTTTTTTAATTTGTGAGGGTATTAAAGTTAAGTTCACAAAATAAGTTAATCCAATCCAAGTAACGTGAAACATATGACTATAATGAGTCATAACCTTGCTTGAGAGCCGCGCTGATGATAGTCCAGTAAGTTGTCAGCGTTATCCTAAAGTATGACGTAATCGAGGTCATGTCCTCCGCACATATGTCTTCGGCACCGAGATATAGTCGTGATTCCCCGTAGCGTATCGTCGACATGAATAAGGTCGTACATATCATCGACATGTATATGATCCACCATAGCTACGAGGTGGATATTTATTTGATGATGTATACATGTTGTAATGATTATGATTGATTGATGCTGAATTAAATGTATATACATATAATACAATATAATGTTATTAAACTAAATGATAATATGTGATATATAAATAATTATACTCTCGTTAATTATGTAACCCCATTATACTAATTGATTACATAATAATGTAGGTATCACGATTATTTATTGAAACAACTATATTGTTAACGTCGATTAATTTTGAGATATTCAATAATTTTTATACTCGATAAAAGTATAATTAAAATTATTAATAATATTATATAGTATAAGAACTTAGTATAATAATATTATATAGTATAAGAATTTAGTATAATAATATTATATATTATAAGAATTTAGTATAATAATATTATTAAAATCATAGATAGAAATTATATTCTTTAACATAATATGATATATACACAAGTATTATACACTATAATTACAATAATAATATATAACATGTTTTGTAGTATACTTATATATGTATACATGATTTTATAGTGACAAAGTTCAATATACACATAGGTATACCTGAGTCTTGAAAGGTCCCATGAACGACATCGCCCCGTCAGCATCTCCTGTACTCTTCATGATGAAGAAAGAGTCTTCCTGCCAAAAGGTGGAGCTGTACTGGATGACCTGTGACCTCGTCTGCGTCACCGTGAATTTACCTATCGCCCAATCCACTTCCTAAACGAGTAATGAGCTTCACGTTAATGTGTATATACATATGTGAAGTATACTTCATTTATTATTGGTATTTGTTTATTACAAAAATTCGTATGTTATAGTTATCAAATACATCTCAACTTATACTTTCGACTATATATTTGTTTAAATACAAAACAATCAATCAATTTACACATATATTTAGTGAAATATTAAATATTAAATTATAATACATCAGATATAATAATCTACGCTAATCAAATATTCCTTTTTAATTATTGCTTAATTGCTTAGCAGATTGTTCCCCACCCTGATCAATAAAAAAGGTATTAAATAATATTTAGAAGTTATCTTATATAATGTTGTTAATAACATTTTCGGCTATCATTAAAAACCGGGTTGCGTAATATAAGATCCGCTACGAACAGACATTAGATCTATTTTATTATAATAAAAGAATTGCGACCGGATTAGGGAAAAATATTTGGACTCGCCAAAATAAAAATTCAAAAACAACAAATTAAATGTATTTGATAATTTAAAGATTTTCAAAAATATTGAATACAACTATATAAAAAGAATACATACCTTATATAGATATGCTATTTATATTACAAGTGCGGTATTCATATATTGTAACTAATTAAAACAATACATTAAAATACAGAATATTAGATCTGTAACAAAAAGGCCAGGAAAACCATAACGGAAACTACAGATAAATATATGGGGGTCAAGGGCACTGCTATTTAAGTCAACCTATCTAAATATAATAGTAAAATGCTTATAACGTTATTAAAATCACAGTTAATTGAAAAAATAAAGGTAGATTATCAAGGATAAAATGGGAACTTTCTTACTGAATATGACATAATAAAAAGACATCCATAATACCTCAATGAATTCTATAATTGATACTTCCAGTAACTGGAAACGATGAGGTACTAGACAAAACAACTAATTTCAAATACATAACACTCCGTATTCACAGAAGTGAAATAGAAGAGCGTCAACTAACTCTAGAAATGTAAATCTACTAGTAAAATCTACTAGTAAATCTACAGGTAATGATATCATTCTGGTAGAACTAGTCCAAGAAGATGGTGAGCAATTAATGAAATCCTAACAACTATGTTCACAACGTGTGGTCAATGGTCATATGGTGAAAGAAATGGACGCAATCACTAATCATCTCTATATATCCAAGAAAGTTTTCTTTCTATTATATAAGAACTACATTATTCGCCTCATCATTAATTCTAGTAAAGTATTTCTGACAATTATTCTGAACAGATCGATATCGTTGTACTAAATCGTTTTAGCTGAATAATATGTAGGATTCAGAACTGGTATAAGCACATGTACATATTTTACTTTTAGAATCGTATGCAGAAGTATGCAAACTAGCAACATTAGCTATACCATGGAGTTATAGACTTCACAAAGTTGTTAATCAATAGTGGAATGCAGAATTATGAACTGCTATGAAGAAGTTCAACATCATAATGCAGTGACGAGATTATGCGTGCCATTGAAGTATTATACCTATAAGTGCAGTAGTAAACTAAGTAGCTATTAAGTATTGTTTCATACAAATACTAGAGTAAGACAATGGTTTCTATTATTTCTTATATTGTTTAACATATTTCTCGAAAGAATGATGACAAATATATTGGAAAGTCATAAACTTCTTATAAGCATTATAACTCTGACAAACCTTAGATTCGAATACCGTATTGTTGTTTTTCTGGTAATGAAACAGAGTTGTAATAATTGGAGAGAATAGACAAGGCATCAAATGAAATATGGAAATTAGATAAATTTATATAAGACGAATAATATGACCGACAATTCAAACTGCATAATCACTGATATAAAGAAGTCGGACATCTTATGATCGAACTGCCTGTGTGGCTCAGTGGCTAAGGCGTCAGACACACAAGCAGTAGGACACGGTTTTGACCCTCGTCCGGACCATTAATTCATTTTATAAAATGGGTCTTAAAATATTATTTAGAAGTGATCTTATATAATTGTGTATAAATAAATGATCGGCTCTCGTTAAAACCATGGATGCCTTAACACGAGAGCGGCTTCGAAGGGACATTAGAGCTATATATGGTTATAAGTGAAAACTTCATCTAAGTTCCTGGATGGGATGAAAGGACTCCACCAAATAAAAAATTAAAAAAAAAAAAAAATACAGAACTTATTTGTAAAGAATATTCCAAACAAGAAAATATTATCAGTATCTATCAAGATAAAATAGCACTCATACATTTAAATACTATCTTGAGGGATGGTGTTACTCTAAAATTAAAGGTTTGTCTGATGTTATCCATATTCCTTTATGCATTTGAAACATGAACACTTACCATAAAGCTATAACGTAGAATCGAAGAAAAGGAAATAAGAAGTTATAGAAGATTCTTCAATATTCATATACTTAACATATCACTAATGAGGAAGTACGTAACCGAATAACATGTGACATGTGACACGGACATCGGTGATGTTATACCTACGACCACCCGATGTCATGTGATAGGTACAAGGTAAGTGACACGTATATTGTATCTATGTATCTATCTTCGTACAATATATATAATATCAGAAATACTAATATTTATCATACATTATATATCAATGCAGCTATTCATATTTTAACTAATTTGTAGATTAATATAAATAATATATATTCTATATAGTAGGTGTATGTACGACATAAAATAAATCAAGGTACCGTAATATATTACCCACTTACTGCTAATATAGAAATCCATATAATTAATATCCACACAATTAGTAATATTATAATAACATTACCATACAAGTATACAAGTAGTAACATCACCATAGGTAACTAACCCTTCGCATAACCATTCCTACCATTCCGTTCCATGTTCCGTTAGCTTCGGGAGCTCCCCATTTCCCATCGTACGGTTGTATTAATGTATAGCTATATTAAGAGGCGTATGATATATATATATATATATATATGTATGCTAAGTTATCATTAATAAGTTATCATTGATAACCCGTTGTCAGCTATAAGTTTAATTTATTCTGATAATAAATAATAAATATAAATAAAGAACTAATTAAAGACACACTAACATCCTAGTACTTATATGATACATTATCATTGATAACCTTGGTCTGCTATAAGTATTAATGCTATTTAATGTGTTCTATTTATAGGTATTTTATATAGGATCGCGAGCCTAAGTATATTTTATACACGTTTTAATATAAGTCCACGGAATATATGGGTTTTGGTAATATTATATAAATACACATATAAATATATATGTGTATATATATATATACTATATATATATATATATATATATATATATATATATATATATATATATATATATATTTATATAGACGCATTCATATAAACCATTTGGTAAAACACTTTTTTATAATTTGATATAATTACTTATATAGAATATATATTAAAATATAAATTAAATATATGCAATCCTCCAGAATATATATCATATTATATTAATTATATGTCATTTTAAATACACTATATATTTAAATTAACATTGATATCTAAAATACAAACGTAAAATTTAAATAATCAGAAAGAGTATTTAAAATTTCAATACAAATTCCACTCCACTGGTCAGTTTTATAATCATATACGTGAAACACTGGAATCTATAATATATTTATAATTTTAAATTATATAATTTATTACATATATATATATATATATTATAATGCATTATTAAATATGAGAATTATATTAAATAAAAGATATGGATATTCATTATAATTATAAATATAAATAATTATTTATGAATTATAGTATGAAGAAATTCACGCGCTTTATCTATACGAACTATTTAAAATATAGTTATGAAAATCATAATATTTATTTATAATTATTAATAAGTAAACATAGATTAACGATTAGATACTTATTTGTATGTGATAAAAGATAGTTTATTTATATAGTGAATTACCATAAGTCAACTGTATTTGCGTGACTTAGAATATCAAGCTATAACTAGTATTCATATACCATATATTTTATATACCATATATTTTATATACTATATATAATTTATAATATATTAAAGGTATATAGTAATATCAAATCAATATAGTAAGACCAAATAAATATGGTGAAACTAATAATACATGGATATATATATCCATTATATATAATAGTAAAATAATTATATTTATCTATGGTTATTACAATTACATACACACATACAAATACACACATATATATATATATATATATATATAATTCTCAGTATATATGTATATATATATATATATATATATATATATATATGTATGTATTACCGGGGCCAATGTGATTAAGAAATGCTTGCCCTCGAAATGTGTAGGAGTCCAAATCATGTTCATGTCCTTACTGTAATTGCTGCTATTGTACCAAGTCGAGTATATCTTCATTCGGTTATTTAGTATTGATTTCGTCCACAGGTTAAACTCCTAGAAAAGAGGTGTTTTATATAAATATTTGATTTTTTTTATTAGCTTTCAATTAATTTTGTATATATATATACTATATATATGATATATGATATGATATATATATATATATATATATATATATATATATATATATATATATATATCATAGAGCTAGAGAAACATCTCTCTAGCTCTATGTACTTTATCCAGAATTATATATATATATATATAATTATATGTTAGGATGTACTAAAACGCAGTTGTAATCCAGTTGTAATTTTATGATATTTATTTGTATATAATATACTTAATTGTATACTATTTTAATTAATATTTAAATGGTAAATAGTTTATATTCTTTATAAATAACAGAACATGATTTAGATAAAATATTAAACATACAATATTATTATTTAAAACTCCTTGTAATCTAATCATCGATGATCATTTAAATAACAAAATCATTTTAAAAACATAAATATATATGAAATTGATATAATAATAATAAACTTATATTAAATACTCATGGTAAATCAAATAATATGAAAAAAATTAAACAAATAACTTATTAATAAACCTTAAAATAAAAACCTTAAATTAAAAAAATAATAAAATAAAATAAAAGTAAAAATTAGAATAATAATAATAGTATTATAACAAATTAGTTAGATACAATTTTCAATTATTTATTTTAAATTTATATTATGTTATAAGTCGGAAAAAAGTTAAATAAAATTATTTCATGATTTAGCCTATAGTAAAATTAATAGTTTTATATGTTAATTTAAAAATAAATTTTTTTAATATTTTCATAAGAAAAATTAAAAGTTACAAATATAAATTTAAAATGATAAATAAAAATTCAATGATAACTATTGAATAATTATTTTTTTAAAGTTCTTTTAAATGAATTGAAATATGATATCTTCTTATAGAATCATCTAGGTTATTCCTTAGTATAGGACATGTGATATGTAAACAGACATATTTTCTATCTGTTCTAACTATAAATATACGAAAGTAATATATATATATATATATATATATATATCTCTCTCTCTGGAATAAACTTCCCCAATCCATACGCAAAGAAGATATCTCAATCACCACTTTCAAATATAAACTCAAGGAGCTATTTAAACGTTCCCCACTAAAATACCACATATCTAACCCTCTTTGAAATGTAATCGTGTTATTATATTATTATTATATTGTTATATTTAAGAATGTTATTTTATTTTATTATATTATTTTTACGGATGATCGTTAAATCATCCGGGAACCCACATCTGTAAACTGTTCGACAAACAGTAAAACACATTGTAGAATATTATATTAATCTTTGTGTATAAATAAATACTATTACTACTACTACTACATATAGAAAAAAAACAGATATTATATAAAAAATATAAAATTTCTAAATCTGAAAGTGATTTATTTATTTACAAAATGTATAAAAATAATACAACATCTTTAGTTCGTGAAGCTAAGAAAAAGTATTATTCAAATCTGTTAAAAATTGCTCTGAATCAAAGAATATATGGAATGTATTAAATAATTTACTTAATGTTAAAAAAAAATTCAACTACCTGACAATTTTAATATAAATAATGTGAATATTGTTTATTCTAAACAAATTGCTAATGAATTTAATTCTTTTTTAGTATATAATACATTGGTTCTAAATTAGATAATAATATAAATAACTGTAATGATGATGATTTTTAAATCTTTTTATCTGAACCTAATATATCTAGTTTTTTTGAACACCAGTAAGTTCAGAGGAAATTATTAAAGTATTAAATGAATTCAAGCCAATAAAATCAAGATACCATTATGGCATATCCATGCAATTACTTAAATGTATTTTTCCTGCATTGGTTTATCCATTTGTTTTTCTTATAAATATATCTTTTGAATCAGACGTTGTAACTGATTTCTTAATATTATCAAATATTATCCCTTTATATAAAACTAGTGATGATAATTTGTTTAATAACTATCGTCCAATTTCTCTCACCTGCCAATTCGCAAAGATTTTATAATACATATTTTATTCTCTCTTTTATAGTTTTTTATCATCTTTTAATATATTATCTCCTTCTCAATTTGGTTTTAGGAAAGGATACAGTACACACATGCAATATTTAACCTTCAGTCACAAATCGGTATCTGTTTTAATAATAATAATCTTTATTGATTTAAAAAATGCATTTTACACAGTTATTCACATAATATTACTTTTTAAATTAAAAAATATTGGAGTACGAGGCATTGCACTTAACTGGATAATGAGATATTTAACAAATATATATCAACAGTGTATATATATATAATGATGTAATTTCAGATAAACTAAAAGTCATAACGGGTGTACCCTAAGGCACCATCCCATGACCCATTTTATTTTTAATTTATATTAATGATATTACAAATCATCTTCAATATGTAAGTTGATACTTACAAAATTACAGATGATACTACTTTATATTTTGAAAATAAATCTGCAGAAATACTTAATTATATTTGTCAAACTGAATTAAAAAATATTAATAAATGGTTAATCTATAATAGGTTATCATTAAATATAAATAAAACTTGATTTATGTCAATTAATTCAAGAACTATTATACATATAAAGTTAAATAACATACATATTGAAAGAGTTACATTTTATAAATTTTTAGATATAATTATAGACTATATATTGAACTGGAAACAAAATATCTTGTTTTTAAAATCAAAAATAAAAAAAACATATGGATTACCAACATTATTTCCAAATTTATTAATAAAAAAGCATTATTTCATATATATAATTCCATATTCTTGCCTCATATAAAGTATTGTAACATATTTTTGGGAAATACATATAAATCTAATATATCATGCATATATATTGATAAGGATTATATTTAAAAAAACATTTTTTATATCATACTAGTGGACTATTTATTGATAATTCTTTATTAAAAATAAATGAAATTAAATATATAAGTACATGTGAATTTATGTTTAAAGTTATCAATGATCTTCATCCTTATATATCAAATGCATGTGTTTCTTTAATTGAATCATCTCACAATACTAGGAACTTAAATAATTTCTCAATTATTAATTTCAAAAAAGAACTATGCAGAAGAACTTTAATATATGTTGGACCAATTACCTGAAATAAGTTTGATAATATTTAAAAAAATATATCAAATTATAAATTATTCAGGAAACGTATGTATAAAATTGTGTTATCTTCATACTCAGTATACTTATAATCTAAATCTCATTTTTCTAATTCATAATATTTTATCATGAATTTTATCTAATATTGTATTTTATACTAAGATCCACATTTTATTCTTATTTTAATTTATTGACGTTTATGTAAAAATTAAAAAAAAAATTAATACCTTCGAGTGTTTTATTTTACAATATTTTATTTTCCCGACATTAATAATATTATTTTACTGAACTTTTGCATTTTATATTTGAATTTGCTTTCTTGTTTTCTTTCTTTTTTTGTATTGACGTTTATATAAAAATAATAAAATTAATTAAATACCAATTGGTATTTATTTTTTTTTAATATTTTTATTTTCCTCTGTCTAATATTATGACTAATATTATTATTTGACTTTATTTTTAATTACATAAACATTTTTTTTGAATCTTTTTTCTTTTATATTTGATTTTATTTCATTGTTTTATTTCTCTTTATTGACATTTATATAAAAATTAATAATTAAAACTAACATTTTAGTGTAAACAATATTTTACATTCATTACATTATTCTAAAATATTACAAAAAAATTTCTAAAACTTATTTACTGAAATAAATTTATGAGAAAAAAAATAATAAAATAAAAAAATATACAAATACAAATTTTATATAAAGTTTTTACAATCTTTCTGAATATACTTTTTGTTATTTTTTATTCAGTTTTATTTCATTTTTTTATTTTTACTATTTTATCTATATTTTTGTTTAGTGTATTATGTTATGGTACTTATTATTTATTTATAAATAATTAAATGATGATTTCATAATTTTATAGCAAGTTCGAACAATTTATATTATTTTTATATTTTATTCATTGTAATGTATGTAAGTATGTATCTATGTAAACAGGAATTCATTTAATATTTTATAATATTTTATTTATATAGTTTATTTCGACTTGCTTTAAAATGTAGGGTAATTATCTCGATAAGCTTTAGATTCTACAAAAACCATGGTGTAAACCTAAATCTGATAATAATAATAATAATAATAATATATATATATATATATATATATATATTATGTAATTTAATTGAATATAATTTGAATATTATTTCCTGGCCTTGAACTTCATGGTATTCATTTTGACGATATTATAAAATTGTAATGAATTGTGAATAATATAAAAAAGTCGAATAATTAGATCATTATTTATAAATTTCAATGTTCTTTTTTTTGTAGTATATATATATATATTTTATTTAAATGTTAAAAACATGTATTACCTAAAATATGAAAGCATAATATAAGGTGAGAATACAAAAATGAATTATACACTAATACTAAATATTTCATATTCAATTTAAATTTCACTTTATTTAAAATACTAATAGTTCTAGATTATTTTGTAAATACATAGTTAATTTGTGATTTCCAATCTAATTTCTCATCAATTATTATTCCTAACAATTTTAAATTTATTAATTGTTTGATTTTAATATCATTATTATTAACATTAAAATTAACATTATTATTTTTATTAAGAATATTAAACAATAATAAACTAGATTTACTAATATTAAGAGACAATTTATTAATATTCAACCAATAAAAGAGTTTATTTAAGTTGAAGTTACATTGTATATTAGTTTTTAGATTAGTAATTGATTTATCGGAAAAAAATCAAATTAGTGTCATCTGCAAATAATATAGGCTTAAATGAATTAGATATATATTGGAGATATATATATATATATATATATAATATATAGATGATGGCGATAAACAAAGACGAGTTACGCTCTATAGGCACGTTATACCCGGATGTATTATGTTAGGCAATAATCCATTAATAATAAGAAGGGATATCGTATTATATATCATATAGTGTCATATAAAGGAACAATTACTTAATACAATGGGGGTGTTAACTTGAGAACCCGTGCGCCGCTGAGCTAGAATCACTTTATCTCCGGGAAACAAGAGTTTCTGCCACGTCAGCACATTCCGCGTCGTCAGAATCCACATCGTCCGAGACGATAGCAAATGTTTATGCCTAGCCTAAGACATATACATATATACGATATCAGTCAGTATCAATATATATATATATATATATATATATATATATATATATATATATATATATATTGTATGTGTAGGTGTGCATGGATGTGTGTATGTATACATGCATATATGCATATGTTGTGTTAGTAGGGTAAAGTAACCTGATACGGACACTATAACAATAAATAGTCTTAACATTTTATAACTCATTATTGTCATTCAAAAATTATAATATATTAATATTATATGATTATAGATATTATTGTGATTTTAAAATTTTATTTAATCTTTTAATTCCAAGGAAAACGGGGGTGTCCGTTTTCGGTACACATGCCCGAATACAGATACCCTGTGTTATAATACGGATACCCTATACACCACTTGATAAACTATATATTATTGATGAATCAATCAGACAAATTACAATACATTGTTTATAATTAATTTATGAATAATTTATTCTAATTTAATAATTTATTTATTTTTATTAATTTTTAATTAATAATTTATCTAAGTATATAAATAATAACAATTTTTGATTTAGCTTTATTGGTAGTATTATTATTATAACGCATGCGATTTTTATGAAAATCATAAGAGTTCATACGCTGCGCTCTTATTAGTTATAGGGTGCCCGTATTAAGATATCTAGAGTGTCCGTAGTAGGGACTTATAGTTTATATTATTATCTTATATTAGTAAGGATTTGTGGTTTCTGAGATACCGAGAGTGTCCGTATTCTGACACTGTCCGTATTCGGTTACTTTCCCCTATAAGTAGTAAGTGTATGTATACACACAAATATAATAAGGAAGTGAAAGAATATACTATTAGTAAACGTGAAAAGCAGTCAAGTTATGCTTCAAGTTGATTAAGATATACAAAGATGGGATTAATCGATGATATTAAAATTATGCGGACATTCAAATAATAAAAGAGAAGAAAAAAAGAATACATAAATTAAAATAAATAGTTTGGAAATATTTCAAAGTTTATTGTTAAAGTTCTGTTTATAAATTAAGTTAATAACATTCAAGTAAATATATGTATAGTTTATGTTATAGTGTCTAGTTAGTTATAGTCTCAGCAAGTTTTCTCTAAACACTGTCTTTTTATTGAGCGTTCGATAAAATTCGGTAATTGTTTGGATTCATACCAATAATATGGGTAGATTTGTTAGAGTTCACTAATTGTAAGTGAGACGTGTGATCCGAAGAGGAATACGTTAGGTATTTATTTTATTGGTATTATGGGCCGTAATTATTGGCCTTAATAAGTTATACCTTGGTATCCATATATACATATTAGTGAACATATGTCTAGTGATAATTAAGTCAAAGAGATGATACCACACAATTAATAATATAAGAACAAAAGTATAAACTCAAAACAATTATAATAATTAACATAATTATAATACTATATAATAACTTTAACAAATTTATGTTATAAAGTTAATTAAATAGGTATTATTTCATACGCGGTAAATGTTGTTTGTTTAGTGTTATCATGGGATTAGCATGTTAGCATAAGTTGTTTCTAAATGATTCTAGATAATTATTCCATTCGAATATTGTTTGGTTAGGGTGATTAATTTCTTAGTCAGTGTTATTATATGTCAGTATAATCTAGTTCGTAATATCATTAACTAAGTTGTGCATACCTATTTATTCATTGAGTATGTTAGATTTTATTGCGTGGGAATAAATATGTTTTAGTCAGATATAATAATCATAATAATAATTATTAGATTAATTGTGTTTGTTTACTATTTTCTTTTCTAGTTTATAAAATTAATATGATTTTTCTTCCTAAAAGGCTTTAAAATAATATATCTTAGTTTATGTTGTTGTAACCCGTTATATACATATACACACACACATATATATATATATATATATATATATATATATATATATATATATATATATATACGTCGTATTCATATATACTATACATTTCATCTGAATTATTCGTAGTATTATTTATGAAATTATTAGGAAAGTATTGGCGGAAAATAATATTATTGATTATAGAGTTGTATATTAGATTATGGGTCTATTTTGTAGATATAATATGTATTAAGTGGATATGATCTGTTTAAGAATTCAATGTAAAAATAGGGAATTATTTATTAATTTTCAAATCAATAAGTCAAAAACTAATTAAGTTATTTTAATTCTGTAAAATTATTATTTATATATAAAAATGTATTATTTAAAACTTATTATAGTTGTGGAATATTATTTATAGATAGGTTAAAATCATATGAAATATGATCTATTTTCAGAAATACAAATTACGTACGTTCGAGAGTTTATGGACTATGTATTTGAACATTCAATTTCGTTATTATGCTGATATTATTAATTTACAAACTTTGATAATTGTATATTGTTGAATTCGTTCCTTGACCAATAGCAAGACTATATCAACATCCGCTCTGATGTGTTTCCATGGAAACCATCGTAATATGGTCTGGTTGCTATTTAAAGACTTATTCATCTTCCACAAGGTGAATAATTTGTTGTTATTTTTAAGAATAATTTTGGTTGTGATGATTTCATTAGCATCTGTAGTAATATAATTACAATTATTATAATAAAATAAATATATATAAATATATATATATATATATATTAAAGATTATGCTACTTATGATGATAACAATTTATTGGGGACACAAATAATGTGATAAACACTCGTATTACATGCTTATGAACAATAAATAATATATTATTATATATATATATATATATATATTGAGTCATTTTATCCCATCCTGGAACTTATATGACTTTTTCACTTATAACAATATAACTCTAGTGTCACTTCGTAGCCGCTTTCATTTTCACCGGTATCCATCATTATAAGTAGAGCAGATAATTTATTTATACAAAATAATATATTTTCACTTCTAAATATTATTGTAAGACCACTTTTATTGGTCTGGATTTTTCCTGATTTTTTCGGATATTATTAATCAAGTTAAAATTAGTTTAAATTACTAATTATATATACGACTTGATATGCCCAGTTATAATATACATGTATTACTACTAGTATATGTATATTATAACTGGCTATATTACTACTTATTAAATTATACTGCAGTAAACACATTTATTTTGAATGTATTTAAATTACTACTGGTATATGTATGCACGGTTATGGATTGTTATAAAATTACAATAGAGTAACAAAATATTAATAACAATCTTTAAAACCTAAATTTGTACTATACATACATTATTATTTTGAATATTTAATATCACTTATTGATTATAATATATAAATTATAAAATATAATATATTATATATATAGTATACCATTACAACTGCTTTTTAGTACATCACAAAATATTATTATATATATATATAATTCTGGATAAAGGACATAGAGCTAGATAGCTTTTCTCTAGCTCTATGATAAAGGATAACACCTATCAATTATATAAGTATATATGTTTATATTTAACAATAATATTATTATATTACCTTATTAAATCAACTCGTAGTAGGATTATGATACCTATATGATACATAATCTAAATATATCTATAACTTGTCTATAAAGGAAGTCGAATAAAAAGAAAGTATTCCAATGAGGAAGTAAATTTAAATTAAATAACAATACCGTTAATTTCACATTCGCGCCATACACGATGACCTGCGCAGTAGATGATGCAATGGGTGATGCAATGGGCGACGCCCTTTGTGCGTGTCTTGTCGTAACGCTTCATTTTACACATTATCACGACATGTATGCTATAATATAATCGTGTTATGTTGTGAACATCTATTTATAGATATGTAGTAGAACAACTATATAATATCTATTTATATCTATAATATATGTGTGTGTTTGCATGTGAATATATATATATATAGTATCAAAGTATAAAATTAAGTATATTATATACAAATAAATATTATAAAATTACTCTTGGATTACAACTGCGTTTTAATACATCCCATACTATTATTATATATAATTCTGGATAAAAGACATATAGCTAGATAGCCTTTTCTCTAGCTATATGATAAAGGATAACACCTATCAATTATATATGTATTTATTTTTATATTTAACAATAATATTTTTATATTACCTTATTAAATAAACTTGTAATATACGATAAACAATCTAAATATTGATAAATTGTCAATATAGGAAGTAGAATAAATAGGAAAAATTATCAAATAAGGAAGTAATTAATCAATACTGTTAATTTTAATTTTCGCGCTAAACACAATTTCCACAATAACACACTTAATTGCGCAGTGGGTGTGGTGAGTGACGCAATGGGCGTGTATTGTCGTAACCCTTCATTTTACACATTATTCACGACATGTATGATATAATACATCGTGGAATGCTATGAACCTCTATTTATATATATATATATATTGTAGAACAACTAGAAAATATCTAATATATATTGCGCAATAATATTACATTAAAAACTAACCTATCTAATACAGTGTAACTATTTTATAAATATATTTTGATTAAAATATATTAATAACAAGTATATATGTATATATATACTTGACTATATATATAATCATATTATTAATAGTTGTTTTACCTAATTATATTTTATATACATATTCTATTATAATAATGTATATTTCCCAACAAATTAACTAATTAGTTCATTAGTGCATTAGTACTTTAATGTGGGATGTGAAATAAATCACAGAAATATTAAACAGAAATAAGGTATACATTAACACTAATAGATGATATATATATATATATATATATATATATATATATATGTGTGTATGTGTGTGTATGTGTGTGCGTATGTATATATTATACAATTATATTGATATATAATTCTATTAATAATAATTCTTATTGATAAGAGTTATATTTGATAAAATATAATATTTCACAATATATATCGTGTTGTAATATCTAATGTGTTTATTTGACCTATACAATATACACATTTGAATATATATCGAATACATAAACTAATTATATCCAAAGTGTTTATTTGACCTATAAAATATACAAAATTGAAACATATATTCAATAAATAAATAATTATATCCAAAGTGTTTTTTGACCTATAATATATACATTGGAACGTTGTTATATATTTTACGTTGACGGGAAACGTGTTTGGTTGCTTGGTACTAAATACGATTATTACCTGTTAAATTCGTAATGAGGCCTGGTATCAAATGATACCCGAGGGAGTTGTTGCGCGCGTATAATATACTCCCTTATATAACTGGTATACACGAATTATAGAGTTATTGAGTATGACCAATAGAGACTAGACGTGTACATTAATGGCTAAACGAAAATTCGATTCGTTTGAAAATTAGAAAACTCGTTTCATAATTAAAAAAAAATGTGAATGCTTCAATTCGAATTGAAAAGTATCAGATAATTTGTTTACACATTATACATTTTATATATATATATAAATAGTATTAACATTTATCTAATTTGACAGAATATCGGTATATCTATTAGAAACACCTCGATAATATTTAACGTGGTAAAAACAGCATCGAACGTTAATATGAAATGAAAATTTCGAATATGCGTTAATATTCCAGGTACCCCGACATTCCATCCATCCGAATATTGGGCAAAGGGTGGTATAGTCCCTGTCATCTATACCATTATATGTTCATACTAACAGTAATACAAATATTAATATAATACAGATTATATATATAGAACAATGTTATAGTAAACAAATAAATACATAATATATAGGCTTTAAGATGGGATATATACCTCTACCTCTACTACTTACTCGTTATATTGATATCTGTATGTTATAAAACAAACTAATATTCAAATTATGTTGGGATTCTATACCATATTCATTTACGGTACAATGCATATATGGATATCGGATATATCCAGATATCCAACATAAATACAATTCGGTAGTTTCAGCATAACAACATTCTATTTTTTATAAATGTTGCCGTTATTCATAATAATGGGCAAGGAATGAGTCATATAATGCATACTCATCATTATTAGTATTTTTATAATAAATATATATTAAAATAGTTGTTTAGTAGTAGGACTCAACCAAAATAGAATAACAATAACAATATATATAATAATATGTTATGTATTGTTCATAAGTATGTAATACGAGTGTTTATAACATTATTTGTGTCCCCAATAAATTATTATCATCATTAGTAGCAACATGATTAATTTAACCTAGTTATAATATGTCGAATTCCAAGTGTTCTAAAATACTAACCATCGTACACAATAAAGATTTTTCTTGAAGCGATTTCGTTAATGAGGCTATTCATCAATTCTAAATCAGTGGCGGGTTGATCATGCGCTGTATCATAATAAACATGCGCTCTAGTTTCATATACATTTGTTTGGCATTCATTTTCATTTCTGCATTCGTTGGTATCTATATATCATTATTTATAAAAATGAATGTTATTATAATATAGATTTATTTTATGAATTCCTTAATTAGATATAATTATATTTGACTAATTAACGTATACTATTTAATATATGCCCTATGGTAGATATATATTAGTATAAATAAACTATTATATATAAAGGTCAATCTAGGTATTGTCATGTATTTTAACATGTAATTTTAATTTAAAAATACATTTGATTTTATATTTTACAAATATATAAATAATTATATTGTAGTATAATAAAAAAATACCTATTATAATAATATCATGATAACTAATATATTCTATTATATTATGTAAATAATTCTATCTATTATATCAGTGTACTAATACATATTAAAATGTATAATATATTGTAATTAATTATAAATATAAATATGTACAAAATCATATTTGCCATATAGATATATTATTTTAAGAAGATTAAGTCCATATAATGGCTTAGATGTTATTATTAAAATATTATATTTATAAAGTAGCAGTTTTTTGACGATACAAATTATTATTAGGACAACAAATTAATTTGATATGAAATTTAAGTGATTATTTAACACAAGCTTAATAGTATATAACGTATACGTCTATATATAATATAATATATTTATAATTGATAATATATAAATAACAATATTAATATATATATATATATATATATATATATATATTAATATTGTTATTTATTATTTTCGTTATTTATTTATTATACGTCACCTACACTAGCTTAATTACTATGCACTATTGTATATGTATAAATTTTAAATTATTCATATCCATAATATCGATTGATTTAAAAAAGGCTTTCGACACTATTAATCATGATATTTTATTAAACAAATTATATATATATATGGTTTCAGAGGTATCACTTTGTCATTATTAAAAAGCAATTTGACAAATATGTATCAATACGTAAGATATAATAATACCAATTCTAAAATACTTCCGATTAAATGTGGTGTACCACAAGGTTCAGTTTTAGGACCAGTATTATTGTTAATGTACATAAATGATTTACCTAATATAACTAATAAATGCAATTTTACTCTTTTTGCTGACGACACCACTTTAACATTTAAGTCTCATAATTGATATGATCTAGAAAATGAAATAAATTCTACTCTAGTTTTAATATGTGGCTGGCTTTGCGGTAATAAGCTAGTTCTTAATATTTATAAAACAAAATTAATTGTATTCCATCGCACAAGAGTTAAACATAAATTGAACATCAAAATAAATAATATAGCCATAAAACAATCAACTAATTTTAAATTACTAGGCATTTTAATTGACGAAAATCGTATTTGGAAAATGCAAATAAATAATATTAAAAATAAACTTTACTATGGACTTAGTTTACTACATAGATATAAATATAAATTTAATATTAATACTCTAGTTATGATATATTTTTCTTTTTTTAATATTCATATTAATTATTGTTCTATTATATAGGGAAGTACTTAACATAGCAACATAAAATGCATTCAAATTTTACAAAATAAATGTATGAGAGCAATATATAAACTTGATAACAAAACCAATATTCATTATATTTTTTTAAGACATAACATTCTTAAATTTAAAGATATAATAAATATATCTATTTATAAATATATGTTTTGAATATATAACAAGCATTATTTGCAAAGTTAAATTTGTAAGTTATTTACCTATAATTGCTCCTTATATACTTTTCGGTTAAATAGAACATTATTAATACCAAAAATAAGATTTGAACATGAGAAATTTAGTATTCGTTACAAAGGCGAATGTTTATGGAATTCTTTAAATACAACCATATCATCTTTGACGAATTTGAATAATTTTACAATGCATATTAAAAATATGCTTTTAAATAATCATATTTAATAACTTACACCTTATCTGTATTGTTTATTATTTTATTTACATGGTCATCTTTTCCTATATATATATATATGTGTGTATGTGTGTGTATATAACTATTGATCACTAAGAAAAATAATTAAGTGTAATTTAGACATATATTAAATTTGTACATTTATTGAATAAGGTAATACGTATATTTATTTAATTGTAATAGTGCAATAAATATGTTATTTATTTTGTATACATTAGTGCTGTAAAATTTCAAATACTTGGTTGTTCTCGAGAACTTCAAATCTTAAAATTGTTGTTCTCGAGAACTTCAAATCTTTAAAAAAATTTCAAGTTCTCGAGAACTTCAAATCTCTCATATTTAGGTATGTTCTCGAGAACTTCAAATCTTTTAATAATATTTTAAAATAAGTTAAAGAAGAAAAAAATGAGATATTAATTAATTAATTATTATTAATAATAATAAATTAATTAATAAATAATTATTATTAATTAAATTAATTATTAATTATAATAATTAATAAATAATTATAATAAATAATAAATAATTATAATAATTAATAAATAATTATAATAAATAAAAAATAATTATAATAATTAATAAATAATTATAATAATTAATAAATAATTATAATAATTAATAAATAATTATAATAATTAATAAATAATTATAATAATTAATAAATAATTATTATAATTTATAAATAATTATAATAATTAATAAATAATTATAATATATAATAAATTATTATTATTAATTAATAATATTAATAATTAATTTATAAATAATTATTAATTAATAAATTATAATTAAATAATTAATAATTATTAAAATAATAAATAATTAATTATATTAATAAATAATATTAGGGGTGTTGGGGTGTTGTGTATGGGCTCATGGTTACGGGCTGATAGCTGTGCTTGAATATAAATTATCGAGTATCCGGCAAGTAACTACCTATAGACAACACTCAACTCTAACAGCAGGCTCCAAGTGCCACACCCTGGAAACTACTCAGCTAGTAGGCAAATGCTGTGGGGGAGTTCGGAGAGAGATGGGCTCCGCTGAACTACTTGCCCAAGATACGCAAATGAATTCACAACAATATAACAACTCCATACCGGCTCGGACGTCGACCGGGTTAACAAGGTCCGCGTCATTTATCGCTTATCAGGATAAAGATGTAAAATTAGCTACTGATGAAAAAACAATAAAGAAAATTAAGACACGACACAACACGTATATTGGTACTTGGAATGTACGTACTTTACGAGTAGATGGGAAGCTTGAGGAATTAATTCATGAATTAGATCGATATAGATGGAATATATTAGGTCTCAGTGAAATCCGTAAAAAAGGTATAAATGAAATACAAACGCTGGAGGGGCACAAACTCTATTATGTCGGAAATGAATCAAAACATATAAATGGTGTAGGCTTCATTGTCAATAAACAGATAACAAATACGGTTATGTGATAATGCGATCAGTGACAGAATAGCTATCATTAGACTACAAGCAACACCATTCAATATTTCAATAATCCAGGTATATGCGCCAACAACTGACCATTCTGACGAAGAAATAGAAGTATTTTATAATAATTTACAAAATGTCATTAAAACAGTATCGAAGAAAGATATACTAGTAATTCAAAGAGATTGGAATGCTAAGATTGGTAAAGATACAATTCAGATATAGGGACAAATTTCTGGAAAATCATGCAATAATACAACTAACGAAAGAGGTCATCGTCTTCTGGAATTTGCTAAAACAAATGATTTAATAGCAGCAAACACATTTGGTTCACACAAAAACTCTAGAATTCAAACATGGCATAGTCCTGGAGGTTTATATCACAACCAAATTGATTACATATTTGTGAGTAAACGTTTCTCCACGAGTGTAAATGTAAACAAAACAAGATCATTCCCAGGAGCAGATATCGGTAGCGATCATGACATGGTATTAATGACGTTCACTCTTCGACTAAAAAGTCCAAAGAAAAATAAATTTGCTAGAAATAAATTCAATCTTGACAAACTAAAAGATGCAGGAATAAAAGAAATATTTAAGCAGCAGATTGAAAATAAAGTAACTGAACAAAAATTAAATGTTAACGATAATATTGAAGAGAGTATACAGAAACTAAACAAACTTATTATTGATACAGCAGATGAAGTTCTAGGAAAGTACAGAGAGAAAAAGAAAAGTTGGATAACAAATGAATTGCTAGACATGTGTGATCTGAGAAGACAATTAAACAAGACGAAACATGAACCAGGAAGTAAATACAAGACTATCAATACTCAAATAAAAAGAGACATGAAAAAGGCAAAAGAAAACTGGATAAAACAAAAATGCGCAGACTTAGGAAACTGTCTAAACAGGAACAATTAAAAGAAAGCATACCAAATCGTTAAAGACCTAACAAAAAGGAAGAATAAAATCGCTGTAAACATACAAGACAAAGACGGAAAATGTATCACTGATAAGGAAGATGTTTTGAAAAGATGGACAGAGTATTGTTCAAAATTATATAAACATCAAGCCAATGGAGACAAGTCACTACTTAATGTAAAAGAGCCAACAAATCAAGAAAACTTTTCAATTCTGGAATCTGAAGTTGAAGCGGCTATACAATCCTTAAAAATTGGAAAATCACCGGGTGTTGATAACATCCCAGCTGAACTATTGAAAGCTGGAGGACATATACTAACAAAAATATTTACAAATATATGTAATTACATATGGGAAACAGGAATATGGCCTTCTTGCTGGACAAAATCTTTGATAATAAGTCTGCATAAGAAAGGAAGTTTCCAGAAATGCGAAAACTATAGAACAATTAGTCTTATTTCACACTCAAGTAAAATTATGTTGAAAATAATCCTACGCAGACTACAGCACTTCACAGAAGAATTTTTATCAGAAGAGCAGGCTGGTTTTCGCAAAGGAAGAAGCACAAGTGAACAGATTTTTAATCTCAGAGTAATTTCAGAGAAGTACTCGCAACATAATAAGCCACTATACCACGTTTTTATCGACTTTAAAAAAGCTTTCGATCGTGTTTGGCATAGTGCATTATGGTCTACAATGAAAAGATTCAATATCAACTTAAAATTAATTGAAACTATAGAAAACCTATATAGTAAGGCAGAAAGTGCTGTATATATTAATGGAAAAGTTAGAGAATGGATCCGGACAACAACAGGAGTGAGACAAGGATGTTTACTTTCGCCGACGCTATTCAATATAATGCTTGAACAAATTATGAATGACGCTCTATATAAACATGATGGAACAGTAAATATTGGTGGAAAGATTATAACTAACCTAAGATTCGCGGATGATATTGATGCCTTAGCCGGATCGGAAAAAGAATTACATAATTTGATAACATTAATCGATAATACTTTACGTTCTTATGGTATGGAAATAAATGGTACAAAAACGCAATTAATGACGAATTCTGAAGGTAGATTTACATCTAATATTAGTATAAATAACACACCATTAAAAGTAGTTGATTCATTTAAATATCTAGGAGCGATTATTGATGAAAAAGGTTCTAAAGCTGAAATTCTATCTAGAATTGGTCAAACAATCGCAGCCTTATCAAATTTAAATGTAATATGGTATGACACTTCGCTACATCTTAAAGCCAAAATTCAATTAATGCAATCTCTTGTGAATTCAATATTCTTATATACATGCGAAACTTGGACACTAAGTAAAGATCTACAAAAACGAATACGTGCTCTAGAGATGAGATGCCTTCGGAGATTACTAAATATTAACTATAAAGATAGAGTCACGAACGTGGAAGTTAGAAGACGGGTAACATGTCAAATCGGCCCACACTCAGAACTATTAGCAAAGGTTATTGAAAAGAAACTCAAATGGTTCGGTCACGTTATTAGGTCTGACACAATATCAAAAACAATTCTGCAAGGAACTGTTGACGGTATAAGAAGAAGAGGACGACCGAAGTTACAATGGCAAGACAATGTTGTCGAGTGGACTGGCATGGATATTGTAAAAGCAATGAGAGCGACGATGAGCAGAGAAGGATGGAGAAAAGTTATATGGAATTCAACGGTGCCCCTACGGCATCCAAATGCTATAGGATAGGTTAAAGGTTAAAAATAAATAATAATAATTGATAAATAATTATTAATTAATAAATTATAATTGAATAATTAACAATAAATAATTATTAATTACTTGAATTATTGAATACGTTACTATTCTAATAATCATATATATCAGTATATAGTATTTAGTAAAGGTGTAAGAGGAATCCTATATACTATAGTATATATATACACCATATATGGCATATATGCTATATCATATATATATATATATATATATATATATATATATATAGAAGGCTAAATATAAATATTATATTTAGACTATATATCTAGTATACTATAGAGGTATCTAGTATTATATATATAACATAGTGTCAAATATGTATTCAAAATTTACTTGTAGACAAATATAGTTTTAAACGGTTTATGAATTAACATTTGTATATATCAATACAGAGTATAAATCATTTAAACTTAATCTAATGATATTCCTTCATGAATATGCAGAATATACATATTAATTTTTAAATATTGTTATTAATGGATAATAAATCAAGGAAACGGTGTCCTTGATAACATTATTCTATTTTAAATATATTATCATATAGGTGGCATAACTGATGATCGAATTAATAGAATCTATACATTTTATTGGATATTTTAAAATAGTTGAAAGAAACTTATTACATAATTATGTTAATCGATCGTTACCCGAACAATTACCCGACATGATACCCGAATCGAGACTAAATTTAAAATAAAGATTTGAGACCATCAAATCTTTCCAAATACCCGAAAATTAAAGATTTGAACCGAACCGAAAAAAAAAGATTTGAAATTTGATATTTGAGATTTGAAATTTTACAGCACTAGTATACATACATATGTATCTATAAATAATATATATATATATATATATATATATATATATAAATATATATATATATATATAATAAAATGTAATACAATAAACATATACAAACCATCTGATGTGTTTATTCTTAATAACACTATAAATGTTAATATTTTATACAGCATAATATTTGAGAGTAAATTAATATTAGTCTATAAATTGATGATAATCAGTAGCATAATTATACTAATTATTATACATTATAATAATACTATTAGATATACGAGTTTGTCGTTATTTATCGCCTATTATATAATTGTAAATAACACTATATTCGCTGTTTATTGTATATTGACGAGATGATGGCGGGTGTATTGGTAATAATTACTATTGTATTTCTGAATAGGATGGGTCTATATATGATGATAATAATGATAATAATATTATATATATATATATTTATATATATATTATTATTATTATTATCAGATTTAGGTTTGCACCAGGGTTTTTGTAGAAGCTAAAGTTTATCGAGACAATTACCCTTAATTTTAAAGCAAGTTCAAAAAAAAACTAAATAAATAAAATATTATAAAATATTAGATGACTTCCTGTTTACATAGATACAATACAATGAATAAAATAGAAAAATAATATAAATTGTTTGAACTTGCCATAAAATTATGTAATCATCATTTAATTATTTATAAATAAATAACTAAAATAAATAATAAGTACTATAAAATAATACACTAAACAAAAATATAGATGTATTAGTATAAAAGAAGAAAAAAATGAAGTAAAATGAAGTAAAACTGAATAAAACTGAATAAAACATAACAAAAAGAATATCTAGAAAGATGGTAAGAACTGTATGTAACATTTTTTTTTTTTTTTTTTTTTTTCAGTAAATAAGTTTTAGGAATTTTTTTGTAATACTTTATAATAATATATATATATATATATATCTGTACATGAACATATTGGAGGTATCGACCAAATAAAGCCTTTAACTTATCCTCCATAGATGTATGATATACATAGTATGTCGTATGTCTATAAACTGATTTCATTCATTTATTCATATATATATATATTAATATTAAATAGTATAATATTATAATAATAATAATAATAATAATAATAATAATATTAATTGTTATTATTATTATAGCAATATACAAGGATATTTAACAGATTCCTATGGATAGAAATTGATATTGTTATCAACCTTAAACGCTTACAGTGCACAGTCTTACGATTGCAATATAATTAGATAGGACATTTTTTGTTGTTGAAAATTCAAAATAATTAATATTTTCACATAATTTAAATTGCATAACATTAAGATATATTGTGTTAATTTTTAATTATTAGAATATTAGTTTTGAAAATATCAGTAATTTAAAAAAGTAAAAAATATATCAAAATGAAATATATATTTAAAAAATTTAATTATCAATTATTTATCAACTATATATTTAATCACAAATATGTTCTATAGATACGTATATTGTACCTATATAATACTATACATACTGTGGTAATTTGACTAAGTTTAGTTATTTATTCACTGAGAAGTAGCAATTTTCATAAATAAAACAAATATTCTAGGATAATTTATGTTAAAGATAGACTATATGATTTATATGATTTTTGACTATTATTATTATGGTAACAGTTATTTTAGCTAATTCCTACAATCTTTATATTATATTTATATAACTTGTATAATTTTTCATCATTTTGACATAAATTGCATCTTTATAAATTATTGAAAAATAGTGTTATAATATATGTAAACAGTCATTTTTGAGCCATTTTTTAATCATTATTTTATTAGAAATAGGTAGTGTTATAAACATATGTTTTTTATGCTTTATATATGTTTTTAACATATGATATTTTGACATATCATACATTATACATGTAGTAATCTCTTTTTGAAGTACAATTTTTAAATTTTTTTATTTTGACCGTGAATCCCCTTAAACCCTTATAACATTTTACACAATTAAACTAATAATGATATTATAATTAATAATATATTAAGCTTTACTTTATTATATGAGGACTATGTTCTTATTTTCCTACTATGTAAAGTGTATTCTCTCTCTCTATATATAAACTAAGTTTGCATAATGAAATAATATAAAATCACTTATATATATAAAATAAAGTTTATAATATTATTTATAATCAAATAATATTATTCTTATCCTTATAATTCTTATAACATAAATATATATAACTAACTTTCATTCTGATAATAATGAATATACTGGATATAAATATGCTTCTACATTGTTATTGTGTATACAATATTAATATTATATGTTTTATTATTAAATTCAATTCAATTATATTATTATAACATATCTATACAATTATAAAACCACTATTTAAAAATAATAACCATAACAATATTATTAATTACCGATCAATTGCACTTTTACCACAAATTAGTAAAATATTTGAAAAAATTATATATAATAGATTATCCAATTTAATAACTAAACATAAAATAATAAATAAAAATCAATATGGATTTATTCCAAAATAGAATACAATAATATCGCTTTTGAACATTCAGCATTATATTATACAATAAATTAAAAAAATTGCTACAATTTTTCCAAATCTGAAAGACATTCGATATTTTTGATCATATTATATTATTAAAAAACTTGAAATATATGTAATAAGGGAAATATATATAAACTAATATAAAGTTATTTAAATAATAGAACATTTACTACAAAAATAAATAATTCATTATAGTATACACTATATGTTAATTACGGGGTTCCTCAAGGTTCTGGGCCCTCATTTTTTATAATTGTTTTAAATGACCTACCAACTATATTTTAAAATGTGAATAATATTAATTTAAATTTATATGCTGACGATACATCACTAACAGTATTCGCTAATATTGATGTTGAACTAACAAAATTACTTCAAATATATATGGATAAATTAAAATATTGGTTCGATATAAATAATTTAAAACTTTATATACAAAAAACTAAAATACTTCCATATTTTAATACTAAACTGACTAATGATATAACTATTGACAATATAATCATTGATATAGTAGATAACTATACATTTTTTGGTTTATATTTAGATACAAAATTATCATTTAATATACATATTGATAATTTAAATATCAAACTTTTAAAAATAATATACTTAATTAAAAGGTTATAATATTTAAATATTAAAAATTGATTTTATTATACAACTCTTTGTTTTCCTCTAATTTATCATATGGTATTGAAATATTGGGTAATATTTATAATTCTAATTTAAATATATTAAATTTATTACAAAAAAAAATAATACTAATAATTAATAAAATGATTATTAACAATTCAAAATTACCATTAATAAGATTATCACATATATCAATTTTATTTAATAATAGTATCATAAAATAATCATAAACTTGATTATCTTATTACTTTTAGAAATATTTTAATTATATATAATCTTTTAAATAATAAATATGTTAATGATATAACTGTTTATTTTAAATTTATTAGAAATAAAACATAATTCATTTTACTACTAGATGAAACTTTTACTACCTAATGAAAACTAATAGATTTCAAAATACTATATTTTTCAAAGGACCTACACTTTATAATTCAATAATGTTTAATAATATTGTAAAAACCATTACAATTACTCGTACTCTAAAACTTAAGAAAGTATTAAAACCATTTTTTATTAAAAAGTATTGTTAATTTTTTTTATAAATATTAATTATAATTTTGGTAAATATCTTATTTTAATAATTTTAAATATGTACACATTTTTATTATAAACAGTATTACAAATTATACAAAACTATTATTAATAAAAACTATAAATAGGATTATAATCTTTAAAAAAAAAACAGTATTACAATTATAAACATGTTTGCACTACAGTATTAAAACAAATTCTAAAAAAATGATTTAATTTATTTTATATTATTTTATTTTAATTTTAAATTTGTTGTTCATATTACACTATCATGATATTATCCTATTACATTTGTATGCATATTATATAATAATTAATTATTTCCTTAACAGTTATCATTTTTATTTTTATTTTAACAGTATTAAAATATATGTAATATTGATAGTAACAATTATTTATTTTTCTCTTTCTTTAATATTTAACTCTTAATGCCTATTCACGAATCATAACTTTTATTTTCATTATCTGTATCTAATTTATTTATATCTCCTTTATTATTGTAATTTTATACTTAATCTTTATTTCTAATTTAACATTTTTCGTATGTGATTTATGTATGTAACCATGTATTTAACCTTTTATTTAATCATTTCATTGTTTTTTTTATATTACTATGATTATATTATTATGTTTATCATTATTTCTATTTTATTATAGTATTTGAATGGAAATGATGATATGACATTGTACATACTGTTAGAAGGTTTCTAATCAATAAAGCTGATCGCTTTCACTGATCCTTCTTAGACTTTGTATATAAAATGAATTCATTCATTCATAAATAGATATTGTTAATTAGTTTTTAATATTAATAGACAATAACTAATAGCGTTATTATCAATTCATATTTAGTAAACATTTTAATATTACGTCGGTAGATATTATTTCATTTATCGGCATAATATAGTAAATATAAATTATTTAAATAATACATTAAAATATACCATAAGTATTGTGTTCTTCTATTTATTTTACTATCCCTTCTCCTAATGTATAGCAAATAGTTTTTTATATAGTATTTTGTTTAGATTAAAATTTGGAAAGGAAATATAAGAAGTAATTATATACACAATTAACATATGTTAAGTACATATGTCTTATAGGCATTGCTTAGTAGTTTATTGGAGAGGAGCCATAATCGTAATTATGGTATTATGAGAATTTATGTTTAAAAAGTAAAAAGTTGAATATCATCAGCCTAAATATGGTTATGAATATTTTGAAAGTTCTTAATTAGATCAGCAATATGACAGATATAAATAGAAAAGAGATATGTATCTAGCACGGATCCCTGGGAAATACTGTAGTTAGGCGGATATAAAGGATAGTAAGATTGTTAATCATAATAGATATATTGCGCTAGATATGAAGTAAATCATTTTAATGTTAATCCATATATACCTATCATAGTAAACCGCGAGAGTAAACTGTTATGGTTCATGGTTTCAAAAGTAAATAAGAGGACAGGTAGGATTAGATTAAATGTTGTTATTTGAAGTACAAAATGTGATGTCAGTGATGCGAAATAGAGATTTTCGATTGAATTATCGAAAAAGCGAAAGCACTTAGAAACAGGTAGAAAAGATTATTTTATTTATATGGGCGATAAGTTGTTTGGAGAAAATTATTTCTAATATTTTACTAAATAAGGGTAGATGGGAGATTAGTCGATAATTACTGAGGGAGTTTGGGTCAAGATTTAGGTTTTTTAGAATAGTATAGAGTATGGCAATCTTGATGTAGAGTAAAACTTAACCATAATTTAATGAGTTCGTAATAATATCCAAAACATAGGAGTAAATAAGTGTTACAGTTTCTGATATAAAGATATAGATTATAAGACTTATCACTTATAAGTAAATTTATGAGATTTCATAAATAGAGCATTTACTTCGTATATGGAGTGGATAGTTAATATACATATATAATATATAATGAATAAATAGGATGGGCAATAGATGTAGTAGGATTTAGCATGGATAGAGTAGGAGCGCGAATAGTATCATAAATTCTTGCAATTTTATTTTTTAAGTATTTTTCAAAGAGAGAGCATAGTATACTTATAAATACTATATTATAATTGTTAACATATACAATCATTTTACAAATCCAATAAAATATCTGAAGTTGTTGTATGTATGTATACCACATATATGTGCTATACATATATATATATATATATATATATATATATATATATATATATGTGTGTGTGTTATAAAGGGAAGTCTGCAGATATATCGATTAATGTAATATACATGTATTTCGAATTGAATTAAATTCAAGTCGGTCATTACGTAATAACAATATATCTGCATGCATAAATTGTTTTAGGCTTCACGCTCGGTTGATTGCATAACATGTTTACATTTCTATTTTGTAATTAAATGTTTTATTATTTGTATTAATTTGTATTCGTTTTGTCATTTATATTTGTTATCGTTTATGTATATGTCGTGTCATTCGTTTCCTATAAAGGAACGCCGCTCGCTGAGATTGATACACTTTTGGAAGGACATTAGAGCCATATATGGTTATAAGTGAAAACTTCATCTAAGTTCCTGGGTGTGATGCAAGGACTCCACCAAATAAAAATAACAATAACAATAACAATTTATAATGATATATATAATGTTTTGATATCCCTTATAGTTACTGAGATACGAGAGATACGAATCGGTAATAGGGGACTTTATCCTAATTGAATTTTTGATAATTAAATCTTATTTATTCCAAAGAATATAACCAGAAATAGATAATAATATAATCTTTGTATTGAGTTTACTAATTTTAATATAAAATAATTTATCATTTCTAAAACTGTACCCTGTATATTTTTTGATATATTTAACTTGTATTTAACAATATTAGATATATTGTTATGAAAAGTGTTACATATATAATCAAACATATACACTTTTTTCGAGTCATTTAATTTTATAATATTTAATTTAAAATATAATAATTATTTATAAGACGATTTATCTTATAAATAATTCGAAGGACTCTGTTCTGTAAAACATTTATAGAATTAGTATTCGATATATACGATTGCTATATATTAGAATAGAATAAACAACGAAGACTCGAATAAAGATTTAAATATAATTAATAAGGCAGAATAATTTAATTTATTTTCAATTTTCAATTTATTTTCAATTTATGAAAACCCGAGATTATTTTCGATAATTGACATCGTAATGAATGACTTTTCCAATTCAGTATGGAATCAACTTACACACCCACACTTTTTTTTTCAAATAATCTACTTGATCTTTTACATTATTTCCAATAAATATATATAATTGATCATCATTAAAATTATTAAAAATCAAATGAATAGTCTTTTTTTATATTAAGATATAATGTATTATTAATAAACGAATTATTTTTCTTAATCATTTTATAATTAATTACATTTTCTATTGATACTATAGTATCATATTTAAATATAAAACTAGTATGGTCTGCACATATAAACGGATATAAATTTTTTCTAATGGGCAATTATTATGATATATTTTGTAATGTTATTAATAAAATCAATATAACTAGATTAAATATCATCATTATCAAGTATAAATGAACAATCATATGATTGTTGTATACAATATACAATTACATTGCTATAGAATTCTATTAATAATAATTCTTATTGATAAGAGATATATTTTATAAAATATAATATTGCACAATAGATATCACTATTGTAATATACAATTAGTTTATTTGACCTATAAAATATACAAAATTGGAACATATATTTAATACATAAAATAATGATATCCAAAGTGTTTATTTGACCTATAAAATATACAAAATTGGAACATATATTGCATAAATAAAATAATTATATCCAAAGTGTTTATTTGACCTAAAAATATACAAAATTGGAACATATATTGCATAAATAAAATAATTATATCCAAAGTGTTTATTTGACTTATAATATATACAACTGTGGAACGTTTTTATATATTTTACGTTGACGGGTAACGTGTTTGGTTGCTTGGGAAGATTATTAGAACATTTCTAATTTTGTTAATATTATTTATATTAAGTTATCTATAAAACAAAGTTGTATGTTTATTTTTAGATTTATTATTATCAATATTAATATTAAAATCATTTATATATAATACAATAATAGGTAAATGAGCATATATATCCGACATAAAAAGATATTTTATATATTGATATATTATTAATATTAGTATAACTATAATCGCTAATATATTTAGATATATAAGTAATACGAGTACATATATTTAGCGATGGGTGATAACTAAATTGATAAATATTATTAATAAAATTTTAATATATTTATAATTAATAATTATTATGTTTAAAAATATCAATATTAAAACCCCGCATAAATAAACTGTTTTAATGTGATATACTCTGTAAATAATTTGAAATAATAATTGTAAAAGAATCAATAATATAATCTGGTGGCTATATATACTACTTAATATTATATTTGTATTATTATAAATAAGTTCAATAGTACATATATATATTTATATATATATATATATATATATATATATAAATATATATATATATATATATATATATATATATATATATTATTAGTATTATTAGATGTAGCATCATTAATGGTATTAATATTAACCAGACGCTATTTTCAAGCAAATCGGAATAGTTAACATGCTGATCGCTGATTGATTATAATATGGTATCTATATTCGAGATTTATATGACCTCTAGATATATGCTTATAACTTAATTCATATTTAATAATAAATTTAGAAATTAAGTATATATTGTTTAGAATGCTTTATTTATTAATAATAATATTATAATATATTGTTATATTTTATATAAATATATATGTATATGCTTGAGAAGGATTTGTGGTCAATAGTTCCGAATTCACCGATAGGAACCGCCACATATTCTCGAGCAATATAAATAGCCATTAAATATAAATGTCATCAACTGTATAATATATGAGTATTCCATAATATAATAATATAGGCGCATACCGTACGCCGCATGCAATATAATAAGTGTTCATTAAATTATAATAAGACATTTCACGTTGTAAACAATTATTAATCTCACAACTATAAATTTATTATTTCTTAAAATAAAATAAGAATATATTGTGTATACATATGACCTACAATAAATGAGAAAATAAATCTATGCTTTATGAAATTTCTTATGTGAAGGGCGGGCACTACTTTCAAGATAGTATGCTAGCATACTGTGTACAATTCCTATCACAACATTAAGGAGAATAGTAAAGTCGGGAATAGACTATCAAAATGATAATATACAAAACAAAAGGGGCCGAATGCTACTCAAAAATGTAGAAATAGAATTAAAAAGTATTGTGTTTACATGGCAGATAGATTATTAGGATTTTCATGTACGGAAATAATGCGAGCTGCTTATTACAATGCGGAAACACATACACGGGAATACACAGGGGATAGTAACCTAATACGGACACTTTAACAATAAATGGTCTTAACATTTTATGACTCATTATTTTTATTCATAAATGATAATATATTAATATTATAGATATTATTGTTATTTTAAAATTTTATTTAATCTTTAATTCCGTATATAACGGGGGTGTCCGGATATTCGGTACCCATGTCCGAATACGGATACCTTTATTATAATACGGACATCCTATATACACTAGATACACTATAAATTATTGATGAATCAATCAGACAAATTACAATTACATTATTTATAATTAATGTTATGAACAATTTATTCTAATTTAATTAGTTAATAATTTATTTATTTTTATTATTCTTTAATTAATAACACACTTTAAATATCTAAATAATAAAATTTTAGATTTAGCTTTATTGATGGTATTAATATTATAACGTACATGATTTTTATGAAAATCAGAATAGTTCATACGCTGCGCACTGATTGGTTATATATAACCGCATTAATAATAGTGTCCGCATTAAGACTTCTAGAGTGTCCGTATTAGGAACTTATATGACCTCTAGATATATGCTTATAACTTAATGAATATTTGATAACAAATATATAAATTATATATATAATTTTTAGAATGCTTTAATTTTTAATAATATATTGTAATGTTTTATATCGATACATTTGTATATTCTTGAGAAGATTTTATGTTTACATTTTTTTTCATAAATTTAAAAACGTAATAAAAAAAACAGTTTATTGGACATATCAGCAATATTTTGAATAATTAAAAAATAAAAAATACTTTTTTAGACTATATATATAATTATGAATATGTTATTCATTAAACATTTTTTTGTAGAAATTATGGTTTCTGAGATACCCAGAGTGTCCGTTAATTCGGTTAATTTCCCCTAATGTCGTTTATTTTATAGAGATTCGTAGGGATTGTAATTAGGTATTCTAATACAATCATCAAAGGTGTATCTCAGATCCTCGGTGCCGTTTGTAAGGGATATTTAGTGAAAAATAACTTTACCCCACCTATTATTGTACACCCTCTCCCACTTTTAAATTTGTGAATACAAACACTCAGGTGTTTTCATAATAAATTCTAATTCTTTAATACTACTATTTATTTATTATAAATCATTAGATGAAGTTGATTAGTTATTTACCGTATATAATCGAAAACAATATAATTATGTGTGGAATCCCCCCCCCTATTTTCAAATCCTTAAAATACACTTTATAATATACAGTGTATATCTGATATAGGATCATATATATACTTGCGTGACCACTGCGAATATAATCATTAATTTATAATTTAATATTTTAGAATAAGTATAATTACAACCAATTAGATAAATAATATAAACATATTCAAATAATTTCGTATTTTAATTCGCATTCTGTAGTAGAGGATTTTAATTTTATTGTTTTTAACTATTCAAATATTTATATTTCTTTTTTAATATTTAAATACTCGATGCAGAATGTTGAAACCGAAAATAAATGATACTGTAATTAAGTACTTAGTAGCTTAATCTTGTAATTAAGTACATAGTTAATTAACCATATAATTAATTACGTACACTGTACGACGTACAGTGTATGTCGTACAGTTAATATAACAGCATTCATTATAATCTATAAATAACATATGAAAGGCTGTTAAGAGTAGTTTTATATTCCAGATCATACTATCACAGTGCGTATTCTTTAGAAATGATATCCATGATATTATATTGGTAATACAAATATAATTGTATTCGATAATAATGATGCGTTTATTTTAATAACAAAATAATATTTAATAACAAAATCTCGAAATGTCGCTATTACTACATAATCGCATTGTCTATGTTTATAAACAAGGACATTTATTTGTATTTTATCGTAATGTATATATATATATATATATATATATAGATCATTGATTATCTCTATACTATCGAGACAATGATACAACTTCATCTGCATATATATGTTAATGTTTACCGCCATTTGCAAGACTTATTACAACATATAAAGAAAGAAAAGTGAGCTATTAAAAATCAGCGAAATAAATAATTGGCATTCGTTATTCGATCTTTTTCCACACTATATACATTACGCATATTATTACAATTTCACGTTGTAGTTTAATTATTAATCTGAAAAATATATATAGGGGAGGGTGGGGTTGTATGACCATGTTTTTGTATAAAGTGCTATAATTGTGGTAATAATAAATATTTATTAATTATTTAAATTGTATTGCATAATATATGATATTAGTTAACTAATATATCACTTTTAGATATAAGGAATACTTATGAGATTTCATAATTACAATTAATAAAAAAAAATAAAAAAGTTTATTCAACCCTAAAGGCGGGGTTGAATGAACATACCCTGTTTTACTTCTTTAGTTGCTCTTGTCATGAGAGTTTTATCATGTATTCTATCAGTTTGTTGAGTATAGTTTTTCATTTTTGATTCCTAGAAATAATATTTAAATAATTATTATGAAATTAGTAATTGACCCTCATTAAAATTATATTAATTAATTATATTGATATCTAATTAATTATATTATTTCTATGTAATCATTACTTATTTATATTCGGATCATTGAATATATATTATAATTATAATATTATAATAATATTAATATTATAATATTATAATATTATATTATAAATATTAACATATAATATGTGGTTGATTGAACAATGTTCATATTACCCCATTTTTAGTGGTTCACTCAACCCCATATCAAAATTTATTATTAATTGATAACATTTAAATATTTTATTTAAAATTTAAATATATTTTTATATTAATATTAAGTTAATTATATATTTAAATCATATATATAATATGAAAATAATCAAATAATTATTATAGAAGTTATAACATATATTACCTTGTCGGGAATTTTTACTTTTGAGCGTACTTTAGTTAAAAATGTGATTAAAATGTTACTATTTTTATTTTTTATTAAAAATGATACTTCCGCAACTGTATTAATTATAGATAACGATACTAGTTCAGTTAAATCAAATTTCTGCTGTGGCAAACAATTGTTATCTCCAGTGGATCATGCAAGACACCTGTTCATACAACCCCACTCTCCCCTACTTATGTTTTTTGTTGATATTTCCTGACTATTCCCATGTTAAATTATACCTGGAAGACGCTGGCCCAATATTCACCCAAACAAAATTATCGGTATTATCAATACCTACATTTAAGTTTACTTCACTTAAAGGTCGAATATTTAAACTAAAATATCAACATCTTTAACATCATATTAATGATCGTGTATGTATCTTTGTGGTTGATTTTAATAATATTATGATTTAGTTATATTTTTATATATGTATTTATGCATATATACAAATACTTATAATTATAATTATATAAATAAATTACAATAGCATTTAATGAGAAATATGTTATCAACAAATTAATTAATAGAGTATTGTATATCAAAAATATATTTGATAAATATGTTAATTTTAATTCAAAAAACCTGTCATAATTATGTAGAGTCCTATTTATTAAATAATTAATTATAATATTCAGTTAATTTAAAAATAAATACAACTAATAATATTATTACATAATCAGAAAGCTATTGCTTCTAACATCTATAGATATAATCCAATTACTAGATACGAAAGTAAAATAAAATATATTAAATTATATTAACATATTGACATATATTACATACTGTATATTACATATTATACATCTGATATCAGACATAATTATTTTAAGAGACATTAATTACTCTTAGATATACAATTTTATTTTTAAATAAAAGTGCTATAACCGAAAATAAATTGTCAATTAATATTTTAGATAACTACTGTTCTACTTACTAGATAGTCTACTTTAGGTTATGATATATATATATATATTAAGTATTTTTTTCTAGTTATCTAAGTTGATAAATAAGACGGATTTAATAAACATTGTAATTTATCACATGTTAAATTGAAATAATTAAAATCTTAAGTTTACGTTAAGATTACATTTAGCTTTATGAATATATATAGTGATACATTCACTGAATATTGATGCTTATTCTTATTATTATTATTATTATTATTATTATTATTATTATTATTATTATTATTATTATTATTATTATTATTATTATTATTATTATTATTATTATTATTATTATTATTATTATTATTATTATTATTATTATTATTATTATTATTATTATTATTATTATTATTATTATTATTATTATTATTATTATTATTATTATTATTATTATTATTATTATTATTATTATTATTATTGTTATTATTATTATTATTATTATTATTATTATTATTATTATTATTATTATTATTATTATTATTATTATTATTATTATTATTATTATTATTATTATTATTATTATTATTATTATTATTATTATTATTATTATTATTATTATTATTATTATTATTATTATTATTATTATTATTATTATTATTATTATTATTATTATTATTATTATTATTATTATTATTATTATTATTATTATTATTATTATTATTATTATTATTATTATTATTATTATTATTATTATTATTATTATTATTATTATTATTATTATTATTATTATTATTATTATTATTATTATTATTATTATTATTATTATTATTATTATTATTATTATTATTATTATTATTATTATTATTATTATTATTATTATTATTATTATTATTATTATTATTATTATTATTATTATTATTATTATTATTATTATTATTATTATTATTATTATTATTATTATTCTTATTATATATAATGAAAGTATGAATGAATTAATAACATCTTTTAATAGACACAAATTGATACAACTTGTAAATACTTTTATTTTGTAATAACATCAAATTAAATACGTTAATATAATAAAGTATAATCATATAATAGAGTTACTTATACTATATTATAGCAATATACTCGTGGCATTATATTATGGAATTATACCAGAAAAATAACAAATTCGATATAATTTATATAATTAAAGTATCCAATTTAAAAAGTTTACAATTATTCTAATCTATGTAGTATACCCAAACATTTCACTATTATAATAACTAAAATGTGTATCTTTAAGTTCTTCTGTCATCTTTGGTGGTGTCTCTTTTTCTACTGTTCCATTGAATATTTGGAACATGTTTATTACTTTTATAATATTTGTGTTCATGAAAACTTCCAATAATAATAGAAAAACGGAAATCACAATCCCAATAAATAAAAGAATGAACGGTCCATATAAGTCCTGTTTTATTTGTAGGAATTATAAATATATATATATATATAGTTCAATATAATTCATATTCAATATGTAGATGATAATCTAATTATATTTATAATAATTCTTAGATATTTTCTCACGTATACGTAAACAAAAAATTCAATAGTATTTTTTTTCTTCAGTATCCAGTTTTTATTTATGATCCATTGTTTCTTAAATATGATAATTGAGGAAGATCATGAAAAAAAGTATATGGTCATAAAGATACATTCTTAAGGGAAGGGTGCTTTCATTTTTTTTAAATTATTTTATTTAAATTATTAAAAATTATTCATTATATTTAAATAATGTGTTAATCATATGTTATTTCAAGTAACATATTTATGCATTTATAATCATGTACTCAATATAATATATATTATTTTATAATAGTTATTTAACATAAACTTTAGAAGCTGTATCTTAGAATTTGTTATTACATAATTTATAACGGTTGAAAAGTTCCACAGTTTGAACCATTTGACAAATCTTTATAATATTTTCAGAGTTTATAAATAATATATAGATTATGTTATATAGATAATTGAATAAAAAACACATAGCTTAAGTTATGTATTTTATATTTTACAAGAGTAGTTTTTTAATATAGAATATAGAACAATATGTAATTCATAATTTTAAATATAATGTATAATATTTGAATATTTTAAAGTAAAATATTTGTTGAAAAAAATGAAATGAATAATCTACCTTAAATATTGATAATACATAATCAATATAATTTTTTCATTTTTATATATATAAGATATAATATTATGATTTATTGTATTATATATATAAATATTAAATATATCTAACATTTAAATCTCTTGATTTTTTACTTGCGACATGGTTACCGTAAAAATGTAAGCATTTATTTATAGGGTAAAACTGTCTTTTCCATTTGATTATCATTCCACATTCAACTAATTTCTGTATGCTACAATATTATAGATACTTTAATATGAATTTAAATTACTACTACATATATATATATATATATATATATATATATATATATAATATATTCTCTCTAATAATACATTTGTATTTAAAATTATATGAATTACTCATAAAAACATTATTAGAAAAAAATAAAAGTATATAAGCATAAAACCTATAACCATATATGGTTATGGTTTTTAGAGAAAAAAATTATTTTTCACAATTGTAATTTGTATATAATTTTAATAGTTTAAAATAATTTAAATGTGCTTTACATATGTACATAAATATATTTATATAAATAAACTTGAATTAACAGAAGTAGATACCTGAACTAACACATTATTGATCATAGGTAGGTATGGAGATCTATTGGGGAACACGAAAGCGAAGGAAGATGGGAAGAATGTTTCATCCCCGGCTACTATGTCGCAGTCTACGAATGTCGATCTTGTTTCAGCCGCCTACAATATATATATAGAGAAAAAGAGAATATTTAAGTGGTTAGAGTAAAAACGATGTGTAACAATTAATAATAATGACATACAAATATACAGAATTAACATAAATATATAAAAGTTGTGATTTACACACACCGAAAATGCATCTCGTATAATAGAGTTAATACATATACTTACGTGAAGGTACCTGAGAAATTTGTTTAATAAATCATCTAATATTGCAATATAAGATAAGTTTTTGTTATAAGATACATGTATTTTAATACGTAAATTTTAACATTTAAAAGTTAGTTATAGAAAATGTATATTAATATATATATACATAGTAAATACTAGTAATATATAGTAGTCATTATTATTATCATTGATTATCATAATGTAGGTTAAAATTGTTTTTAACATTATAAATAATTAATTAATTCATAATTTACCTTTTCGAGAATAAGAATATATTTTTCATTTTGCATTTTCTGTATAGCATCGCTGAATTTGGTATAACAATTTTCTTCGTACTGTATAGATTTTGTCCATAATTTATGATAAAGACCAACCTTCGAATGCTATAACATAGTATGGTATTTAAACAGGGATGTAACTTTTAATATTATAAAATTTGCATTAATTTCCTATTATTTTGATAATTTGTTTGTTGATATATATATTTTAAATGCTATAAATATCTATTTGTCGAGTAAAATCTAATTTATATTGCATGTAATTTAATAGAGCAATGAAAACATTGTTGTAATAAAATAGCGCCGAACCTAAATCTATTTCAGTGATTCGGTACTACTGCTAATAGCGGTAGTTGTAATTATAAGTGACGTTGCCTATTATTAGTAAACATAATATTATATATTTATGTTTATAAAAGTTTAGTTAGTATAATACTTTAGTATTAACAAACATTACACATGTAGGTAAAATATGATTATTGGTCTAATATTCCACTAGTATTTTTTCTAGAACCCATAATTCCATATCTAGGCAACACCTAATTGTGTTGTTTATTTTGAACATTATACATCTCTAGGTAATACTCTAATTAATACAAATATCTAAACTATATCAAAGTACAAAGTTAATAAATTAATGAAATAAGTATATCAGAAAATATAATGAATATTAGAAGAAAGAAATATATATATATATATATATATATATATATATATATAAAGAGATAACATATGTTATTTTATATGTAAATTGAACATTAAATACCATTATGGTGATAATTAAAACAAAATTAGGATAAACTTATAATCCGGTGTTTTTATGAGAAAGGTTTTATTGTTTAGATAAACATGTATTTTTGGTTTGAAGTGAAATTTAGATTAAATTAAAGTTTTAAGATAGATTCAAAAAATAAATTAAATTTTATAAATCTATGGAAATAGACAGCATTTAAGGTTTAAAGTTATCATACATTTCATTATACATTTTTAGGTTTTCGGACTGCAAACTGTGCTTAAAAAATAATCGGCCGTAAGTACTATATATCTGATAATACTATTTTATTTTCGATGTCAACAACTTTATTTGTCCTTTATTTGTACTTTATTACACCTGTATACAAATAATTACACTAACATAATAAAATAAAATACAGAAAATAATAAACATCATATTTATATAGATTAACTGGTATATTAAGTAACCTGAAATAATGTATGTAACGCAACGGAATACCTAGTTCCGTACGTATACGAGGAGTCGGCCAGCTGTTGCAGCGTTCTTATAGGAATAGTTTGTTTGGTCACCGATAGGAATGAAATTAGATTTCCTGTAAATCCATGAGTGTTTGTGTCATTCATATATAATGTTTACATTAATCGTATACGATTATCGTAGACTATTAACCTATAGGTTAATAGTCTCGATATATTGTTGCTTCTATAATTATCCAAGTGTGAAAGATTAAATATAATGATAATAATATATATATATATAGTATCTAGAGGTATTAATGAAAATACATCCAATTTTATTAGATTAATCTAAATATAAGTATCGGGGTTATCAGACCTTTTTAAATTCAACATATCTATATGCAGTTAATAAAGTGCTATGGTACCAACGTTGGCCATTCCCTAATAGAAACAAAAGGTGATGAATTCAAAACAAATCCAATACATATGTACGGTTATTGATACAATAATGATAATAAAGTATTTACCTTATATATAAATATATATATATATATATATATATATATATATAAATAAATGAATAAATGTAAAAACACACAACTATAATTATTAGATTGATGATATAAAAATGTATTTTAATAATGATTACTTTGTGACGTATTGATATACTCGATGTATACTGTATTTCAAATTTTACACGTATATAAACAATAGAAATATTTTTAAACCTTTGACTAAGTGTTTTTATTTTGTAGAAGGAAAGTTGTAAATGTGGACATTTTAACATTTGGATATAAGGTGATTGTAACATGGACACTTAGAGAGTATACTTATATAGCTATGTGAATTTATATTTATAAATGTGTATACATTTTAGATAAATTATGTTGGTAACAGTTTCGACCCGATTTTATAGTGAATAAATAAAACTTATAATTATTTTTAGATTTAATCGTGACGTACTAAATGGGCGTTTTGTTAACTGCACGGCGTTAGTAGTTACTGATTTATCTGTAAATAGACTATAGTCTTATAGTCTCATAGTCTGATAGTCTTATAGTATCATAGAATATATTCACAATTAAATAAAGGACAGACGGACATCAATTTGATACATCGATATAACGATGTCCATCAGTGCACGTTACAATACCCCTCCCCATTACTGCGATATACTAACCCGTGTATGTGGTGGACAGTATTAACGTTAACAGCAACCAGAATGCCAACACGATCCTTGATGCGGTGTTTAGAGACTTGTAACTAATACCTGGGGGGCGTATACGTATATGAGATATATCTTAGTAGGTGGTAATGCATTAATAATAATAGGATATAATAAAAAAGCAGTAAATTAGGTATACCTGGTATATCTAGTATACCCAGGTATTGAAATATGAAAAAATCGACAAATATATATATATATATATATATATATATATAAATAAATAGGTGATTTATTTAGACCAATACAGCAAATATAGTTCTCGTTTATAATTGTATTTGTCACAATATTAACAATGTTCACTTTTATCACGAATACAATTATATATATATAGTGATACGATCTGCGTTTACTTATATCTAGCATGATATAAGTAAACTAAATATAAATATATATAAAGTATAGTTAATGTCATATTATAGTTTCAATTTGGAAACTCTATATGTCAAGCTTCCATGTACATCACATGTTAAATAAGAGCCTGATTGAAATTCAATTTATTCCTATTTTAAACCTTGGTTCGGATTGATAAAATCACTTGAGACGTAGTATATCGTTGGATGAATATAGAGAAGAGGATTTTACATTTACACAATCCATTATTAACTATAAAATAGTGGTATCTTAATATGGAATATAACACTAGAATAAGTTTATCAGAAGTATTGTTTTAAAAATATTTAGAAACAATAAATACTGACCTTTAAAACATTACCTTACCTTAACAGGTCGAGCTTGCTCGGTAGTCCATGACATACTTCTTCCAACCTTCTCTATCATTCATCGCCGTCTTTATTTCGTCTGACGTTAGCAGATCGGTATAATCCCGCAGTTGATCTATGTACATCTTCGCTGGGCGTCCACGTGAACGGTTACCATGCTGTGGTTGCCAGAGTATCAGGTCGCTCGCTACTTCATCTTTGCTTCTCCAGTAGTGACCAGCGAACCTCAGCCTTTGCATGCGTATAGATTTACTAATTTTTGGAATATCGCCATATATTTGCTCATTTGTTAGATGATCTAGCCAGTATTTGTTTGTTACGGCTCGTAGCATGCGTGTGTATGTTCCATCAATCTTTTTCTCTACCGAGGTTGTTAGAGTCCAGGTTACAGAACCGTAAACGAGCACTGATTCGATTGCCGCTGTGAAAAAATGTCTTTTAAGATTTGTACTTAGATTTGATTTCCAGATTGTATTCATACTATTTAATGCTGCCCAGGCTTTAGCAATCCTTATATTAACATCTCTTTTAGTTGATCTAATATAGCTTCCTAGATATTTAAAATCTTCTACTTCATTTATTATACTTCTACAGATACTTTTCATTTGCATGTTGTTATTCTGATTGATATTGATATATTCAGTTTTGTCAGTGTTAATGCAAAGTCCAATTTCTTTGGCGGCTGATTCTATTTTCAGTAATAATGTATTATCATCTTTCAGAGTATTACTTGTTACGGCGATATCATCAGCGTAGTCCGTATCGGTAATTTGTTTAGCTGGATATCGAATACTCTTTCTCTCTGTTAGAGTAAAACCTAGCTCTCGATTATTATCCAATGACGTCTTCAGAATATAATCGAGACAGGTTATAAAGAGGAACTGCTCAAGTGTATCACTCTGTAAGACTCCAGTTGTGATTTCAAAGTAAGGTGTATATCCATCTGTTGAGCGAACCATTGAACGAGTATTTTTGTAGAGCATCATAATTGCACAAACTGTCTCTTCTGGTATACCATACTTTAAAAGTATTTCTTTCATCTTTTTTTTCGATTTATCGTGTCAAAAACTTTTGAAAAGTCAATAAAGAGTAGAGTTAGTGGCAGGTTTTTAGATTTGACTCCTTCTAAAATTCGTCTGATAGTCAGTATTTGTCTCGTTGTTTATCTATTTGTTCGGAAGCCATTTTGATTTTTTCTTAGGATTGGATCAATTTCTGGTCTAATCCTGTGTAATAACATCAGGTTGTATATCTTTGCGGCGATTGCTGTTAGAGTAATTCCTCGGTAGTTTTTTGTGATGGAGAGGTCTCCTTTTTTACGAAAAAGAAGGAACATCCATTGGTCCAACTTACTATAGGTTCCTGGAAATAAACACGATTACAGGATTCCACTAGAAATTCTTTACAATAATTTCCAAACTTCTGCTGGTATTTCGTCCAAACCTATTGCTTTTCATATGATATATTATTTGTAGCTTTCATAAATTCTTCTTTCGTGAAATGGCCGATTTTTATATCAAGATTATTCAATGTATGATCCTAAGTTTGTATCAGTTGTGGATTGGATATTCTTGCCAAGTAAATCTTTGAAATGTTTATGCCAAAGTTTGATTCGTTAATTATCATTGTTTAATTTTAGTTTAGATTTATTTGATTTCTTTCTTTCGCTGATTTCATTTATTGTTTGCTAGGCTAGTGCACATTTCTTATTTGTGGCCGCCATTTGTATTTCATATATATTTTATTTATGTAATTTTGTTGTTCTAAATCATAAGAATTAACTAAAGATTCTTGAGCATTTATAAACTTGTTGATATTCATCTGTATAGGCGAGCTTTATTTCAGTTGTGAAGTATATCACGTTTTTGGCAGATTTTTTCGGTTTACCAGGGTATTCGTTTCTTTAATTTGGGTTTTAACGGAATTATTTTTGGCTTCATCTTTGCATGCCTTTTCAAAATATTTATATCTTGTACTTGCGGATAACATAGTTTCTGCATCAGAATTTTGAAGGCTCAAGAATCTGTTTTTCACTGTTACAATAAATGCATTTCTAATTTCAGTATCATGTGTCAGTCTTGTCCAGTCATATGGTTTGAATTTACTATTTTTCTTTTATTAGCTCTTAGACTCAATTTTATATCTGCTGTTATTATACGGTGATCAGACGCAATACTATTAAAAGAGTTGTAAGCTCTGCAGTTTTGTACACTATTCTTCCATTTCTTATTTATTATTATGAAGTCAATCTGTGATTTAAAATCATTTGGAGATTGTGCGTCCATAACTGACCATGTCTTTTCTGGAAATGAGTGTTTAGACATAGCATATTATTTTCTTGAAGATATTCTTTGAGCATTTGGCTATATCGATTTGTAATTTGATGATAGGCATATTTATATCCACTGTCTTTTCCGAGGTGTGCATTTAAGTCTCCTCATATTATTAGAACATTATGATTTGGTATCTGTCTTGTTAAACATGTAAGTTTTGTATAGAATATCTTAGTTTCTTGTTCGTCACTAATATTTGTTGGACTGTAACATGAGATTACTGACGTTTGTGGATTTCCTTGAAAGTCCACTATAATAATTCTAGGTGATATCATTTCGACACTAGCGATTGTGTTATAAGCTTGGTTACTTACGAGCATTCCAATTCCACTAGTTGTGGCATTTATGCTATTCTTCCAGGATGATAGAGTTAATAGTTTCCATTTATCATAAGTATGTTCTTTGATGACTGTATCTTCATGTATGAATCTATGTTATTGAATGCAAATAATATCTTGTCCAGTTAATTCAGCTGAGGCTATCAATTCTGGGATTTTATATATTTTTTGAAGTGTTTGTTTATTCAATGATCCGATTTTATATCGTTTAGTTGCATTTAATAGTTGTACAGTTTTCATCTTATTTTTATTTTTATTTTCTTTTCTCTTTCTCGTTCTCTTTATTTTTCTCAGTAATTAACTTTTCGACTGCAACCTGAGGTGGTATTGCAGGACGCGCTCCTTGTTCCGCGCAACGAGCGATGCGGGATAGATAATTGTTGTGTTGTATTTTCATGGTTTACTTTCGATGGCTAGATAAAATGTGCGGTCGCCACTCCATACACATTTGCGTAACCATGCGTGGGTGGCTAACAGGTACTTTGCCTTGCCAAAGGGCAACCAGGAATTTGTCCGGTACTGCTAATTGATTATTCGCAGCTAACCATTATATCTAATGGCCGTTCCCCGATCCGCAACCTGGGGAGCCGGTGGATTTGAGTTATCATCACCACATCATCATATCAATTACGGATATAGATGAAGAAATGTGGGACGAGGATCCTACGTAAACTGAGCTCTCCACAAATTTCCACAACAAAATTAAAATATTTAAAACATTAGCTATTCTATTTATATATATATATATATATATATATATATATATATATATATATATATATATATATATATATATATATATATATATATATATAATTAACAATTCCATATGTTCCATATATTTCTATTAATTGTAATATAGTGAAAAAGTTCACAAAGTTAAATTTAAAAGATGCTTATCCATTGTAGTAATGAAGTAAGTCCAGTTCAAGTGAGAATCTATGTCTTTTTTTAAATTAGTTTAAGTGTTTTATTATATATATAAATATATATATATATACATATATATATATATATATATATATATATAACTGCATATATGTATGACTCTAACGCTACATAACCTTGATTGAAAGCCACACTGATTATAGTCCAGTGAGTGGTCATCGTAGTCCTAAAGTATGACGTAATAGAGTGCGTGTCCTTCGCACCGATGTCCTCAGTGATAGATAGTCGTGCTTCCCCGTAGCGTATCGTCGACATCAATAAGGTCGTACATATCAACGATATGTATATGATCCACCATAGCTATGAGATGGGTGTGAGATATAATGTGTTCAAGTATATTATGTAACCTCGTGATAATAATGCATTATAATGATTACGTAATAATGTATGTATTACGATCCTTTACGGGTCCAATATATCATTAACATCGATTATTTTTGCGATATACAATACTATTTAAACTTATTACAATTATTATTAATAATATTAATAATATATATATTACTTTTGTGCAATAAATCCATACTAAAATCATAGATAGAAAATATATTCTTAAAAATAGTGTAAAACTTAATATAAAATAATATATATGGTATTATAAAATATAATAACAATAAGAATATTGCAAATATATATTATACTTATATATATATATAATATAAAACATTATTATTTTTATTCGAAGAATTTTAAAAGAAATAAGATAAAAACTATTTTGAGTTATATTTATATTATTATGAATTAAATACAAAATTATAATAAAAATAGTAATATTTATTAATATTATATATATACACCTGAGTCTTGAAAGGTCCCATGAATGACATCGCCCCGTCAGCATATCCCGTACTCTTCATGATGAAGAACGAGTCTTCCTGCCAAAAGGTGGAGCTGTATTGTATGACCTGTGACCTCGTCTGTGTCACCGTGAATTTACCTATCGCCCAATCCACTTCCTAAACGTGTGATTCATTACGTTACTGTATACCCTAATTCGTATTAGTATGTGTTTGTTTTAATAACATGCACGTTATAGTTATAAAGAACAGTTACACTTATACATTCGACTATATATGTGTTTAGATACAAACATAAATAACTCAATTTATCTACCTCGATGAACACCTCATTTTAATAAAATATTAAATAATGAATTCAATTTATCAAATGTAACTGATCTCAAATAATATATATAATATAAATGTATTATTTATAATAACATTGAGTAGGTAATAAAAAGCATGCGAAAGAGTATTTTTAAAAGAGAGTATAATATATATATATATTGAATATTATATAAACAATTGATTGTAATCAATAATTATCTAATTTTTTTCTTTTTTTTACGGGTACTTTTTTTTTTACTATTTATTATATCTTTCAGTTTTTTAATTTTAGTTTTTATGTTGTATTTTGTTTGGTTTGTTATTTCATTTCATTTATAGTTTGGTATTCAGAACTCAACTCGTTTCTGTGATTTTTTATATAACTTTACATATTTATTTTTAAACTTGACTTATTGATACATATTTTTTATTCTTTACAATTTAATTATTTATATTTACATTTTTTACTCATGAGAATATAACTTATCTAGAATATGATGATTGGAGAAGTCCTCGCAAAAACAAATTCATTTGTTTATTAACTTCTCCATTATTTCATGCTTTACAACATGAAATAATAAATCTGATTTATTTATTTATTTATATATATATAAATACAAATGTAATACAAATATATAAGTAAAATCAAATACATTATATACATATATTTGATTAAATAATTAATAATATATCTCTATATTATCTAATATTCTTGGTATTTATTTATAAAATATTTCGTAAACTAATGTCAGACTAAAATGAAACTTATCGTAGTAAAATATTCTACATATTGTTTAATAAACCTTTATATTTCTCACCCTTCTTTATCAATATCATACCTATGTTCCTTTAAAGTATGTCGCTCATTATACAGTAAAAAACTTGTACCCACTAAATCATCATATTTTACTGACTTGCTTTGTAAATATGGCACCTCCTCTAAGCAAGCCTACAACCTCTCCTTCACCTTAGTAGGTAAATCAAAACCCATGCACCTTCCAGACCAACCGTATATAGTCCTATGCTCCTCCTTTGCTAATTTCTTCCAGAATAATATATCGAACATCATCGATGCTCTCCCTAATGTGAATGTTGATCTTCTCACTCTAAACTCATCTTCACTACTTTCCTATAATCACTGGTCTTGTTTCACTCTCCCTACTCGTCCCTATGTACTCTCTCTCTAATAGCATCCCTAAAAATACAATTCCCCACTCGACCATATTCTTCTTACTTTACTTCGTACCCTTTCGCCATCGTTAATTGAATAACATAACAATGATCATTCATGCATCCCTTATTACACCCATCATACCAAATTCTACGAAATACTCTTATATCACCCCAATTATAAAAAAAATACCCTTAACCACTCGAACCTGTCGAGCTATCGACCCATCTCGAATATTTCATCAATATCTAAGACCCTGAAGCGAATTGTATCTGCTCAACGTATACACTATATCACTACCAATTAAATTATTGATAAATTTCAAAGTGATTAATTACCCCATCGGAGCACTGAATCAGCACTGAACCTTATCATTAATAATCTACTCATATCCTTTGACAACAAAGCCCCCTGCTACCGTATGTTACTTGTCCCATCCAGTGCCTTTGACACTCTAAACCATGACATTCTTATTTACTACTCAATGACATCGGTATTCATGGTCAAGTACACAGCTGGTTTATGTCATTATTTTCTTTAGTGTCCTCTTCAGAAAAAATTAACTCATCCTTCTCTACTTCCTTTATCAGCACTCATGGCGTTTTACAAGGCTACGTACTTGGTATTTACTTTTATTATTTATATTTTACTCATAAAATACATATTTCGTAAATATCCTTACATCTACTACCATCTCTTTGCCGACGAACTACTAATTTATACTTCTTTTCCCATTTCCTGTGACTCGAACTCTATTCAACTGTATATTTTTAACTGCATCACAGAATGTAATGACTAGTTCTACCATAATTCTTTATCACTTAATATGACAAAAACTGATACCATCATTCTCTCTAGACCTACATACCCCCTAATCATCATACACCCCTTCCTACTATCCCTCCCTACCTCACAATCCATAATAACTCTTGGTTTCATCATCAACTCCCACTTAGATTACTCTGACCAGATATCTATAATGATTCGCAATGCCAACTATTTTCTTTATAACATTAGAAAATCACGCAATAAATTGACTTTTTCAATGACTAAAAGTCTAATACACTCGCTAGTCTTAAGTAGACTTATATACTGCTGCTCAATTCTATGTAATCTACCCATAAAGATTATTCTTACATTGAAGATGATACAACGACGTGTTATACGTACTCTATATAAACTGAAGTTCTCTTCAATAGTATCAATATCTACCCTAATGCGATCACTCGGCTGGCTTAAGTTTAGGTATATCTGCAGGTACAGACTACTATTCATCACTCATAAGGTGATACATCTTAGATAGCCTTAGTACCTAGCACACTTGATCAGTATTCAGACCCTTAGTTGAGCTAGCAGGAAATGTCTCACGATGAAAATTGTGCAACGATTTACTATCTTTGTTCACTCTGAGTCTGCTTTCTCTGTGGTATCTACAAAATACTGGAATGCTCTACCATATGACATTAGGTGTTTGAAATCCCTGTCACTATTTAAATATAAAATCTCCACGCACCTATTAACATTGTAACCTACCCTCCCTTTACCTTTATTTGTATTGTACTTTATTTATTTTATTTTTGTTTCCTTCTCATTTAACTCCGTCTTTCTTTACGATATATCTATTATATTTTTTCGAGGTATGAGTTTAACGTTGTCTGAATTATATTACTTATTTCATCTATCTAATTTATAATTCCGAATGTTTCTATTTCCTTATGAGTTAACACTAGTATTTTATATTTATTAAATATGTAATCATAGTTTTGCATCGTTAGGCTTTTGTAATAAATATTTGTTTCCACCCATTATTTTGCATACAATTATTTGAATTTGATATTTACAATATATTGCACCCTCTAATAATGTGCTATTAGGTTCAAATATGGTAATGGATTGGAATGAGATATAATAGTTTAAAATAATGGATAGATGCTAGACTAGCATCGCTTCGATGTCAATTTTTAAATTATATTTTTTATTATAATTATCTGATATCTGAATATGTAATTATTCTGTCAAATCGTTAGCTATTATTTATTTTCACGAATTCTATTTATTTTTCATTTCATTTCATATTATATCGTTGATTCATTTTTATATTATTCATTATTATTATATTGCAGAATATTGAATAGTTTCTTATATTTTTGAAGACATTTATTTTATATTATCAGCTGCATTGTAAGCTATGTATTGTATAATTATTCGACAACATTTTCCTTTTTAATATTCATATTTATATGTAATTTTTTTAAAAATATTTACATTGATACATAATTTTTCATACAAATAATTATTGTATCTTTTATTTGTGACTTTATTTTTGTAAGCACATATTTTCTCCAACTTCAGTATATTCGCGTAGCATCTCAATATATTTGCACGTCGAGTGATGAACGCGTACCTTTACCATGTAGGTCGTACCTTGTTTAGGCTATCTAACCTACCTATCACATCTTTAGTATGACATGTCATCGGAAAATTGCTTTTATCTTTTTAAGTTTATATTAACTAGTTAAATATAATATAATATCATTGTATCTGATAGGGTTATCGTATAAATACTGTTATTTATTTACGTATTGCGATTTCATCCAACAGATTGATGAAATCAAAGGATGAAACTATCAGAAATATACTTTAATGGGTGAAAATACAAATATAAATGATCCTATTTTTGACTGAAGGAAAATACATCGAAGGATGAAAATAATTTATTTTTGTAATAAGAGGTGTCACTGCATTATTTATTTAAATAACTGTAATATTTATTTTATATGAATGATAGTTTATTAACTGTAGGTGGCCATACAATATATAAATATAAATATATCTGAAAATGTAGATATATATACAAAATTACGATATTAATGTCAGAGGGTATATATGTTTCATCCTCAATTTCATCTGTTTGGACGATGTGAATTACAATATGTTTATTTAAAGGAAGACAATTATAAATAATGTCAATTTGTTTATTTAGTAATCAAGAAGACTCTAATTATAACTAATGTATACGTGGAATTTAACATAGATATGTAACGTATAATTCAATTAAATAGTTATAGCGCGCGTATTATAATGTAATTGTTTGGGATTGTAGGTATAAACTTCTTTTGCAACTATATACGACATGTGATAGACAGACTACACATAACTATATATACTGTATATTACAGCAGTTACTCTTTAGATATGATAGACTGTTCTGGAACGATATATGTGTTGAAACCTATATTGTTAAACATATCTTTTGAAAAAAAATGTCGTATATAAAATGTAAAAGATATGAGAAACATTTGAATTCATTTCTAATTTGTATATATATATATTCATAATAATAATCACGTATCTCATAATTAATATATATATATTACTATACTTAGATTCGCGACTACAAGTAACTAACCCTGCGCATCACCATTCCTACCATTCCGTTCCACGTTCCGTTAGCTTCGGGAGCTCCCCACTTCCCATCGTACGGTTGTATCAGTGTATAGCTGAATGCATTAAGAGTCACGTGATATACGTGTGTGATAACGTACGATCGTCTATAAGTGTGTAATCAACTAACTATTAATGATATTTAATATATTCTATTAACTATTAATAGATAAGTAGGCTTTTTTATATGAATATATATGATCGCCAGCCTAATGATATGTACAATACAATAATAAGGCATCTGGTAATACCATTTTAATAATCATACACGTATATATGTAATACAGTCATCATGTCTACGTATCATTTATCACCACTTATATTCTTCCGTGATTCGATACATCATTGTTGCTAATTAAGTTTAGTAAATGTATACTGTTTTTTGTCTTCAAATTAATTCTAATCATTAATACAAAATGTATTTTTTCCTAATTATATATTTTCTTATTGGGGTACTCTTTACTTCAGTGTCATTTATTTTATTTTATTTAAAAACTAAAATTTAATTATTATTTTATTATGTTTTAATTTTATCCGAATGAATATGATCATATATGGCACTGTAAATACTGTCAGGGGGTATCGAATCAATAAAGCGTATAGCTTTCACATATCCTCCTTAGACTTTTCATATAAACTGATTTCATTCATTCATTCATATACACGTATATATATATATATATATATCAAAATAAGCAGTGAATAATAATACCGATAATAATAATCAGTATTACGTTTTAACTTACATCTTATAGTAGTTTGTTTATTCAATTGATCAATTCATAAATTAATTTATCATACATTGACATTGATATGTATTCGTTTAACGTAATATTACATATATTCGATATTGTCATTAATTGATTTATATCTCAACTATGATGTTAAATAATTATAATATTCTCTAGGGCTTAACATAAGCTTACATTACTGTATAATTTATATACCGTGATATTTAATATTATGAGTTACAATACGATATTGTAATATATATATATATATATATATATATAATTATTATAGATGTACATGTATTATTTCTGTTTTTTTTTATGTTTATGGTTAAATAAGATTACATATTAAAATTCTTCTGTATAATAGCAATAGGAGTGCAATTTATATAAATATTTATTTAATTATCAGTGTATGTATATCTATATTTGTATACATATATGAAATTATTAAAGTATACACAATAGTTTCAAGATAATACGATTTAATTCAATTTTCAAATTAATTCGAAATATTAAAATAAACATGAACATCGTAATTAATATACATAGTATTTTAATAATTGTGAATTAGTTATTATCTGAGCGGTGTGAAATAATATATCACTTTTTTATAATTTGATATATTTATTTATATATATACAATAAATTCAAATCCGCCAGAATATATATCATATTAAATAAATTTTAATAATATATCATTTTATATTAATTATATATTTAAATTAACTACTATATATAATATACAAACGTGAAATTTAAATGATTAGAAAGAGTCTTTAAAATTTCAATACAAATTCCACTCCACTGATCAGTTTTATAATCGTATAAATGGAACACTGGAATCTATAATATATTTTTGTATTACATTTTAAATTATATAAGTTATTACATATATAGTTATTATTATTCATAATGCATTATTTTATAGTGGAAATATATTCAATAACATATATGGATTAATTATTTATGAATCATTTTATAAATACACGGAATTATTTATTCGAAATATATAAAACATAGTATGTAAATTCTAATATTTATTTATAATTATATTTAAATATAAACACAGTTATATAATTATATACCTAATTAATATATGTTACTTATAATTCCAAATTTTAATATTATATAGATAAATCAATAATAAGTGGTATTGATTGTATCGTTACTTTTAACACAACTAATATAATAATAAGTGTATTAGTAGAATAATGTTAACTCCAATAACAATATATTTTAGAAAAGTTTAAAATTAATAACACAAATGAAAGCATATTTAATGATATTATTTGAAGTATTTTTAATATCTGTTAGCTCACTATTTAAATATATGACAACTTTCAAATTATCAAATAATATTATGTATTAAAAGATAAATAAATTAATAATTTTTTACATAGTTAATAATATCATTATATAAAATTAACTTTTATGATTATAACACAAACTCTACTTAATAGAGAATACAATTTTTATAACTACTACATCGGGATACATATCTAATACATTTATTATGACATTGACCTAAGCGATAATGATTTTAGTTGTTTATAAACTTAGGAAATGATTTTATTTCTAGAATACATGATAGAAGATAATTGTTTTTTTATAAGGATTTCCATAAGTCAAGTGTGTTAAGTTCTACTTCGTGTATGTCAAGCTAGCTAGTATTCATATACCATATATAGTATACACTATAACAGTGGTTATCAAATGGGGCCCGGGTACCCCATTTTGGTCGATTGACAATTTTTCTAATGTCGCCAATATTTTTTTTGATTATGGAGTATCTAAATAGTTTATAGTTAATAAAAAAAGTTTATGGAAATTTAATTTTATATTACGTTTAGTTTTTATATTATTTATTATTTTACAGTCTTTGTATTTATTATTTTCAAACTGTATTGTTCATTTAAATTTTAATTTAAAAAATAACTCTTATTTTGAATACAAATATTAGGTATTGTATATAATGAGTAATACAAAAAGAAAATATACTGATAATTATTCATCATTAGGTTTCATTGTTATTAGAAATAATAATATTGATCAACCATAATGTGTAGTTAGCTTATAACTTTTATCAAATGAATGGCTAACACCTAGCTAACTTAGAAGACATCTCGAGACTAATAATCCACAATTAAAAAGTAAATATATTTCATATTTTAAAAGATTACAATATTCCGTAACAAATTCACGTATTGATAATATCAACACTACTATAAATAACAAGACAAAAGATAAGTTATAGTATCTTATAAAATTGCTTAGAAGATTGATAAATCTAATAAACCGCATACAATTGCTGAAGAATTAATTGTACATTGGGCTATTGATATAATAAATTAAGTTTCTGATGAACATCATAAATAATAACCAGATAAAATAGAATTAATACCACTGTCAAACCGTAGATTAAATGAAGAATTGGAGATAGGTATGTCTATGTATGAAGATATTTTGAAGCAGGTTACATTAATATTACAAATATTACAACACTTATAGATATTTTAAATATAAATTAATTACATTGGTTGTCCAAGGCAAAAGTACTTGACATGGTGTTTAGCATAACGAATGAAGTTATGGATTTCCACGTTAAGAATAAAATGGACGATTTGGTAGAAGCCTGGAACCAGAGTGACTTTCTGATAATATTTGCGTATTTAGTAAATATATTTGGGAAATTGAAAAGGATGAATCTGATTTTGCAAAGTAAGTAATCTAAGAATACACCCCTTTTATTTATAATAATCTGTTTATAATAATAATATAAATAAATCCCTGAATCAATATCTGAAATTAATGCTTTTATACAGAATTTACAACATTGGCTCAGGAAAGTTGAGAAAAATAGATATTCAATGTTCAATAATTTATCACAGTATATTTCTGATTATGAATGTTGTACATCCATTATTTTATTATACCAATTCTTAGTAACTAAGATATATATATATATAATTATAATTGAATGATGTAGTTTAATTAAGTATCGAACTACAATAGAAATTAATATCAAACCAGGCACTAATATTTAATTTATATTAATTATTAATATTACATTTTATATACAATATTTCTGACTTTGCAGGTTCTGCAAATATATCTGATGTTACAAAGGATGACATTTTACAAAATATGATAAATTAAGAAGAGAAATTTCTAAATATATTCCTGAACTTAATAATACGTTGTTTAATGTTTTATGTACCGGTTTTCGTTCAATGTAATGGATCTTGATGATTATGATGATAAATGCCAAGATCAATTGATTTGTCTTAAGGAAGACATATGCGCAAAGAATAATTACACCAATTCTGGATATCAGTTATTTATTATTATCCCGTCCTTGTACATTTATTATTAAAATACTTTCTTCAATTCTGGAGTAAATATTTATGTGAACATGCATTTTCAGTCATGCTGGCTCTATAAAATAAGAATCGCAATGGACTCGATATGGAACATTATGTAAGATTGTGTATATCTGATATTGAATCAGAAATATATCGTTTAATCTCTAATATTAAATTCATTAATTAATATGTTATTAATAAATATGTATATTTTATTTTCTTTTCCATTATTAATAAAAATATGCGAGTTTAAAAATATATATTAACTCTATATGATATGGTCAAAATATAAAATTATCATGAACATTAAAATACTCGGCTCCACTTAATAAGTTATAAATATTATTTAATATCTTTATAAGCCTAGGTACCTTTGTTATTACTATATGTATTATCATGGTTCGTTTTAGATTTTTTTTTATTTAAAATTTTTAGAAAATGGGTCACGAATAAAAAAGTGTGAGATCCACCCCAGTAAATAGAAGTCTCACTATTTTGTTCTCAAATATATTCATTTTTCAAAGTTTTTAAAACATTGTCGACGGCTAGTTTTTTGACAGGTTTTCAAGACATCATTTGAAAACACATTTGAAACAAATAGGTCTCAAATACATTTGTTAAAAACCAGCTTAATATATAATTATAAAACATATATAAAAGGGTATAAAAGACTCTAAAACATAATATGCATATACAAATATGATCCTAGAATATTAAATATAATTCAAATTATTCACATTGATATTTATATTATATGGTTATCTATATTATGGCTAGATAATTAATTTATATATTGATTTTATATCAGTTTTATTTTGGCGAAACTATAGATCTATAATATTATACTTAGATGTTACTTAAATTATACCTATATGTTACATCATGTATGCTATTTCCCTATATCCCTTATATGTACCCTTATATAAGTATACTCCCTAAATACTTATATGATCTTAATTATTTTATACATTATTTATAAATATATGGTATTTTATATATATATTATAGTTATACATTGTTATATATAGGTTAAATAAATTGTTTTTTAAAAAAAACATTTTTTTATTATGATAAATTTATCAACAAATATTCAATATTTTTTATTTATATTTATTAATTTAGATTCAATAGATTTACCTAAATTTATTAAAATAATAAATAATTTAATAATTATTAATATTTATACGTTGAATTTGAATAAATATTAAGTCTCAAAAAAAAGTATATAATAGGTTTTAAAAACTTACTAAATAATCATTTTGAAAAAAAAGAGTATATAGTAGGTTTACAAAACTTACTAAATAAACATTTTTGAGACACTTATTTCTAATATTTCTATATATATAATCTAATATTACTAATTATAATTTATAATGTGCTATATATATATATGTGTAATATAAATAATAAAATAAGCTGTAATAGTATTATAAATGAAAAAAATAATCCTCATAAAGTCTCGAATACATTTATAATGTTGGTTTTGAAAACTCACTAAATATATTTTTTAAAGTCTTAATATAATATTTAAATATGTTGTTTATATATAATTAATGATATTATAATTGTTCATTAACATTGTTTATGTTGAATAAAATTATAATCGATCTAAATTATATAATAATATCTTATATAATTGATTTTTAAATAATAAGTCTTTACAACTTTTAAAATGAAGGTTTTCGAAACCACAATAGTGAGACTTCTATTTGCATGTACGAATGTGTAATTATGTAAATTACGTTCCATATCTAGCTAACGATCTAGATATCGGACGTCCCATTATGTAACATGTTTACTGCTTCAGGAATCAGGTTGACGCACGCACTGCGTGTGTGACTAGGGAACATATCCCTCCCTGATTGGCTAAGGGATAAATTTACCACGCGATACCTTGCACTTGTTTTTCCCTTGTATGGTCCAGCTATAGCTATAGTATATTATTCATTATACACAACTAGTTACAGTATACACATATACATATGATTTTGTCATCATAATGATTTATGTTAATATACAATTTATAATAAACAGAATAAACAAGATGATATTCCTGCTTGGATATGGTGAATATCTCCATGAGTATATTAAATATCATCTCTAGGATCCGGTATCGTCTTTGTGATTTTCGTATATATATATTGCATTATACACTGTGATATTTAATGAATAGAAACCTCTATATTCGCATACTATATACTATGTATGTATATTATAATCATATATGTATATATACATACTTATATTATTATCATTACAAATATACCCTTGCATTCGCAGTTTATTATTATATATATTATTCACGTGTTATAACATATTCGTATTTTGTGTATTGTTCCTGTAATAAATGAATGAATTGTTTTACGTATCTTTTTTACTGTGTATGGGTACAAATATACGTTCAACTAGGTGTTTATTAAGGGTAACAATATACGTTCTACTAGGTGTAATTTATGGGTAAAAATATACGTTCCACTAGGTGTTTATTTATGGGTAAAATTATACGTTCCAATATTGATTTTTTTATATGTAAAAGAAACCGTTTATCTGTTCACAAACTACCTATAATTCGACCACCTACTGGAACATATTATTTGACCTATAATGTTACGTTTCAGCAACTAGTTTCTAGTTGCTTGAGTATACACTGTTAATCATGACATTTTATTTAGTAAACTAGAAAACATAGGTATACGTGGAATTTCCTTAAAATAGATTAAAAGTTATTTTACAAATATATATCAGACTGTTAACTTTAAATACTACAAGGAAAAATTGTAGGTTATATTTTTTATCTCATTTATATTAATGATTTAATATGTATATCTTCAATATGCAATTTTACTATATTTGCCGATGAAACTACTTTGTATTTTGATGATTGTAATCAAGTATTTCTAGATACACTAATAAAAAAGGAATTATTAAATATAAGTAAATGGTTTATAAATTTTATAATTTAATTTGTCTGGGGTCGATGGCTCAGTGGGACAACCAAAAGCTAGTAAGCCAGAGGTCCCGGGTTCGACTCCAGATAGTTCTTGTTTTTCTCTTGTGTTTATCAAGAATTTAATAACCGATAAATCAAAACACAAGAAAAAAAATGTTACTATTTGTTTTGTATTGTCCGGGGCTCCTCACAGTTATTTATAACATGTACAAGTCTATGACTTCTTGAGGGGTCCATTTGTATCCGATATTATTATATGTGTGATTCAATAAATAAATATTATATTATTATTATTATATAAATAATAAAATAAGCTGTAATAGTATTATAAATGAAAAAATAATCCTCATAAAGTCTCGAATACATTTATAATGTTGGTTTTGAAAACTCACTAAATATATTTTTTAAAGTCTTAATATAATATTTAAATATGTTGTTTATATATAATTAATGATATTATAATTGTTCATTAACATTGTTTATGTTGAATAAAATTATAATCGATCTAAATTATATAATAATATCTTATATAATTGATTTTAAATAATAAGTCTTTACAACTTTTAAAATGAAGGTTTTCGAAACCACAATAGTGAGACTTCTATTTACTGGGACTACACTATAACATATATATTAATATATAACAATAATATATAGCCCATAGTAGTACCAAAGAACTATAGTAATACCAAAATATACTTTGGTATTTATATACGAGTATAATATGATGAAACAAATTATACGTGGATGTATAAAGATAAAAGCATTATATTTTAATATATGTATATATTATTATTACAATTAAATACATATATATCTAATCACCATTATATATGTGTATATTACCGAAGTCGATGTGATTAAGAAATGCTTGCCCTCTAAATGTGTAGGAGTCCATATAATGTTCATGTCATTACTGTAATTGCCGCCATTGTACCAAGTCGAGTATATCTTCATTCGGTTATTTAGTATCGATTTCGTCCATAGATTAAACTCCTAGAAAAGAGGAGTTTTATATAAATAGTTGCGTTGTTTTATTATAAGATTACGATTTTATTTAGTATACTTACATATAAAACTAATAATAATAATCATTATCAATTAAATTATTTACTACAATTCAAAAATATTATAGTAGAAAATTATTTCTATATCATATTTTATATAAATATGATATACCATACTACATATATTTTAAATAGAAATAATATAGTTTATATAACATTTATCAAAAAAAATTAATTTACTAAAATAATAGTAAAGATATCATTGAGGCAATATTACATGCAATTTATTTCTGATATATGTACAAAGGTTACCATCAACTCCGGTTATCTAGGTACGGTCGTATAACATATACATTCGTAGAATATCTCAGTTTATTAAGCTGATCTACGAGTCTAATCTATGAATTTCTATTATTAAGACCCGTATTTTGATAGTATATATATAATCTTATGTTTACGTCATCAATCTTGACGGTTGCAATAATGACACATATAGGTGGCGATACATTATAATCTGATTATAACATGATTGGATATTTAATTAACCGCGTATGTCTATTTATATACTATCATACATGGATATGATGATATGACATTGCACATACTGTTAGAAGGTTTCGAATCAATTAAGATGCTCGCTTTCACTGATCCTTCTTATACTTTGTCTATAAACTGAATTCATTCATTCATGCATAGATTTATAATTTACCTATTATGATAGGTAAACTACAAATCGATGTTATACATGCAACGGCTTATATGTAATATATATATATATATATATATATATATATATATTATTATTATTATTATTATTATTTTATTATCAGATTTGGTTTTAACAACCGGGTAATTGTAGAAGCAGAGCTTATCGAGACAATTACCCTTTATTATTTTGACAAGTCCTAAAAAAGTACAATTATAATTGGAATAATAAATTCCTGAAAAAAAGAATAAACTATATATAACATAATGTTATATCTAAGTTGACTTCCTGTTTACACTAAATCTAATTATGAATAAGATCAAATAATTGTACTTATGAAGGACTTGAAAAAATTATCAAAAATCATCATATAATATATAAAAATAAACAAAATAAACATTAAGAAAACTAAAACGACTAAAAAACTAAAAACAGACAAGAAAGGTTAAGAATAGTAAATATATGAAAATTTAATATAAAGAATAATAAATATATGTTTGGCAAATATTCAAAAATAAATTTATAAATTATCTACACAAAGTAAAAAATATTTAGATAGTTTTCATAAGTCGAAGAGTAGTTATAGTATAAAATATGGAAAAAAGAAGAAATTAATGTAAAAATGTAAAATGTAAAAGTCTGAGTAAAGATAAAATGTATTAAAAATAGTATATAATATTATATAAAAGCGTAATTATAGTATAAAATATGGATAAAAAGGAGAAATCAAAGTAAAAGTCTGAGTAAAGATAAAATTTATTAAAAATAGTAAACTTATTAAAAATTAAAAAAATGTTAAAATATAATTTGAAGTAGAAAAATAATAGTAGATTAAAAAATCACAAGTTTAAAAATAATTAAAAATATTATTACTGAAAAGGGAAATAGATACTAATTTTCTTTTATCAATATTTAATTCATTCCAAAGTCTTGGTCCATATGACGTTAAAGAATTATTCATATAGTTATATTTATTATAAGGTTGAATGAAATCAAAAGTAATTCTTGTATTACTTTTTTTTTTAGTTATTCTTTTATAATGTTTATAAATACTTGGACTACAAGTTTTATAATATATTCTATGCATAAATATTAGTGTTTTATATTTACACAAATCAAAGATATTTAATAACTTATGATCAATAAATAATTTTTTTGAACTAAAATCTATAGGTTTAGAAAAAACTAATTTTAATACTTTTTTTTGTATAACATAAATACAGTCTATATTAGATTTATATGTATGCCCCCAAATTTCTAAACAATAAATTAAATGGGGATAAAAAAGTGCATAATAAAGTTTAATCATAGCTGATTCATTAAGGCAGAAAGATACATTTTTTATGATCCAATATATTTTTAATAATTTATTCTTTAGAAATTGAAAATGAGATTTCCAGTTCAATGAATTATCAATGATTAGTCCAAGGAACTTTGTTTCAGATACTTGAACTAGAAGCTCATTTTCAATTTCTATTTCAAATTCTATATCATTTCTAAATGACATGCAGTGAGTTTTATCAATGTTAATTGTCAACTTATTTGATTTTACCCATAACATTATTTCATTAATTGTCAGCTGTAATTTAACTTTTAGTTTGTTGGCTGAACAATCACTAATTATAATATTGGTGTCATTAGCAAATAGTATAAAAGTATTATTAATAGAGCAGGTCGGCATGTCATTAATAAATATAAGAAAAAGAAGCGGCCCAAGAATAGAACCTTGGGGGACACCGATATCTATATTAGTAGTAGTAGACATACAGTTATTATAATTTGTAAATTGACTTCTGTCTTTAAGATATGATGATAACCATGATAGAGGTAATCCTCTTATACCGTAAAAGTCAAGCTTTTTTAAGAGTATTTCATGGTTGACTGTGTCAAATGCTTTTTTTAAGTCAATGAATAGGCCAACACAGTATTTATTGGAGATCAGAGAATCAATAATAGCTTTTTGAAGGGTTTCTATAACATGGAGGGTACTGAGGCCTTTCCTGAACCCAAATTGTGAACTACTAATTATGTTATGAAAATCACAGAAAGAAAGTAATCTTGAAAAAAACAATTTTTCTAAGATTTTCGAGAATTGAATATTCAAACATATGGGTCTATAATTATTAAAGTCATTTTTATTACCTGATTTATAGATGGGAATAACTTTGGATTTTTTAAACAAATTTGGAAAAGTGCCTGTTGAAAAAGAAAGATTAAAAATATATGTTAAAGGTTCAGCTATAGTGGATGAGATTAATTTTACGAGTTTCATAGATATATCAAGTTCATCCTTAGATAATTTTGGAGAAAAATTATCAATAGTTTTAATGACCTCACTACATGTAATTGGAGATAAAAATAATGAATAATAATTACTATTTTTAAGGTAGTCGTTGAACGATGTATTAGGTGAACAAATGTTCTTAGCTAGTTTACTACCGACTTGTATAAAGTGTTCATTACATTTATTTGCTATTGTTTCATCTTTTATTTCCTTTCCATGTATATCAAGTACTGATATTTTTGTATTCTTTTTTTGTATAGGATTTATCAATGAATTTATAATTGACCATGTAGTTTTAATGGATTTACTGTTATCCAAAGATTTAGTATAAAAATCCTTTTTACACTTTCTTGTAATATTCGTGAGATCATTTTTATTTTTTTTATATATCCTAAGATTATTATCATTTCTATTATTTATATATTTTATATACAGCTTTTGTTTTTTTCTACATGCTTTCTTTAAACTTTTTGTAAACCAAGGAATATCTTTTTTGCGAAAAATATTATTAGATTTATGTTTTTTAAGGCATGTTTTATCATAAATTTTACTAAAATGTGTAATAAAAAGGTCAAGAGAAATATTAATATCTTCAGATTTTATAAATGTCCAGTTTGTCTCATTAAGTTCTTTCATTAATTTATTAACATTGTTAGTGTTATTTATATTGTGAGTTATAATTGGAACATTTTGTTTACATTTGAAACGTATTTTATTTAATTTCATTAAGATAAAAATTGGCAAGTGATCAGTAAATTCATATTGTAAAATACCAGATGAAATATAAGAAAAATTTCCATTATAAAAAATATTGTCAATCAATGTAGAACTATTATTACTGATACGTGTTGGTTGATTTATAGACTTAAATAGGTTTTGTAATTGCAATGTGTTTAAAAAAGAATCTGTAATAGTATTGGCTTTAAGTATGTCTATATTAAAGTCCCCACAGAGAAATATATGTTTACCATTATATACATTGAATTTTTCAATAAAATTATTTAGATAAACAAAAGAATCTTTTTCCAATGAGGGAGATCTATAAATTGAACTGATTAAAATATTTCTAGTATCAAGTTTAATTTCTATAGTAATTGTATCAATGTAAAGGTTACTAAGAGATAGAATGACAATTTTATTTGTAGAAAATGAACTCTTAATATAAATAGAGACGCCACCAGATTTTTTGTGATTTCTAATAGTGTGAAAAGAGGTATATCCCTGTAATTCAAATAGATTCATATTAAATTCATTGAACCAAGTTTCACATATTGAAATAACATCAAATGTATTATGTATAGATTTAAGTAATAACTTTAAATTATCAAAGTTTTTAACTATACTTCTACCATTTAATTGTAGTACTGATAACGTATTTAAGTTGTATTTTAATTTATTAAGTTCAATCATCGACATATAAGGAGAAACATGGTCAACATTATAATTAAGATTCTCTGGATCATTGCAAAGAGTTGGATCATTATGAAATTGATTATCAATCATGGTCAGGTGTAAAAAGTAAATAAGATGTATAAAATAAATATGAATAGAAATGTAAGATAAAAATGATTATAAAGAAGTATACAATTGTAAAATTAAAAGCATATATGAAGGTTTTATATAGAATAAAATAAGTAAATGAGTATGTATATATATATTTATAACGAGCATGGAAAATTAAAAGTAAAAAACAAAAACATAAACTGATTTTTTTTGAATAAAATATTATGGTTAAGTTTAAAATTATAATAATAAATAGTCAACATTTATCAACGGGGAAAAAAGAGTTTGATTTATTGATATCATATTTATAGTGTTTGATGAGATCGTAAGGTGATTTTATTGTCAAAATGACATCATCATTATCCTTTAGCGTACAACATATAAATCCATTATAAGATCATGCACTTTTAGTTAACTCATCACGTTTTAAGGAATTTAATAAATTACTTCTTCTGTGAGTTAGATCTTCATTAATATAGATTTTATAATTTAATGTATCTTTTATCTTTTTTCGTGCTAGGTAGAGATCATTACACACTGAACGTCTATTAAAGCGTACTAACGTGCTTGATAACTTACTCTTGGTAGGTAACTTATGCGCTATACTAATGTCTGTATGTACAATATGAACTCCCAGTTGGGATCCAAATTCTATTATAGCATCAGCATATGATACGTTTTTTTCAACTATAAGACCATCAATTTTTAAGTTATCTCTCCTAGAATACTGATCAATATCATCAGATCTAATACTGGCAGCAATAATGCTATTTTCTAAGGTATCAATTTTAGTTTTGAGATAATCAACCTCAGCTCTGACTGCCACGAGAGCCTCAGTCACATCATATATATATATATATATATATATATATATATATATCTATATATATTCGTCTAAACATACTTTAATTAGGTGGTGTGCGGCGGGCTTGTACGCCGAGGCCGCAGGCCGAGCCATCCCCACCTCGACGTTAACGGATAGGAAAATAATTTTTTTAAATTGAGGTGTAATTTTTTTTCAAAATTTTTCAAAATCTCTTTCCCATAAAAGTCTTTTTCCGTCAAAAATCTCAACAAAGTGTATACTTGAATTCAAATAATGCTCGATTTGAAATTTTTTTTTGCCAATGTATATATATGAGGTTAGCTACCCGAAATATATTTAGGAATACTTAGTATGCGCACACACATTTTCATCTACGGGCAATATTTCTGGTAGTATTTTGGGTTTTTATCGTTAAAATTTAATATTTAATATTTTATATAAATTCATATAATTAAAATTCGCCGTAAGTAAAACGTAAGGAAAACGTCGGGAGATAAAGTGGGGTAGCGTGGGTAACATGAATGATTTACTTTTTTGAAAATGTATTCACGCGATACCAATAATCGTTAAATAGTGTCATTTTTTAATCGATTTACGTAATCGAAAAATTTAAATTCAACGCAAATTTTTAATAACAAACATTATCGTGGAGAATTTTATCGTAAATAATTTCGTAAAAATGAGTTTCTTTAATTTCGAATACATTACGTAGATTTACGAAATGGTACTTCCGGTTTGAATATCTGAATAAAAACAAGTGCATCGGAATTTATTATTGTAGTTGAACGTATTATTGAGGTGAAATTCAAGAACGAGTAAAATCGAGTTAATATTGTTTACGTTACGAGTTTATATTAATTATTTCCTATCTACGATATGTAAACATAAATTATTAAACATAGGTGATGTAAAAAATCAAAATCTACAATAATTATTCGATTTCAATAATTTTAACTTTATTAAATAGTTAATTAAAATAGAATATACTTTGATAAATTGTGACTTCTTATGTTTAATATTATTCGAGCTACGGCCGAAAAAGTGAAAAATACATGATTTTAGAATAGTCTATTTGACCGACTTCCGGTAAATTTTTCGTATAAATTATGAATTTATCAGATTAGGAGTACGAAAATACATGTAATAAAATCAGAAAAATCATGAAAATATGAATAATAGGGTTTCCATCTATGTTTTAATATTTCGCCAAATGTCATCATATATATCAAAGGTCAAAGGTCAAAGAAAAAAAATATAGATTTATAAAAAATATTTGTTCTAAAATATATTCTATAATTATATATGCATTAAATACCGAGTGAGTCTATATAAATATATATATATATTGATATTTTTAGTTATATTTATTGTCACTTTTGTGTTTAGGTTGGGTTAAGTTTTAATATTGGTAGATTTTTTTTAGCTGCATTACTTCCCGTGTGAGCCTATACATCATATTCATTTATATTGTTATTTTCACAATTGTGGTTAGGTTGGGTTAAGTTTTAATTTGTGTAGGTTTTTTTAGCTGCATTACTTCCCGAGTTAGCCTATACAAGGATATTTTCACAGTTGTGGTTATGTTTGGTTAAGTTTTAATTTGTGTAGGTTTTGTTAGCTGCATTACTTCTCGAGTTAGCCTATACAATTATATTTTCACTGTTGTAGTTAGGTTGGGTTAGGTTTTAATTTGTATAGATTTTTTTAGCTGCATTACTTCCCGAATGAGCCTATAAAAGCATATTTATATATATTGTTATTTTAACAGTTGTGGTTAGGTTGGGTTAAGTTTTAATTGTTGAAGGTTTTTTTTAGCTGCAAATACTTCCAGAGTGAGCCCTATAAAAGCATATTTATTTATATTGTTATTTTCACAGTTGTGGTTAGGTTGGGTTAAGTTATAATTTGTGTAGGTTTTTTTTAGCTGCATTACTTCCCGAGTGAGCCTGTTATTTTCACAGTTGTGGTTAGTTTGAGTTAAGTTTAAATATTGGTAGGTTTTTTTTAGCTGCATTACTTCCCGGGTGAACCTATAAAAGTATATTTTCACAGTTGTGGTTAGGTTGAGTTAAATACTTTTACTCATTAGTAATAGTAGACCAAAGTAGTTAAAGTTTTGTTTTAATAAATACATTATGAAATTATCATTGTTTTTTTTCATTAAAATAAAAAAAAGATAAATAACGGCCCACTGACTGCTAGAAAACATTATATAAAAATCTAAAAAAGACCCAATAGTCTCAACTAACCCATTACACCCACACCTAAAATAGTCTCATTCACGGGCAACGCCGGCCACCCACCCTAGTATATATATATATATATATATATATATATATATATATATATATCTTCCTGTTTAAATATTTTTTATAAACAAACTAATTTATTTATTTTCTTTAATCAATTATTATTCATAATATAAAGTTAACAGTTTAAAAATTTATTTTTAAATAATAGATTATCTAAATAATAATAACCAACTTGTCATTATTGTTATAATGTATACATTCATTTAAATACAGTTTATATATTTATAAATGCGTTATTTAAAATAAAATAAATACAAAAACCATACAAAATCTACTTATAGTTTTCTAATAATTGTTAATACTTAAAATTATAAATTATATATAACAAGGTATATATAATATTATATAGTGTATAATTACTAATACATATAATTGGATATTATAATATATTATATTTGAGTATACTTCATATAATAAGATACAAGGAACGCAAATTTCTACGATCTAGTATTACCATGAGTCAGACAGAGAAGACTTCAACAGGACACCGTATACTCTCGCATGCTGTGCTATCAACGTATAATTTCATCGAATGTTGTATCTTCTCTGCAAATCTCACGCTAATTGACTATTCTCACTTATCCATGGAAGCTCAAGAGTTCTCCCCAAGTACTTTCCTGCTAGTTTCTCCCACCCCTATATCAATTATACGTGTAAATCATGCATTGATAGACCAATCAACCCTATACCAATATCACTTATAATGGATCTACTCAGCGCTATGAAACTTGACCTTGACATTATCATAAACAATTCTCGCGCTTTGACCATTCAATAAATAAGGACAAATCTATCGATTTAACTATTACAATCTCTCCCACAACGATGACCTGCGCACAACGCCTTACAGCCAGTATCACTCCCAATATTGCTTATCCAATAACTAGAAAAATACCTTCTAACTACACTCTTACCCTCCAAAACCAATCTAAACCGTATATCTGTCCTAAAATGTATCTACGATATGAACTTTAATATCTCATAAATCTCCAATATGACATTTAAATCATCGCTCTGTTTCCTTACGTTCACCACATTATTTGCTAAAGATTAATTTATCACTCTCAATCTTAAGGAAACGCTATAATAACACATATTAAACACAACATTAAATAAATATTAAAATAATTTAATAACCGGTTATAAATACCCTATTAACCTTAACACAAATAAATATGAACTCAGATTATCCTTAGATAAAAATAAGACTGATTGGAAATCAAAACCACTAATTTTCACTGATGACCAGCTAACAGACTGGACTAAATATTTCAATGAGTATATAAAGAAAGATAAGAGACACGATAAATCAACATTACTCACTACCAATAATATTAGTTCGATCACTGCCTGTCTCATCAACTATAGATCCCTTAGGTTATAGAAGCCATTAGCTACCAACTTATCCACAAAAAAACACTTCTGGCGTCCCCGCTCTGGTGGTTTTCACTTCTCACTGACTCTACATGCAAGTTCACATCAACCAAACAAATTGTGAACTATTACTACCAAACTACTTGTTAATAACTCAAAAATGTTACTATAATTATTTGTTACAGACCCACATATAACTATTATAATATATTTCTTAACGAACTAACTAAACACTTCTCTAATATCTGTCTCGTACTATAATTCTTACTACCGATTTAACTTTCACTTTGACTCCGATAAACAACCCCACTCCGATTTCATTGACTTTTGATATCAATGTAATCTCCATCAACATAACTACTTCCCAACACATATACACACCTATACCACCCTTTACCTCATATATAACCCTCGACTCATTATTAATAATTGCCCTGCAGGCTAATTCAATACGCATCGATGACCATTATGCCATTGATTTTATCGTCAACATAAATACCCCTACAGTTATTAGAATAATAACTTCCTTTCGTAACCTTAAAAACACTAACTTTATACAATTTTCATTAGACATAAATGCTTTCCCATATTCCACACTAACTTCAATATCACCTTTCCATAATTTACTTACTTTACTCGTTAATAAGCACGCACTACAAACTACTAAATGTCTACCTATACACACAACTACATCATGGTTTTCAACTGAACTCGGACTCCTAAAACGAATTGTTGGAAATAAAAATAGTATCTACAACAAATCTCATACTGATTACTACCTCTCCCAATTATACATTAATATCCATTAACCGAAATATCTATCACAAACTTCTAAACAATTATAAATCAAACTACTATAATAACAAATACAACTGCTACAAACATGACTACAAACAGCTCTATAAAATAACCAATAAACTCATCAGCAAAACTAAGAAAATCATGTTACCTGATCTACCAGATATTCTCCTATACTCTACTTTCTCTGACTATTTTTCAGATAAAATTAAATTAATCTATGATAATCTAAACACCTTAAACACACAATTACCTCACATATAACTCTCTTATGAGTGTTCCATTCTGATATAAAATTTACTGTGTTTTACCCTTCCCACCACTACTGAGATTTATAATCTTATGATTGCCTCCAAATGTTCTTCACCATCGGAACTCCTACCCCTACAAACTAGAAAAAAGCTCGCCAAGAAAATTGCATCAATACATAAACGTTTCATTGACAAATCACTTATAATTGGTAATATTCCTCAGACTTAAATACTCCCTTATCAGCCCTTTTATTAAAAAAAAACAAACTTGACTGCAATATACTATCTAACTATAGACCCATATCTCAACTTCATATTTTAACTAAATTTCTTGAAAATATAATCTATAAACAATTAATATTCTACCTTACGGTCAACAAAATACTTGATCCTCAGCAAATCGCCTTCAGAAAACTACACATTATAGAACATAATACTCTCACTACTCTATAACTTACTGAAATCTATTGACAACCTAATTCCAACACAACAACTGATTTTAGACCTCTCTTTTGAATTTGAAACCATTAAACATATTACTTATCTACAGACTTAAACTAATTGGACTTGACGATACTCTATTCCTCTGGTTTTCCAATTACATTACTAACAGACCTACAGTACTAAAAATAACAAATCACTATCATCCAAACGCAAATTTATCGTTGGAGTATCACAAGGATCGTCCCTATCCTTAATACTCTTCTTATTTACCTACACCAACTTAGCAAACTTAATAAATCCTTTTCTTCCGTCAAATAGAATATTTACGACTACGAAATTTAAATTTACGCCGTTTGTCACCAACAATCCAATATTCACTTTCAAACATGTATCGCTTTATACTATTAATAACTGGCTCCCCAAAAACTATTTACTACCTAACCCCAATAAGAGAGTACTTATGCATTTTTCACCTCCGAAATCCCTTTCCACCACAATATTCCCTAAATATATATAGGGCATTCCCTAATCCTTCCTTCTACTACATCAAAATATCTATATATCCATATTAATAACAAATTAACCTTTGATAAACACATATCAACTTTAAAATCCTCCACATTACACCATTTATTCAATATAAATAAAATACGTACATACATCCACCGCACTAACTATTACTCATACTTTAATTCGGTCTTTACTACACTACTTCATACCTACACTACTTTCGTCTCACAATAAATACTTTACAACCATCGACCGATTAATTAACAGATAACTTAGACTAATCTATAAACTAAAAAACGGACTACCCCACAAGTATAACTGACCAACGAACACAACTTAACTGGCCATCCGCAAAAAACAGCTCAACTTAAATTAATATCCATTCTATATTACTCCCTACTGACTAACCAACCTGATTATCTGTATCGCATAATTTCTCTCAATACTGCATCTATAATATTACTTTCCTGACCGAACCATCCTTTCGCGAAAAAATATCATCAATACTATATATATATATATATATATATATATATATATAGCCATAATAATCCATTACATAATGAGACTGGAGGTGTCGAAATTAAAATGTTAGATATCATCATATTAATATATCATACTAACTACAGTGGAGGTGTTAAGAAAACCCGTGCGGCGCTGAGCTAGGATCACTTTATCTCCCGGAAACAAGACTTTCTGCCAGGTCAGCATATATCGCATCACCAGAATCCATACCGTCCGAGTCGTTAGCTGATGTTGATGCTTAGCCTGTGTACACGGATATGATATCAACTTAACATATATATATATATATATATATATATATATATATTATTTATTAAATTTTATTTATTTATTATATTTCATTTCGTATTTAATTGAAAATGATGACCTCTCCTTGATAACAATGTTCATGTATATACTTACTTATTTATTCAGCACGATTTTCATTTACACGAATCACATTTACACGAATCACATTTACAATTAAATAACTTTAATATATACAATAGTATATATATATATATATATATATATATATATATATACTTAATTATAGTTATAATTATATACAAAATTGAAATTTTAAAATAAGTTATTGTCATTTTATAATTTACTTATATTTATTTATTTATTGTTATTCTTTTAATGCTGTTATCAAGTTGAGTGGGAAAATACATAGTCAATATTTGCTTTTGTGTTTTCCTGAGTGTTTAAAATCTATCTGATTCTAATATATATATATATATATATATATATATATATATATATATATATATATAAATGTTATACATGGTATACGTATAGATGTGAGTAGATGTGTGAGTATGCATGTTTTGTATTTATTGATAATTTATTTAAGCAAATATATAGTCTAAATATATAATGTAAAGTATAAAGTGTAAATATTTTCTAACGATAATACACGTTATGTATTAGTAGAAGTGGTATTCTTATATATTCACAAAAATATAATAAGGAATAGAAATATAATAATATTATTGTACGTGTAAGTAGTAGTTATGTTGTGATTTTAAAGAAGTATACTTATATACTTATAGAAGTATAGAATTAATATAAATATAATAAATTTATGGAGACATCCAAATAATAAAATAGAAATAAAATAAAATTAATTAAAATAAATAAATTGGAAATATGTTCCAGTGTGTTAAAATTCACTTTATATAATATGTTAGTTAAGTTCAGGTATATATATATAGTTTGTGTTTAGAGTTTCTTGTTAATACTTCGGAATTGTATTACAAATAGATGAGTTATTTGTTTTAAATGGAAGAATTTGAAGATTTAAAGTTATGTCTGCCTTTAAATTCAAGTTATGTTCTTATATATATATAGGAATTTTTACATATGGTGAATTATGTTTTATAATAATGTTATATTTATAACTGACTATGCTCAGTTTGCTAAGGCGTCAGACACTAGTGTAGTAATAGTATACAGGTTCAAGCAATGTCCGGAAAAATGAAATAGGTCTTATAATAAAACGTTGAAATTATCTTATATAATTGTGTGTATAATTGTTCTTAGGGCATTGGTATATTTATAGATAGAATACCCTATATATAGTGTATTTTTAAGTGATTATGTGAGTTATCAATGTATGTATTTGGGAAATTAGATTTGCTATTCTAAGTATATTTAAGATTATTAAATTTCAAAGCTCTAACAATGATATATAAATCTTTATTCCTTCCTCACATTAATTATGCTAATATAATATGGGTTATACAATACATATATATCTAATACAAATTGTATCCTGTTACAACAACAAAAAATGTTGAGAATAATTTGTAATAAAAAAATTCATAACCATACTAATATTTTATTTTAAAATATAAATACTCTTAAATTTTATGACCTTGTTGAAAAAAACACTAGTATATTCATGTACAATAAATTCTACTCGTCTTCATCATTATTTTTTAAAAAGAAAAATATAATATATAATATTCGTGATTCCTTAATTTTTGAAATAGAATTATGCAGACAAAATTTCTTATTATTTTCTTTAGTTTTTAATGGACCAAAAACATGGAATAATATAAACTCTGACATAAAAAAATCAAAATCAAAATCAATTTTTGCAAAAAAAATTCATGACAAATTCATCGATAATTACAATTAATCCAATAATTCAAACATTTACATTTATACAAAAAAATATGTTATCATTTCTTTTATGTTATAATTTTCAACCTGACATTTATATAAAAATTGTATTTATTACTCTTCTAGTAAAATAACTATGTTTACCCTTTAGACCTATATATAAAAATAACAAACTTTAAAAAAATAATCATTTTATTCTTATTGACTTTTATAATAAAATATATATATTTTGTTAATCCTTTTAAACTTGTATATAAAAATGATTCTCATTGTTTTGCTCTTTTGTTCTCAGTTATAATTTCAAACTTGACATTTATATAAAAATTTAAAAAATCCTTACAAAATATTTGTTAACACATTAACAGCTGCATAAATATGAATTCCTGTTGTTAGAGCGCCGTGCTATTTTGTATATTTTTCATATTTAGTAGTATAAATGTTCAAATACGCATTTCTATATGAAATATTGATTTCTTAACATGACAAGTTAAATTTATTTTAAAGATAATAAAATACTCTTTAAGAATATCTCAAAAGTTTTAAATATAAATCAATAACCAATGATATATATTAAAATCAATATGGTTTTTTTTTTTTTTTTTTTTTAAATTAAGGTCAATAAATAATTTGTAATTATTTTATTTAATAAGTGTAATTTTATAATACATATATATTTAATAAGTTATAGTAATTATATTACTTAATAATAATCTATAAGAAATATAGTATTTTATAAAGTATTCAATAAGTTATCTATAATATAGTATTTGAATATATTAACATTTTTGTGTATTTTATATATGATTTACATTTAGCAGTATAAATTTCCAAATATAAATTTATATATGAAATATTGATTTCTTAACATTACAAGTTATGTTTATTTTAAAGATAATAAAATACTGTTTAAGAATATCTAATATTTTTTAAATATAATTTAATATCCAAGGATAGATATTACAATAATGTTATATTTTTTTAATAAAAATAAATAAATTACAATATATATTTTATAATTATTAATTGTTTATTTTAAATATTTAATACTCTTGAATTAGTAAACTTTTATAAAATAATCATATTTAATAAGATATAGAAATAATATTACTTAATGATAATATCTTTAAAATATTATATTATATAAAATATTCAATAAGTTATACCTATTATAAAATCGTATAATTTCTTAAAAAAATAAATTACTAATATTAGTGGAATAATATTTACATTTATCTATATAATTATTATTGTATATGGTTTATATACTTAATATTGTATGTTCAATGGAATTATTTATATTATTTAATTTAATTAGTCGTAAATATTCTAATTTTTATTCTTTTTTTCTGAAATAAACTATTTTACTACTATAAAATATGTATTATAATTAATTGAACAACAACAAACACTATCAATTTAAATTTAGAATATAAGATTTTATTACATACACAATTATAATATGGAAATAAATATATATATATATATATATATATATATATATATATATATATATATATATGTGTGTGATAAAAAGAAGAGTATTTAATAGACAGAAGAGTATAATCTAGAAGATGGTTTTACAATTTACACAAAACAATTATGTAGAATAGGTATCCAGAAAACGCATTTGCTTATAGGTATGATTTCGTTAACACCCCTTTTTGGTGGTCGGTTTTGTATGCACGATATCGACACGAAAGACGACCTCTTTAGAAACTCATGGCACATATTTATACGAGAGGCGACCTCTTTAGCAGCTTGACACGACAGTAATCCCTTGATGTTGTGGCATATTCTATCCATTCATGAGGAAGATCTCGTTCCTAATATGAAATTATATAGATTTTAAAAAGTGAATAAGCTTGTCTGAAACTGTTTCTAGTTATTACAGAAAGGTTTTGAGCATGGGTAAACATTTATAAATAAAGAGTATACACTTAAATTTGCTAATATTGATGTCTAAAATTGTATTATTAATATTATATTACTTATAGAAATATAGAAATTATCATTGCGATCATTATTTGAACATTTATGTAAACAATATAAAAAATTAGAAATACTTGTTTACATATATATATTTTTTTTCTATGATATATCATATTAGAATAGTGTATGCTACATACAGTATGTATTATACTCAATTACATAATGTATATGAATGTATTCAGTTTATATTTATAGACTAATTAGTAATTATAATGTGTCATATATGCATGCATTGATATGGTAACTTTTTAAGGCATTATTTATTTACAAAGTACAAAACACATGGCGCTCAAACTTTTTGGAAACATTTACAATTCCCAAATATTAACAGTTAAAATTAAATAATGTAATTAATAAGTTATATATATACAATTACTATTATACATTATCTATACATATGATGGATTATGGTCACAATTTTCGCTATTTAAAAAAATTGAAATAATGATTGTATAAATGTATATATGAATGGCATACATGTATAGTATTATAGTATATTATTATCTATATAATATAATATATTATTATACGATTAATCGTGTATCATACTTGTATATCCATACTAATTTTTAATATTAGTATAAATACTAAATTTATACAAATAGTACACGTTATTTTAATTTAAACAATATTTACGACACATTCTCGTGATTGAGATATCTATATATAATATATTATATATTTATGTAGAGTTACATTATCATAAAATCACTAATTAGAATAATTATAACAATTTTGTCGGCATTCAAATTGCGAAGCTTTTGATCATGTAACCACATTTCATATACACATAAATATTAAAAAGTATGCTACTAACTTTAAGATTTCAGTGATATCTCAGCATCTTCTTATTTATCTTCCTAATCTTCTTCATCTATCTCCTTTTTCTGGTATAATTATGATGTCATGTATTTGATTGATAAATAATATATACAATTTTAAATTTTAATTTCATTTTTAATTATAATAAATTAAAACTTTAATTTCTATAAATTTATACATAAATAAATTAATTTTATTATGTCATGTTAATTTACATTTTAATGTTATATTTTATTACATTTATTAAATTATAATATACTTACATAAGCTAGTAATCCTCTTCTCAACTTTCAAAATTCATCTAGGATAGTATACGAAATAATAGATTGTGTTGATTAGCAACAAACTATATATTAGGTTTTATATTATTTTGTTATATATAATATCAATATTACGTTTTAATTTAGTTTATGGATAATATACATAATTATAGATTATTTATTTCTATATTATATATAATCAAAAATTAATTACAACTTGTAATTAATTATTTAATTTACAAGTACTATAATTATGAATATATACAATTTTAGATGAGTAGTCTGAAATGGCGACAATATTTAAAATAATATACATAATATTGTATGTATATAGGAGTTTTATATAGTTTCAGAAATACTATTTAATTCCAAGTAGAAGCAATATATTATGTGTATATTAATATAACACAACGATACGTAAATTAGTAGAGTAGTGGTCCTAATACGTTATTTTCCTAAAAATTCATTTTCGAAAATATTATAAATATTAAGTTTGAAATTACTTAATTACAATGCGAATATCGTAAGTACGTAGGAGTTGTATATATTTTCTAAAAAACTATTTAATTACAAGTATAATCTACTATAATATGTATATAATAATATCATTATATATTATATTAAATATAACACTTTATATAAATATTGTTGCCGTTTCAGACAGACCCCCAATTTTAGATCATTTTAAATTTATAAAAATATTAATTTCTATTGTAAATTTATATATAAATAGTTTCACTAATATAAGTATATCATTATTTATACTGTATAACTTATACAATATATTTTAATTAAAATATTATAATAACGTTATCTTGTTGAATTCCGTCACTTGTGAGATATAATCATCTTCTGAATCCGTAGCGTAATCCTAATTTAAAATATGTTTACATTAGAAACAACTTGTCAACAACTTGTCAATATATTTATTTGTATATTTGATTTTAATTTAAATATTACATATCATAAAATATATGTATGATAAGATATAAAATTGTATGTTAATACATACTATCTATTAATTATAATAAGTTAATTAATAATTTAGATATAATACATAAAGTATAATATAGGGAATAATACCTACAGATATATATAATTATAAAAATAAAATTGATAAATAAAAATAAACAATTTATTTTACAAAATATATTATTAATATCTAAAATGATTAAAAATATGTATTTAGAATACAATAATAATTATAATACTAACATAATACGCTATTGCCGGAGTATTACAATCAAATTCAACATCGTTGATATCGTTATAAGTCCATAAGTTTATTTTAGAAGTCATAATAAATAATTTAAAAATTGACGATGTTTACAGGATAACAATAATATATAAAAGACTGAATTACTCTAAATCCTAACCGTTTTCCATATAGGAAATGTTAGTGCATATCACTACGCGATTATTTTTGCATAAACTCGTAAAAGTATTATAAAATAATATGAAAAATTGATAATTATATAGTAAAAATAAGTATACTATATAATATAAATATTTCTTTTATGAATTATTTTTTATTGATTTATTTAGATCGATTAAAGATGTTTTATTAAAGTATTGGAACTATTTTTTTAAGTGTATTAAAAAAGCAGTGGTTTAACGGAATGTTTTGTTTCTAAGGTAATCAAAATTACAATTTGAAGTTTAAATTAGCTATGATACTTTTTAATTATATAATAAGACATAATATAATTGATTATTTATTAATAATTAAATAATTAATTATGAAAAGAGTCAATAAAGTGTATTTATTTACAAAAGAAGAATATAATGCCCTCAAAGTATCTTATTTATTGTGTAAAGCATTTTAATCTATACAATTATCACATACATATAATATTTTTCTTTGAATTTAAAAATACGTAATTATGATATTATAAGTTAAGTATTTTTCGCGATGTCTTGCGCCTTCGGCGAAATGCCAATCCGCTGTTCCGCGCCTCCGGTGACTTTAATAAAATAATTTGTTTTTAACTTGACCTTTATATAAAAATAACAACTTTAAAAAAAAAAATAAATAAATAATAATAATGTTAATCTTCTTACTGCCTCTTATAATACAATATTTTGTTGTTAATAATTTTAAACTTCTATATAAAAATTATACTCATATACAAATTAATAAATAGTTATTTTATTTATATTCTAATGACATTTATTGAAAATTATTTTTTTATCACTTTTGACTTCTATATAATTTTTATTTATATTTTTTTTTTATAAATCTTAGTTTGTTGTTGTTGTTCAGTATAGTTTCCTCATCTGTTTATTTAATATATTCGTATTATTATTTAGTATCGAAATTTAAATTATTTTAATGATGTTTTTGTATTTTTATTTTTTTATACTAATTTTATTTATTTTTATCTTTTATTTTATAATTTATTTAATTATTAAATGTTGAATTAATCAATAACGAGTTGACAGATATCACAATTTTATCATATTATATTTATCTTAGTGTAAACAGGAAGTCAACCTTATTATTATTATATATATTTTATATTCCACAATATTCACATTCCATTATATTTATATAATGGAATTAAATTATTTGATATCTGTCAACAAGTTAAATTAAGGGTAATTGTCTCGACAAGCAGCAGTGCTTCTACAATTACCCAGGTACTTGTACCTAAATCTGATAATAATAATAATAATAATAATAATAATAATAATATTATTAATGTACAAACTTTGATAATTGTATATTGTTGAATTCGTTCCTCGACAAGCAGCAAGACTATATCAACATCCGATCTGATGTGGTGCCATGGAAATGCTCGTAATATCGTCTGGTTCCTATCTATAGGCGTATTTATCTTCCATACGGCGAATAATTTGTTTTTGTTTTTAACAATAATTTTGTTTGTGATGATGTCATTAGCATCTGTAATAATATAATTACAATTATTATATTCAATATATATTAATGGTAATGATGACGATGATGATGATGATGATGATGATGATTATGATGATGATGATACTAATATATTAGGCACAAATAATATAATAAAACTCATCGTTTTGAACAAAAATGAAAAATAAATAAATATATATATATATATAAATATATATATGCAATTATTTACTTCAATAAATTGGTATATATACTATAATGTCTAATCTTAAATAAATAACACCTAAATAAAGCACACATAAATGATGTACGTAACTGTATGATTAGTCAACACGTAATCAACACCTACTACACTTGTTTTCAACACACGATATAGCTAGACTATATATAGTCCGGCAGCTTCGCGTTAACGACGTTCAATTGTTAATACAGTCGCCGTTATTCATAATAATGTGGGTAATGAATGATTCATATAATGTATTACTCATCATCATTATTAGTATAAATATATATTTACTATAGTTGTTTAGTTTGAGTATAATACATTAGCATAGTAATGTTATATTAAATTTAAATTAATATCACGCGCATATTTATATTATTACTAGATTATGTATATTTGTACGGGGAATATCTCTAATTAGAGATTTTATTAATTATTAATAATATAATTATATAATACACGTATCGGTTTAATGTCGTAGACTAAGTGTTATAATTGTTCTATATACCTAACCGTCGTACACAATAAAGATTGTTCTAGAAGCGATTTCATTAATGAGGCTATTCATCAATTCGAAATAAGTGCTGGGATGGTCATGCGCTGTATCATAGTAAACATCCGTTTGCGTTTCAGATAAAGATGGTAGACATTCATCTCCATTTATGCATTCGTTGGTAACTATATATCATTATTTATTAAAATTAATGGTATTATAATATAGATTTATTGTATTGATTGATTGATAATTTATTTAATCAAATACATAGTCGAAAATATAATAGAAAGTATCAATATTTGTTTAAAACTTTATTAATTGGTATTATTTTATATTTATATTTTATTAATTAAAATATACTGTTAAATATATCCCATATGGTACATATATGATAAATGAACATATATGACATATATTACATATAAATAAACTAGTATACATAAAGTTAATCTATGAATTTTCATATATTTTGAGATGTAATTTTAATATAATAATACATTTTATATCATATTTTATAAATTTATAAATAATTATATAGTATTATAAATAATAAATACCTAATAGAATAGTATTATAACTACTATATTTTCTTGTGATATTTAAATAATTATAATTATTATATCAGTGTACTAATAACTATCAAAACGTATAATATATATTATAACTAACTATACATATATACACGATCATATTTATTATATCGATATATTATTTTAAGAAGAATAAATACATAGTATGGCTAATATATTATTATTTAAATATAATATTAGTAAAGTATACTTTAACGCTTTTTTAAGGCGATAATAATTATTATTAAGAAAAGAAAAGTAATTTGATAAGAATTATAAGTGATAATTAATTATAAATGTAATACTAATATATAACATGTAAAATATAAATAATACCTATTTTTATGTAATTTACCTACATGAACTTAAATACTCTGCACTATCTAATGTGAAACATGTTAAATATAGATATTGTTATTAAATTAAATACAGTTTAAGTCAACCTATTTAGTATACACTAATTTGTTTATTTATCTATTATATATATAATAGATAAATATAAATATTAATATATATTGATATTATAATTTATATTTTAGTTTGGTGGAAAAATTCATCTCATCGAATATCTTAGATAATGTTTTATAAGCAAATGTCTATAATGTCACTTCGAAGCCTCTCTCGTGTTAATGTATCCATCATGTGTATGAGAGCCGATAATTACTTTATACATAATCATTTAAGACCACTTCTGAATATTATTTTAATAACATATATATATAAATATATATCAATATTAAGAAAATAATATAAACATTGGTACAAAGATAACAATTATATTAATATATGTTTCATGGTCAACTGAGTTTCCATACAAATATCATGTTAGTTACATTATTTGAAAACATTACGATAACTATACAAATGTAGGCTAATGAAAGTTTACTTTTGTGTATACATACTTTTAAATTAGTTTATTATCATTATAATAATAAATACATTATAACACGTTATAATAGGATTCTAATGTGGATAAAATCGGTAACGGTTATAATGATAATAAACATTGTTTACTTCCTTTGAATTCTTCAGCACCTGAAGATTTAATATTAGTAAATTAATATACATTTATATAATTGAATCTCTATATTATTCTTATATGTTTTACTTAACTTTTATTTAAATTTTTAAAAAGTAAATCGTTTTTTTGTGTATATTCTACATAGCTTTTTTTGTTAATAGACATAGGCTACATATTATTTATACTTATTTGAATAAAGCTTACCAATGCGCATATTTCATGTATACATTTTTTATTGATTGGACTTATGGTTTATGAGATACGCAATTGGCCACATTATCTTCTGGTCACATTACCCATATTTACCCTATATAAAATATATTACTTTTTTTATATATAAATATATTAACATATATAAATATGATATATGGGATATACCCGGATATGAACACTATACTAATGATAATAATAATATCATATTCAGTTGATGACCGAGATAAAAAACCCAGGTATGTTATAGAAGTTATATTGAACTTATCGAGATACCAACCTGCTCTTGGTAATGAGATAATTAATACAAAAACGAATAAATATAAAGAGTATACATATTTTGAAACTCTATTTTGTTCATTCGTGTTCTGTCTAATAAAAAATCAATGCAATACAATTAAATCTATCTCTCAATACCAATAAATCATCATGTATATAACAATAAAATAATTATAAAATATAATAAAAATATATAATACAATATTTAAATATGTAAAAATCTATTAAAATAATAAATAAGTTAAACTATAAAAAATCAAAGAAAACGAAAGACAAAAGGCTACAAAGATAATATATATATATATATATATATATATATATATACAATACGAACACTTTAAAAGAGCAATAAGGCTATAGATCATATGAAATCCGTGAATAATATACTAAAAAATATTCAAATTGATGATTTTATGGATATTTATATTTTTAGATCAAATAGAAAAAATAACCTATAACTGTAATATGTGTCAACCATGTGATACGCAGGACCAATAGTGTACTTATCTCACTTAATGGCGTTCCTTTTATAGAAAACGAACGACACGAAATTGACATACGATAACAAATATAAAATATAAAGTGAAATACAATTATATAGACGATAATACATTTATATACAAAACAGAAATCTATACATGGCTGCAATCTACAGAGCGTGAAGCCCAAAATAATGTATGTATAAAGATATATCGATTACATAATTATCTAATTGAATTAAATTCAATTCAACATACATGTTAATTACATTTATTACATATATATATATATATACATATATATACACAATAATTATATTAAAATATATGTATAATCATATGCTATAATATCAGTAATATCAGTAAAAATTATAATTGATTTTGTCATAATAATTATACTTGCCCCCCATAGTGAACACATCTGTCTACAGGATTTAGTCAATTATATATATATATATATATATATATATATATATATATATATATATTAGATCATGTATTGTTCAGATAAGATATATCAGATAAAGTATACTTATATATATATATATATATATATATATATATATATGTATTTTTATTATAATTATATAATATTTATATGATTATTATGATGATATACGTTTTATTAGGCACTAAAATGTGGTCATGTAGATCCCTTCGTTCGTGCGGGAGAACAAATAATAGATAATAATAATACAATAACAATTTAATAATAAGAATACGTTAAATATAACACGAGACAAAAATAATAAGCTGGATGATGTAATGATTAGAGGTAGAGATAAAAGAAGAAGTAAGATTTATAAATCTTTTGTGGGATCAAATAGAACGAATGGTAGGAAGGGAGCGAATTCCATAGTGTGGGACCAGCAATTTTAAAACCACTAGTATATATATATGTATATCAAATAATATTTACTATAGACATGGCAAGTCTAGTATGTATTTTAAATCATCTGAATACAATGATAGATACATTATTTATAACATAATTATGATTAAATTACATATTAAATATGGACTATAATACATATATATATATATATATATATATATATATATTTACTCTTACTTGATAAGCAATACTTTCTTTATATATTTATTAACCTCATATATCGTACGTAAATAAATAGTCTACGTTACTATTAATATATATATATATATATATATATATATATATATATATATATATATATATATATAATAAGGCTATGTAATATAAAGTACATAGTACTGTACTATAGGTACACGATATATATATATATATATATATATATATATATATCGATCTCTAAAAATAATAATTAATTGTTGACATGTATTGAATATGGTAATGAGTATATTAATAAAAATATTAATAATGTACAAATATTTATAGAGCTATATATTTATATAATTAATTTAAATAAATTAATAAATATAATGAAATTCAATTTCAACAAACCTTCTGATAAACTTATATTTAATACTAAAATGATTGTTAATATTTTATATAGCATACTATTTTATAGTAAATTAACATTAGTATATTAATTAATGATAAATAAGAACATGATTAGGATAATTAATTAGTAGGAATTACACATTTTATACTATATTAATTTAAACAATATTATTAGATTTATGAATTAGCGTCATTTATCGCCTATTATATAATAGTAAATAATACAATACTCGCTGTTTATTATATATTGACCGAGATGATGGCGGGTGTATTGATGATAATTTTTATTGTGTTTCTGAATAGGGTGGGTCTATAGATAATAATAATAATAATAATAATAATAATAATAATAATAATAATAATAATAATAATAATAATAATAATAATAATAATAATAATAATAATAATAATAATAATAATAATAATAATAATAATAATAATAATAATAATAATAATAATAATAATAATAATAATAATAATAATAATAATAATAATAATAATAATAATAATAATAATAATAATAATAATAATAATAATAATAATAATAATAATAATAATAATAATAATAATAATAATAATAATAATAATAATAATAATAATAATAATTATAAGCTATTTAACGGATTGGTATCTATGAATACATCATCTATTATTAATATCAAAAAGACCAACTACAATACCAGAGGCCATTCTCTGCAAATTAGTATGAATACATGTAAACTAAATGTAACAAAAAATCTACTAAATAATCGAATAGCTAAAATTTGGAATGGTCTTGATGAACATATTGTATTAGCAAATAGTTTATATACCTTTAAAAATCATATTAAAAAAATTATAACTTAATATTTATTTATACATATATATATATATATAAGTATATATATATAATTTTATAAATTATTAATTTTAATTATTAATTGTTTTTATCACCGGCACATGTGATACGTTTCTAATTTACTATTGTTATTTTTATATGTGTACTATCTACGTTTTGTTGTCGTTTTGTTTTTGTGAATTTATCACTACATATTGTTAATTATTACTAAATCGAACTTGAAAAATTCATAATAAATATTCATTTAATTCAATTCAATTCAATAATAATAATAATAATAATAATAATAATAATAATAATAATAATAATAATAATAATAATAATAATAATAATAATAATAATAATAATAATAATAATAATAATAATAATAATAATAATAATAATAATAATAATAATAATAATAATAATAATAATAATAATAATAATAATAATAATAATAATAATAATAATAATAATAATAATAATAATAATAATAATAATAATAATAATAATAATAATAGATCTACTTCTGGTTTTCTCGCTCTGGTCACAAATTGAATAGGTCCACCATTGCTTTATTGTCCAAATAAAAGTTTATATCATGGTATGTTCAGTGATTTATTGATCTTACTAAATATATAATATTATATATATATATATGTAGATATATATGCGTTAATTTATTTTTATTACTATTATAACTATCATTTATTAAATATTATTATATAAATAATTGTATATGTTAATATTAATAATTTATAATTGTATCATATAGTTTTATTTATTTATATAGTTATATTTTCCTTCTTTTTTTTTTTAAATCACTAAATCAAATTAATTAATTTATATATTTCATTCCTTTATAAATTCAAATATAATATATTTTTATAAATTTCTCATTAGTTATATATTGTATTCATTATTACAAAATATATATTTTAACTTAAATTTATAGTTTATTTTATAAATATTTCATTTTTATATAAAGTATTAGTTATTACATAATATATTTTAATTTAAAATCTAAAATTTATATTGCATAGAATATATATTTATTTTTATATAAGTTTTAAATATATTACCTACAATAAAAATTATATATATATAATTATTTTTAATCATGACATGTTATCAATGTAATAGTGATTCTAATGAACAGCTACTGTCTTGTTCATGTGGTAATACAATTCATTTTAAGTGTCTTCACAAAGCTAAAATGTTATCTAGTCATTGGAGTAATGGTACACCACCTACATATATAATTGAAATTTTTAATTCACCATATTTTAAATTTGATTGTAAAAATTGTACTAGATCTACTAGTGATATATCTAACACAACTACTGATTCACATTTACTTAATGATATACATAATAATGTATTAATAAATACAAATTTAATTAATGCTATCAAATTACAAGTTAGTGATTTAATAACTAATACTCCATCGAAATCATATGCCATGGTTCTAAGCGTTAATGTAGATAATATTAACAAATCAATTAATTTAATTAATAATAATGTTAATCATCTAACAATAAATGAAGATAACACTATTATATTTGAAAATTTACCAACAATATAAAACTTATTGTTCGACACTAACTATTTACAATATATCGATAAAATTATCTCTATTAACTATGATATACCATTAGAATAAATATCACTACCACACTCTGCGATTAGGAGAAAAAAGGTATTGTTTCATGCCATTAAATCAAAATTAGTATCTTCTAATTTTACAATTAAATGTGTGTTTAATAAATTTGGAATGAAATACGAATTACATAATTTAATAGATAATAAAATTGATTTGAAATCTAATTTACCTGAAACTTCATATGATGGATGGGCTGAATCTTTTGTGAAATATCAAAAATCATTTGTATCTGATAAGCCTCAATCATTACCTACACAAATGAATTGATTATTTGATTCTAATAAATATAGACAATTAGTTAAAAAAGTATATTTCTCAAATTGTAATAGTATTAGAAATAAATTATCCTACCTAGAAATGTTATTAACAAGTAACAAATACTCTATAATTTGCCTGGTTGAAACCTATCTAAATTTATCTGATGTAGATGCACTTATACTATTCAATGTTAAAGGTTATACATTATTTAGACTAGATAGACAAATTCACGCAGGAGGAGTACTTATATTATGTAAAAATATTTTAAATCCTTTAAGAATATACTATTCAACACTTCTTAATATAGAATATATATGTTTAGATATATATATTTGTAGTAAAAATAATATCAGAATAATTTATATTTATAGACCACCCTCAACAGATATAGTTAACCACCAAGAAATATGTGACCTAATATCCTCGCTATGTACAATTCGTTATCCTAGTATATTACTAGGATACTTTAATTTACCTTTAATCAATTGGGACAATATGTCTTGTCCAAACTATCCTACATGTTATAATAAGTTCATTTAATGTATAACAGATAATTCTCTTGCACAATATATTAATTTTCCAACTAGACTTAATAACATACTTGACTTACTATATACTAACGATAAACTCTTATTATCTAATATTTCTAAAGAACCTACATTTGGATTAAATCAGTACATTAGTGATCATTTTTCTTTTTCTTATAATATTTTATCAAGTTCAAATAGTATAACTAATCCTATACAACCAAAATTTAAAAAATCAAATTTTCTTGAAATGTACTTTTTATTAAAAAATATACAATGGGAAAAAATACTTTCCTATGGAAATGATATTGATGAAATTATAGATATTTTCTACTCAACTATATTAAATATCTTTGATAAAACAGTTCCAATGACAAAAGTTGTTACTAATATAAGTAAATACCCAAAACATATACATTCTATTCAATTAAAATGCTTACACAATTTTAAAAATAGAAATAAATCAATTATTCATTACAATAAGTGGCGAGATTTACAATCTCTTCTACGCTGTAATATTAATAATTTTGTTTTGACTAGAGAGTATAATGTTATCAATTCTAATAATAAATCATTATTCTATAAATATGTTAATTCTAGATGTTTATCTCACAATGAAATATCTCCTTTAATAAAATATGATAATACATATGCATCACTAGATTACGATAAAGCAAGACTATTAAACGAGCAATTTACATCCGTCTTTACAATAGACAATGGTATTATTCCGGATCACATACTTAAAAAAAATGAAACAATTAATAATGTAATATTGTAAGTCAACTTTCCAATTCATATACAATTCCTCCAGATAAAATACCATCTTTTATATTTAAAAAATTCTCATATGATTAACACTACCACTAACAATAATGTTTAATAAATCAATTAATTCTGGTAAATGTCCCTTTATGTGGAAATATAGTTTTATTACCCCTATTTTTAAAAATGGCGATCCTTCTATTAAAGAAAATTATCGGCCAATTTCAATAACTTGTATAATGTCAAGGGTATTTGAAAAAATTTTAACAAATAGTATTACATCATTTTTATTTACAAATTCACTTTTATCTCCATCGCAATTTGGTTTTTAAAGTGGTAAGTCTGTTGAATTACAATTGTTATCTTGCTTGAATACATGGAAATCAGCTATTAATGATAACAAATTTATAGATATTATTTATTTTGATTTTAAAAAGGCTTTCGATAAAGTATCGCACAGAAAACTTCTCTTTAAAATCAAAGATATTGGAATATCTGATAATATTTATAACTGGATTGAGAGTTTTTTAACTAATAGAAAACAATCAGTCAAAATAAATTATACATATTCTAAATTTAAAAATATATTATCAGGCGTGCCACATGGCTCAGTTATTGAACCCATTCTTTTTATTATTATTATTAATGATTTAACTAATTTATTTACTGATAAAATAAAAATTGAGCTATTTGCAGATGACACAAAAATTCACTTACAATCTAAAAATTTATCTGATAGAAATCACATGCAAATAGCGATAAATTCATTTTTATCATGGAGCAATAGTTGGCAACTCGATATCGCTTCGCATAAACAGCAATAATGACATTAAACAGTATAGATATGCGAATCTACTATATAGATAATACGGTAATTAATACATGTGATACACATAAATATTTAGGTATACAATTTGATAAATATTTATATTTTTATAAGCACATATTATATTGTTGTAGGGGTGCTCTTTTAACGATTAATAATGTATTCCGTTGTTTTTAACTAATGATATTACTACACTTATAAAGGCATATATTACATATTCTCGTCCAAAAGTAGAATTTTCGACAACAGTATGGAACCCTGGTCTGAAAGCTAGACGTTATAATGGTCTAGCTGACAAGATAGAAAGGGTTCAGCGAGTATTTACGAGAAGATTATTTGATGTGGATTGGCATATATTAGTTATAGCGAACGTCTTAATTATCTTGGCTTACAATCATTAGCATTAAGACGCTTACATAAATTTCTAATAATGATATATAAACTAATTCATAATATATGCAATATCGATTTATCTAATATACTCAATCCATTACAGACAAACTCTCGTACTCGTGGCCATGGAATAAAACTCGTGGCTACAAAATCTCGTACAAATATACATATGAATTATCTAAATAATCGTATATTAAATGTGTGGAATAATCTAGATTATGAAACTGTCCATTCACAATCATTAAACTGTTTTAAATCACGTATTATCAAAATTAATTTCAAAAATTACCTATAAATTATGAGACTTACTATCTCATAATTATTTATTTTTATTATTATAATATATATATATATATATATATATAGATAGATAGATAGATAGATAGATAATAGTTTATTGATTAGAATCAAAACGATGGATAACAATAAATAATAATGACAGAAATATATAAATAATAGTTAGCAAATATAAATAAGTTGTGATTTACACACACCGAAAGTAAATAAAATAATAATAAAGCAATATTTGGGATGTTGATCAAACGTGCTGAACACATCATCAAATAACTAGGGAAGAGGTATCGGATTGGTCAGGCCCATATAGGATTATATGCCCATAAATCCTGAGGGATGGACGGTCCCTGCATTTTGGTTTTTTGACATCTCTCCACACCTAGAATATCAAATGAGTATACAGCTTGTAAGATCAAATACCCAAATAAAGTACAAAACGAAAACGAAAACTAAAAAAACAATAAAATTATAAAAATAACGACATTACATTTAAGCATGTTGAGAATAAAAATTTCCATTAATATTAATAGTATCTATATTTGTAATAAATATGCTTAAAGATTTAGACGAAGCCACAGAACGAGGAAGTGAATTCCAAGCGGTACTCACTCTGTTACTGAACGAATATAGTTGATTTATTAATACATTTGTCTTTGCGTATTTTAATTAGAGGTCTACGATTACTTGTTGAATAAGTTGTGAATACCGATGATTTATCAATATCCACGAGATTGTTCAATATCTTGAAAGCCAGAATCAGGTCAGCTCTTAATCTGCGGTGGGATAAATTCATTAAATTGAGAAAACACAATCTAGTATCATAAGTTGATTTAATAAAGTTACATCTGAAGTAAATTCGCTTAGTAAATTTATGTTGAACTTTTTCAATAAGTTTGTTTAGGCCGATAAAGTCATTGCCTGGATTCCAAATGGAAGAACCATATTCGAGTAATGGCCGTAAATAGGTTGTATAGGCTTTGACTAGATAATATGACTTATTTGTAGTAAAACATCTAAAAATGATATTAGAGATCACATAGGCTTTGCTACATATGTTATTAATGTGAATATTGAATTTAATATTATCATCAAAAACAATACCAAGGTCTCGAAAATTAGAGTATTTAGGAATCACGGTATTATTTAGCGAATAGAATGATATATAAGATTTTCCGATTGACATAAATGCGCATTTTTCAAAAGCTATTTGAAGGTTCCATTTTACTGTCCAATCATATAGATTATTAAGTCCTGATTGAAGGATATTACGTTCAGTAATATTCCTATACGATAGAGATATTTTGGCATCATCGGCAAAAAGAGAGCATGTTAGCTGTGATGTAAATATGTGTGTGTGTGTAATGCATATTATGTATAAATTTATATTAATTATTTTCCGGTACATATAATTCGTCGTACTATGTTAATGATTTATTATTATTATATTTTTATTTTACGTTTTGATATCGTTTTGCGTTTTATTTATTTTTATTATTTATTTATTTATTTCCTATTCATATTATATGAATATAATTCGTAATAAAATTAATTCAATTCAATTCAATTCAATAATAATAATAATAATAATAATAATAATAATAATAATAATAATAATAATAATAATAATAATAATAATAATAATAATAATAATAATAATAATAATAATAATAATAATAATAATAATAATAATAATAATAATAATAATAATAATAATAATAATAATAATAATAATAATAATAATAATAATAATAATAATAATAATAATAATAATAATAATAATAATAATAATAATAATAATAATAATAATAATAATAATAATAATAATAATAATAATAATAATAATAATAATAATAATAATAATAATAATAATAATAATAATAATAATAATAATAATAATAATTTATTTTTTATTTAATAAAATATTTTTACCTTTTATTTAATAAACATATTGATTATATTTGTAAAAAAGCTTATTTTTCTTTGAATTCAATTTTTAGATGCATTACTACAAAATCCCCTAGAGCATTATTAAATGCATATACAATTTATTGCAGACCAATTTTAGAATATGCATCCATAATTTGGTCACCTTTTTCAAAGGTTAGTAAATTTCGTAGTCTCATAGACCAAATTGAAAGAGTGCAAAGATTATTTACTAGACGATTAATTACAAGATGCGTAGGATATACAAATTCATCAAATATTAATTATAAATCATATATAGAGAGATTGGTATATTTTAAATTAGATTCACTTGAACTTAGAAGGTTAAAAATAGATCTAACTACAATTTTTAAAATTTCAAATAATTATACAGATAAATATATCTGATATTCTTAACATTTCGAATAATTGTAGAACTAGAGGTAATTGTAAAAAATTAAATGTAATAAATAATTATGATAATACAATTAAAAATATAATTAATAATAGATCAGTTAATATATGGAATTCATTAAATAATGATATAATAAAATCTGTATCTGTTTCATCTTTTAAAAATAAAATAAACAAAATCTGTTTCGACAAACTACTTTTTTTTAACAGAAATTTATAATTTTATATTGATTTATGTTTCATTTTGTATCTAAATTATTGCATTACCTCTTCTGGTTTTTTTTAATGTGTTTTTGTTATAGAAAATTTAGGTTTTTATATATATATTTCAAATATATTATAATATAAAATTAATAATTCATTATTATTACAGATAAAGTGGGAAGTATTATTTTATTTTTGTTTGTTCTGTATTATATTTTGTTATAAATTTATTTTTGTTATAGAAAATTCGGATTTTTTATATCTATATTTCAAATATACTATAATATAAAATTAATAATTCATTATTATTACAGATAAAGTGTGAAGTATTATTTTACTTTTGTTTGTTCGGTATTATATGATTGTTTTATATATATTTTGTAAATATGTTTCAAATGTATTATATTACTAAAATACAATATTAATAATTTTCTATTATTTCAGATTATAGTGATAAGTATTATATTATTTTGTTTCGTAATATTATTGGTATGTTTTGTTATTAACTGTTTTTTATAGGTATATTGGTTTATTTTATTTGTAACTTGTTCTGTTTATATATATATATATATATATATGTTTCAAATTTATTATACAATTAAAATATAAATTAATAAAGTACCTACTATTATTACAGATTTTGGTAAGTATTACATTATTTGTTTGTTTCATTCTAGTATTGGTTTATTTGATTTTTAATATGTTCTGATTATAATATATTTAAAATTTAACATTTAAAATTTAACATTTAAATATTAAATTATATAACTAATAATGTATTACTAAAACAGGGTACAAGATGAAGAATTCTATAAAGTTAAAGTAGAAATTGAATATTTCGATGCCACTTACAAGATAATGTATTTTATTTCTATTTTCGATTATTTTTACGCTATCTTTTATTTCTATTTTGATCATTTTTCGTTTATTTTTACTATATGATTTATTTCTACTTTCGATTGTTTTTCGTTTATTTTTACGGTAACTGTAAAACGTTTTAATTTCCTTAATTTTTTAATTTCGTATTATTCTTTATTTATTTCTATAACGTATGTTATCGTTAGCAAATATTTATACTTTATACTTTCGATTATATTTTCGGCTATGTATTTGCTTAAATAAATTATCAATCAATAATAATAATAATAATAATAATAATAATAATAATAATAATAATAATAATAATAATAATAATAATAATAATAATAATAATAATAATAATAATAATAATAATAATAATAATAATAATAATAATAATAATAATAATAATAATAATAATAATAATAATAATAATAATAATAATAATAATAATAATAATAATAATAATAATAATAATAATAATAATAATAATAATAATAATAATAATAATAATAATAATAATAATAATAATAATTATATTGAATATCCATAAATTAAAGATGATAATTCATATGCGTCACTTGATTATGACAACGCGGTACTATTGAATGAACAATTCACATCAGTATTTACAAATTATAATGGTATAATTCCAAATCATACACTAAAAACAGAATATACTATAAATGATATTATATTCAATAGAGAAATGGTTAGAATATTCTTATGTAAACTTCCTAATTCATGTACAATTCCGCCTAATGAAATACCATCTTATATTCTAAAAATATTCTCATATAACTTATCATTACCATTATCTATAATATTTAACAAATCTATTGAAATTGGTTCTTGTCCTATAAAATGGAAATATAGTTTTATAACACCGATTTTTAATAAAGGCGATCCCTATAGAAAAGAAAATTATAGACCAATTTCTATAACTATTATTATATCTAGAGTATTTGAATGATTAATTACAAAACACATTCAATTATTACTACTGAAATACTCACTTTTATCAAAACATCAATTTGGTTTTATGAGTGGTAAGTCGGTAGAGTTACAATTATTGGCGTGCCTAAATAAATGGACTTCTACCATAAATGATAACAAATATATTGATATTATATATTTTGATTTCAAAAGAGCGTTTGATAAAGTCTCGCATATAAAACTTTAATAAAATTAAAAGATATAGGTATAACTGATAATATAATAAAATGGATCGAATGTTTCCTAACCAATATGATACAATCTGTAAAAAATAAATAACTCGTATTACAAATTCAAACATGTACTATCAGGTGTGCCCCAAGGTTCAGTTATTGTACCTTTAATTTTCATGATTTACATTAATGATATAACTAATCTATTCACTGGTAAAATTAAAATAGATTTATTTGCAGATGAATCTAAAATACAATCTAATAACATAGCGGATAGAAAACTGATTCAATTATAAATTAACTCATTTCTATCATAGAGCAAAAACTGGTAACTTGATATCGCATCAAACAAAACAAATATAATTTCATTAAATAGTATCCTACCAACATATTATATAGAAAATAAACTTATTAATATCTGTATTTCAAATAAACACCCTAGGTATAATATTTGACAATTGTTTATATTTTGATAAGCATATAATAGAGTATTGTAGAGGTGCTCTAATGACTTTTAATAATTTATACCATCGATATTAAAATGCTTTTAAAGGCTTATATTACATATGCTCGGCCTAAACTAGAATTTTCCACAAATGTTCGGAATCCTGGTCTTAAAGCAAGACGTTATAATGGACTAGCCGACAAGCTCGAACGTGTTCAGAGATTGTTCACAAGGAGGTTATTTGGTACCTCCTATAAGAACGTTGCAACAGCTGGCCGACTCATCGTATACGTACGGAACTAGGTATTCTGTGGCGTTACATACGTTATTTCAGGTCACGTTCTACATCAGTTAATCTATATAAATATGATGTTTATAATTGTCTGCATTTTATTTTATTATTTTCGTGTAATTATTTGTATATAGGTGTTTATTGGCAAATAAAGTTGTTTACATCTGAAAATAATTTATTATTATCAGATATGATCATTATGGCCGATTCCTTTTAAAACACAGTTTGCAGTCCGAAAACTGACAAATTTAAAATGTAATTTATGATAACTTTAAACCTTAAATTCTGTCTATTTTTATATATTTATAAAATTCAATTTATTTCAATTTTTGAATCTATCTTAAAACTTTAATTTAATCTAAATTTCACTTCAAACCAAAAAATACATGTTTAATATAAAAAAAACTTCCTTATAAAAACAACGGATTATAAGCTACTGCTAATTTTGTTCTAATTCTTACCATAATGGTATTTCATGTTCAATTTATATAGTAAATAACATATATTATATCTTTATATATATATATATATATATATATATATATATATATATTCGTATATATGTTTCTTTCTTCCTAATATTCACTATATTTTCTGATATATTTATTTCATTAATTTATTAACTTTGTACTTTTATATAGCTTAGATATTTGTATTAATTAGAGTATTATCTAGATATATATAATGTTCAATTCAAGTAACACAATTAGGTGTTGCCTAGATATGAAATTATGGGATCTAAAATAAAATATTAGTGGAATATTAGACCAATATTAGTCATATTTTACCTACATGTGTAATGTTAGTTAATACTAAATTATATATAAACGTTTATAAACATAAATATATAATATCATTTTTACTAATAATTCCCAAATTACATGTTCTATAATTATAAAAATACAGTTTTAAATGTGAACAATTTATGAAATTAGACATCGTATATACAAAGATATTGCGAAGCAAATATATAACACTCTAAATAAAAGTTACATCCCTGTTTACATACCATATTATACTATAGCATTCGAAGGTAGCTATTTATCATAAATTATGGACAGTACGTAAAATCTATACAGTACGAAGAAAATTGTTATACCAAATTCAGCAATGATATACAGAAAAAGGCATAATGAGAAATATATTCTTATTCTCGAAAAGGTAAATTATGAATTAATTAATTCTTAATAATGTAAAAACAATGTTAACCTATATTACGATAATCAATGGTAATACTAATGAATACTATATATTACTAATATTGACTATATATATTGTTATTGTTATTGTTATTGTTATTTTTATTTGGTGGAGTCCTTTCATCCCATCCAGTAACTTAAACGCTCTCATGTTAAGGAATCCATGGTTTTAACGAGAGCCGATTATTTATTTATACACAATTACATAAGATCACTTCTAAATAATATTTTAAGACCCATTTTATAAAATTAATTAATGGTCCGGACGAGGGTCGAACCCGTGTCCTACTGCTTGTGTGTCTGACGCCTTAGCCACTGAGCCACACAGGCAGTTATATATTCATTTTACATTTTCTATAATTAACTTTTAAATGATAACATTTACGTATTAAAATACAATTACGTATATTAATTTATATAAAAATATTAAAAATATATGTATCCCCAGTAAACAAAACTGTTAATATAACATGCTGAACATGTGTAATATTTATCAGTTCAACAGTTCTTAGTTTTTAATTGTAATATATTCAAAATGGCGTATAAATTTATAAATATTAATATATATATCTTATCACATTATTCTCTCATTGTATATTTAATTACTATAATATAAAAAAAAATTATATTTTTTTTATCGAAATCTGTTAATCTCATAAAATTTACATATCTGTTGAACTCTATACAAATGTAATATGTTGAACATGTTCAATTTACACATCTGTTGAACTCTATACAAATGTAATATGTTAAACGTATTAATTTAACATTTTTGTAAAATAATTAAATTATATATAATTACATATATGTAAATATTACATAACCATGTAATTTAATATATATGATTAAATATTAGGAAAATAGTGCAAATATAAGGAAACTAATGTTGTCAACATTTTAAATATAGTGTGTAATATTTATATTAATTATTATATTATCTATATATAGATATTAATTATAATTAATTAATTTATAATATTATATTATAATTTCTAAATATTAAAATAAATAATGATATATAATATATATAAATATTTATTATTATATTAATATAATATATTTCATTAGAAATAAATATTTCAGTTAATCCATTAATGCATATAAATTACGATTTTTTAATTAATTAATTGATTTATATATATTTACACTTATTAATAATTGCTTACTTATAATATTTATCTCATATATTTGTATATTAATATGTACTACTTATACCTATAGGTATAAGTATACTTATAAATACTATATTATAATTGTTAACATATACAATCATTTTACAAATCCAATAAAATATCTGAAATTATTTTATGTATGTATACCACATATATGTGCTATACACACATATATATATATATATATATATATATATATATATATATATATATATATATATATATATATGTGTGTGTGTGTGTGTTATAAAGGGAAGTCTGCAGATATATCGATTAATGTAATATACATGTATGTCGAATTGAATTAAATTTAAGTCGGTCATTACGTAATAACAATATATCTGCATGCATAAATTGTTTTAGGCTTCACGCTCGGTTGATTGCATAACATGTTTAAATTTCTATTTTGTAATTAAATTTTTTATTATTTGTATTGATTTGTATTCGTTTTGTCATTTATATTTGTTATCGTTTATGTATATGTCGTGTCATTCGTTTCCTATAAAGGAACGCCGCTCGCTGATATTGATACAATTTTTATTCTGCTTCTCACAAGGTTGGTACATATTATCATTGTCGTTAATATATTTTGTACTATATTATAATTATTATTATTTATGTTATTATACAGGTCTTTGTGGAAATAAAGTTATATAAGAACTTCACTTTGTTACATATATATATATTCTTTAATATTATGTTTACCATCCCTATATATAGGTTGAAGCTTTATCAAGATTAGGTGAATGCAATATTAGGGAAACACTTTTTTATTAGGGAAACACTATGTTTAAATATATTGCATCTAAACAAGTGCGGAGATACTATTCTCGTTGTGGTCAACGGGGTTACATTAATGTTGGCCAAACTAAATTATACAAATGTATAACTGGTTAGTTTATATAATTACTTTAATATAAATACATGTATAAATATGTAATATATATGTAATTAAATACATATCATAGTCCGAAGTTATGTAAATAATTTGAAGTTAAATATTCATATACCTTTTTATTAAAGTTTAAATGTATACCAAATTTTATATTTTAATTATATATTAATTAATATTTTTATTAATAATTATATATTAATTACTATTTATATTAATAATTATATATATATATATATCACAGAGGCTTCAATAATAATTCACGAACATGTGCATATTAAAGAAATAGACGAATGCATTGACACACAACTAACCAATTGTAAACGAAAAAATAAAGAATGCCAAGACAATTATAATGGATAAAATTTTAATTTAATTAAAATATTTTATTTAATATATACATATATTTGATATCTGCTCAACTCAATACAATTTACATATGTTCAGGGGATACCAGATTAAGTTATATCTGACAATGGCCCTCAATATGCGTCCTTAGAATTTAAAGAATTTACTAAAGTGTATAAATTCAAGCATATAACATCATCTCCATGTTACCCCAAAGGAAATGGAATGGCTGAACGTGCAGTTCAAACGGTAAAGAGATTATTAGAAAAATGCGAAGACCCATATCTGAGTATGCTTGAGTACAAAACCACACCACTAGAATTCGGATTGTCACCTGGAGAGCTATTAATGAATAGAAAATTAACATCTATAGTACCATTGATACAGAACCGAAAGATTGTCAATGAAGAACAACATACCGAGTATCGTGAATGGCAAGAAAAGAAGATAAAAAGAATTACAAATAAGTATGATAGCAATCAAAAAGTAAAGGACCTAACTAAATTATCTATTGGGGATTATGTTTACATCAAAGATCTAGACCGTCCAGCCAAGGTAATCGAAGTAAATCAGAAGTTATACAGTGGAAGGAGAAGGAATTGTAAGAAGAAATAGATCAGCATTGATTGAAACAGGTGAGGCTACGTATACGACGCGCTCATGAAGGATTATAAATCCTCCTAAGCGGTATACGGAATAGTGACCTTAGGTCACTATAGGGTTAAGGTTTATAATTGTATAATTGTTATCATGTATTTAAATTGTTATCACGATATTAAAACCTTAGACAATGGATGTTATGGAATGTTTATAATCGCATAGTAACCATGTTTTAGTAAATGCACTAACCTTAAATAAACATGAGTTATCTAATTATGCTAACGCCCCAAAAGTAATCTTTACGTTAAATCAATATAAACTATATATAGTAGGACACTTATCAATGACTCGAGGTTAGTGCATTTATAGTAACTACATTATAACAATGTCGAGCTGCTAAAGAATTTGCTGCCGTATCGAGCTGCTAAAGAGTTTGCTGACGTGTCAAGCTGCTAAAGAGTTTGCATACCATGTCAAGCTATAATAGAACTCGTGAATTCTATCAGATTTCATACTGCATTTCTCGCCGTTAGAGGTAACTCAATATAATTATTATTATGATTATTATTAAATATTATTATTATCAATTTTTAACTATTAAATAATCCTCATACTAAAATTCAATAATGTTGTAGAGTATTCTTATTTAAATTTAAAACAAACGCTGTATAATAATATTTTTTCATACATACCATACCGAATTAAAAAAATATTATATCTATAAACTGTGAGTTTAAAGATTTGCGGGACTCCTTTATATAGGATAGACTGATCATCGGAATGAAGGATGACATGTTGAGGCAACGGCTACTACAAGAGGCGACCGGTAAAGTATTAACGGCGGAAAGGGTCATAGAATGCGCTCGAACTAAAGAAATAGGCAGCAATCAGAGTGAAGAAATAAGAGGGAGAAACAAAGAAAATATCGATTACGTGCAAAATGACTACAAAAAGAATAAATTCGAATACAAAAGAGGAGATACGAAGAAAAAGTGCTCTCGTTGTAACAACATTCATGAACCTAAGAAATGTAAAGCTTACGGGACTAAATGCGCGAATTGTAAGAGAACTGGACACTGGGCAGTATGCTGTAGATCTAAGAAGGTGGATGAAGTAAGAATCGAAAAAAAAACAATCATCTCGAAAACGAAGAGTTTATATTCTTAGGCGAAGTTTCAAGATGTACGGAAGATAATGATCTATGGATACGTGATGTTACGGTTAACACTGAAAAGGGTAACCAGGTTATTCGATTCAAGATAGACACAGGAGCTAGTGTAAATGTGATACCGGAGATACATAATCTATCAAATTTAAGTCGAACGAACAAAACTTTTAGAGGTCCTGGAAATACAAAGTTGGAAGTACTGGGATACTTTGTAGGGAAATTATCATATAAAGAAAAGGAAATCGAAGAAGAGATATATGTCATAAAAAACCAAACCACAGGATTATTATCAAGAAACGCATCTATGAAACTAGGCATGATTACCCTGATTAATGAAGTGAAAAGAGAATCACTTTATGAAGGATTGGGGCAATTGAAAACGCAATATAAAATAAGGGTGAGAAAAGATGCGTTTCCATATTCAATATATGTGCCCAGACCTGTACCCTTAAGGATGCAAGAAGAAGTCAAGAAAGAGTTAAAACGAATGCAAGATCTAGGGATCATAGAGGAATCGGAAGGACCGTCAGAGTGGTGCAGCCTTATGGTAGTAGCAACGAAGTCTAATGGCAAAATACGAATTTGTAGTGATTTGACCAAGCTAAATAAGAGTGTTCAGAGGGAAGTGTACCCTATGGCTACGGTCGAAAATAGTCTGTCCCAAATCAGAGGAAAATACTTCTCAAAAATAGACGCAAATTCGGGTTTTTGTCAGATACCACTAGAAAAATCTTCATGGGAGTATACACATTTTTTGACTCGATGGGGGAGGTTTCATTATAGGAAATTGCTATTCGGATTAACCTCAGCCCCCGAAATATTTAGTAAAGAAATGAATAGAATACTAAAAGATGAAGAAAACGTGATAATACACATGGACGATGTATTAATAATGGGAGATACGGAGGGAAGTCACGATAAAAGTGTGCATAATGTATTGAATAAAATAAGAACTGCTGGGATGACCCTTAATACAAATAAATGTTGTTTCAAACAGAAGGAAGTAGAGTTTCTTGGATTCAAAATAAGTGAAAAAGGCATTGGAGCAGGTGAAAAAATAAAAGCTATTGAACTATTTCCAGTACCAGAAAATGTGAACGCTATAAAGAGTTTCTTGGGTTTGATAAATCAGTATACCAGATTCAGTAAGAATATAGCAGAGTTCAGTAACCAATCAGAATGTTATTAAAAAAGGACATAACTTGGAGGTGGGGTGATCCACAACAAAAAGTTTTGAAAAAATAAAGGAAGAATTCAAATCGACCAGAATTTTAAAAACATTTGACACGAACAAGAAAACGCACATAACTACAGATGCATCAAATCACGGCATAGGTGCAATATTGTGGCAGAAATGTAGTAAAGGTGAAAAGTGGATCCTAGGAGCAGCCATCAGATCACTAAATGAGACGGAACAACGGTATTCTACCATAGAAAAAGAAGCCTTAGGAGTGGTATGGGGCTTAGAAAAATTACATTATTATATATGCGGAGCATCAGTTGTGGTTGAAACAGACCATAAACCCTTAGTTAAAGTACTCGAAAGCAAGGAAATTGAAAAAATTCCACTACGTATACAAAGATTCAGATTGAGACTAATGAAATATAGTGTCAAAATAGTACACATTTCCGGAAAGAATAATGCAGGGGCGGATGCTTTATCCAGATACCCAGCAGAAACAAATGTTGAAAGCATACTAGCACTAGAAACGGAGAAATTTGTGGACAAACACACGAAAAACTATGAAGACGTATGATGATGGAGCTATCTGAGGAAGTCACAAGAGGAAGATAGAATAATTAAACTATTGAAATAAAATATAGAGACGAAGTGGAAAAGAAAAGATTCCAGTCGAGAGTTAGATATATATTATCAAAATACCTATCATTAATACAAGAGTGTGTTATGTTTCAAAACAGAATAATTATTCCGGAGATAGAAAAACAAAGAGTATTGAAGGAAATACATAACGCACACCAAGGGGTGACGAGATGTATTGCAAGAGCTAAATAAAGCGTGTGGTGATTTGGAATCACAGAGGATAGTAAAGCACACGTAGGGTCATGCATTCAATGCATGATTTATGAAAATAAAAAAATAGAAACTTTAGAAATGATTCCCATACCAAAAGGACCGTGGGAGATGTTGGGAACCGACATATTTCAATTAAGCGGAAAGAAGTATCTATTAGTAGTAGATTACTACTCTAAATATATTGAGTTGGCATTGTTGGAAAAAGGTGAAAATTCTGGTAGAATTATAGAGAAATTGAAATCTATATTCTCTAGACATGGGATACCAGATTAAGTTATATCTGACAATGGCCCTCAATATGCGTCCTTAGAATTTAAAGAATTTACTAAAGTGTATAAATTCAAGCATATAACATCATCTCCACGTTACCCCAAAGGAAATGTAATGGCTGAACGTGCAGTTCAAATGGTAAAGAGATTATTAGAAAAATGCGAAGACCCATATCTGAGTATGCTTGAGGACAGAACCACACCACTAGAATTCGGATTGTCACCTGGAGAGCTATTAATGAATAGAAAATTAACATCTATAGTACCATTGATACAGAACCGAAAGATTGTCAATGAAGAACAACATACCGAGTATCGTGAATGGCAAGAAAAGAAGATAAAAAGAATTACAAATAAGTATGATAGCAATCAAAAAGTAAAGGACCTAACTAAATTATCTATTGGGGATTATGTTTACATCAAAGATCTAGACCGTCCAGCCAAGGTAATCGAAGTAAATCAGAAGTTATACAGTGGAAGGAGAAGGAATTGTAAGAAGAAATAGATCATCATTGATTGAAACAGGTGAGGCTACGTATACGACGCGCTCATGAAGGATTATAAATCCTCCTAAGCGGTATACGGAATAGTGACCTTAGGTCACTATAGGGTTAAGGTTTATAATTGTATAATTGTTATCATGTATTTAAATTGTTATCACGATATTAAAACCTTAGAAAATGGATGTTATGGAATGTTTATAATCGCATAGTAACCATGTTTTAGTAAATGCACTAACCTTAAATAAACATGAGTTATCTAATTATGCTAACGCCCCAAAAGTAATCTTTACGTTAAATCAATATAAACTCTATATAGTAGGACACTTATCAATGACTCGAGGTTAGTGCATTTATAGTAACTACATTATAACAATGTCGAGCTGCTAAAGAGTTTGCTGCCATGATGAGCTGCTAAAGAGTTTGCTGCCATGTCGACCTGCTAAAGAGTTTGCTGCCGTGTCGAGCTGCTAAAGAGTTTGCATACCATGTCAAGCTATCATAGAACTCGTGAATTCTATCAAATTTCATACTGCATTTCACTCCATAAGAGGTAACTCTATATAATTATTATTATGATTATTATTAAATATTATTATTATCAATTATCAACTATTAAATAATCCTCATAATGAAATTCAATAATGCTGTAAAGTATTCTTATTTAAATTTAAATAAAACGTTGTATAATAATATTTTTTCATATTAAAAAATCTATTATTATGACAGATACATGCCAATCTCTAAAGAGTTTGCTCCCGTGTAGAGCTGCTAAAGAGTTTGCTGCCGTGTCGATCTGCTAAAGAGTGTGCATATAGTCGAGCCATAATAGAACTCGTGAATTCTATCATATTTCATACTGCATTTCACTCCGTAAGAGGTAACTCTATATAATTATTATTATGATTATTATTAAATGTTATTATTATCAATTATTAACTATTAAATAATCCTCATAATTAAATTCAATAATGCTGTAGAGTATTCTTATTTAAATTTAAAACAAACGTTGTATAATAATATTTTTTCATATTAAAAGTATCTATTATCATAACAGATCTATGCCAATCTGTTAAAGAGTTCATCTGCAATGTCAATTGAATAACGGAAATATCTAATTATTTTTTTATGGGAATTCATATAATATAATTATGTTTATGTAAATTATATCTCAAAAGAATCAGTTTTAAAATAAAAATATCAACATATTACAATACTTATTTATACATGGATTTGCATGTTATAACATATTTTTCATTTATTTTCTTGTCATCATTTAAAAATAATTCTTGTTTATTTATATATATTATCTGAATAATAAAAAGTGTATATGTAAGATAAATATAATTGGGCATTTTATTTTATAGTAGCAATAATGTTATAACTGGGTGTTTTCATTTTTTTAATTATTTTAATTAAAATAGTAACAATTATTTATTATATTTAAATGATGCATAAGATGTTAATAAAATGTTATTACAAGTACCTATTTATACATTTTAACACCTGTACAAAATAGAATATACATTATTATATAAAAGTTATTTGACACAAATTTTAGAAGCTTATATCTTAGAATTTGTTTTTACAAAATGTACAATGTTTAAAAGGTTCCACCATTTGAACCATTTGACAATTCTTTAAAATATTTTCAGGTTTTATAAATAATATATAGATTATGTTATATAGATATTTAAAAAAATAAAAATACATAGCGTATTATTATTATTATCAGATTTAGGCAATGCCAGGGTAATTATAGAAGCAGTGTTGCTTATCGAGACAATTACCCCTTTATTAACATGATAAGTTTCATTATAGATAAGAATAATAAATAAATAATAATGTTATAATAATATGACTTCCTTTTACATTTATATGATAAAAAAAAATAAAATGAAACTTATCATGTAACTAAATGTAATCATCATGTAATAATATAAATAAATGATAAAATAATAAAATTAAAATCTAAGAAATACATCAAGAATAAAATAAAATAAAATAAAACATAGAGAACCTAAATAAGAGAAAGCCAATATTTAAATATAAAAGAAACTAACAGAAACAAGAGAAAAAAAAGAAACAAATATATTAGATAAAAATTAGGTAAAATGATATAATAAAAATGAAACATATTACAATACTGAACATTTTTAAATACTTTTTTTTAATACTGATATGTTATAATTAATAATATATATTTTTGTAATTTTATATTATATCAGAAAGTAATAAATGTAAAAATAATAAAACTAATTTTTTCTAAGTCGGGTAAAATAAAATTTGAAATTATTTTAATCAATCTTTAATATAAAATAATTTTAATTTGTTTTTGAATTTATTTAAATGTGATTTATTTTTAAAGAATTACATAGTGAATTCCATAAATAGGGACCAATAATTATAAGGCAATGTGAACATATATTTAATTTTGATGAAGGATTATTAAAGTTATTTATGTCACGTATTGGATAAATATTAGATTTTTTACTAAAATGATTGATTATTATGTCAAGGTGAATATTATTATATACTTTAAACATGAATGCACAAGTATTATATGTTACAAAGTCATTGAAAGGTAATATATTATTGAATTTAAATAAATCCTTAGTATGATAAAGACAAGGTTTATTATATATAATACGAATAATTATTTTTTGTAAAATATTGATGCATAATGTGTTAGTCTTGTAAGTATTACCCATAATATTATACAATTATTAATATGTGGTAACAAAAATTAAATTATATACATGCGGCAAGCCCTTTTGATTTACAAATTTCGAAATTATATTAGTTATCCAAATTATTTAAAAAAAATTATTTGTAGATATAATATGTGTAGTTTCCAATATAAATTCTTATCAATTATTATACCTACAAATTCTGTAGATTTAACTCTTGTTGAATTTATATTATTTATTTAGATATTAATATGGGATAATTTATTATTGAATATCATAAAACAGGTTTTATGATATTTAAAGTAAGTCTATTTGAAATAAACCATTTATTTATATTTAATAATTCCTTTTTTATTAGTGTATCTAGAAATACTTGATTACAATCATCAAAATACAAAGTAGTATAATCGGTAAATATAGTAAAATTGCATATTGAAGATAAACATATTAAATCATTAATATAAATAAGATAAAAAATATAACCTAAAAGTGTTCCTTGTAGTATTTAAAGTTAACAGTCTGATATATATATATTTGTAAAATAACTTTTAATCTATTTTAAGGAAATTCCACGTATACCTATGTTTTCTAGTTTACTAAATAAAATGTCATGAATAACAGTGTACACTCAAGCAACTAGAAACTGGTTGCCGAACCGTAACATTATAGGTAAAATAATATGTTCCAGTAGGTGGTCGAATTATAGGTAGTTTGTGAACAGTAAAAAAGAAACGTAAAACAATTCATTAATTTATTACAGGAACAAAACACAAAATACGAATATGATATATCATGTGAATAATATATATAATAATAAACTGCGAATGCAAGGGTATATTTGTAATGATAATAATTTAAGTATGTATATATACATATATGATTATAATATACATACATAGTATATAGTATGCGAATATAGAGGTTTATATTCATTAAATATCACAGTGTATAATGCAATATATATATATATATATATACGAAAATCACAAAGACGATACCGGATCCTAGAGATGATCTTTAATATACTTATGGAGATATTAACCATATCCAAGCAGGAAGATCATCTTGTTTATTATGTTTATTATAAATTGTATATTAACATAAATCATTATGATGACAACATCATATGTATATGTGTATACTGTAACTAGTTGTGTATAATGAATAATATACTATAGCTATAGCTAGACCATACAAGTGAAAAACAAGTGCAAGGTATCACATAGTAAAGTTATCCCTTAGCCAATCAGGGAGGGTTATGCTCCCTAGTAACACACGCAGTGCGTGCGTCAACATGATTCCTGAAGCAGTAAACATGTTACATAATGGGACGTCCGATATCTAGTTCGTTAGCTAGATATGGAACGTAATTTACATAATTACACATTCGTACATGCACGACGTGCATTGCACGTACTATGTATAGTTATATAAGTATATATATATATATATATATATATATATATATATATATATATATATATATATTAGTATGGAGTGAATTTCAAATTTCAAATATCTGTTAATCAAATCAAATCAAATATTCCAACATATAAAATTGCTCATATATTATATATTTGTATATCTAATGACATTGAAAACTATATTATAAATTAAAGAATATTTTTATAGTATTAATAATATTTAATTTATAATTTAATATGCAAGGAATTTGCTACACGGGTAATAATAAGTTAATCTGGTAATTTATAATTATTGAAAATCTTATATTTTTGGTAAACAAATATTTTGTATATTTGTTTACAATATTTTAAAAATTGTTATAAACGTATTTAACTTATTTAAGTGATAAACTCCAGGATACATTGTATTAGGGTAAGTAAAATATCTAATATTAATCATAATATTAGTTATAATTTAATGTGAATTAAACAATAATAATGTATATATATATATAATAATAAACAGTTAATTCAATTCAGATAATTTTAAATTAAAAAATGTAATTCATAATTCGTATGTTATGAATCTTATAATAATCACTGATTAAATCACAATACTTATGATAAGTGAAATGAAAATTAATATTGAGAATGATGTTTACTTTATGAATTAAATAATAATAATGTATAATATAATATTAAATAGTAAACAATTAATTCAATTCGGATAATTTTAATTCATAATTCGTATGTCATACGAATCTTATGGTAATCACAAAACTTATAGGGTTTTAAAATTTTGATTTTATCCATAAAATGATTATTATAATATTATTATTAAATTAAATTTACATTCAATAATATATTGACATAATCCGCACATTAAAAAGCGCCACATTTAAAATTAAAAATCGACACAAGAGTCATAAGACATATGTCTTAAATTTGTATTTAATATATTAAATATTATCTACACATAATTATTATTTTAATATGATTTCCTATTATAATTAGAAATAGAGTAATTATTTATTTCTCCAAGTATTGTATAACTTATATTTCAAACGAATGATATCATTATGATAAAATTAATATAAATTATCTACTTTATAATACGGTATTAATAATTTATTAATACCTTATATAGTGCATAAGTCATGCTACAAATAAATATGTATAAAATAATTTAACTATTATATCGTATATCTGATAATATCATATATATTATATATAATATATATATATATATATTATATCAGTCCCAATATATAGTACCAAGACTGTACACTAATGGTTTTTAATATATAAAATATAGATTATGCAGATTTTAATGTGCGGAATATGTACTATTACCAATTACGATTACAATTATTATTAACATAATTATATTTAATATTATTAATTTAAATATTATACGAATGGCATATATTTTATTAAAATTATCTATAACATCATTTATTATAATTATCTTTAATTATTAATATTTTCTCTAATAAACTTATATATTATTCTAATATAATCTATAATTTACATAATTATCATATTAGTTTCAATATTGATAATCGATATACATATATATTTATATAAAGTTTAGATAATAATTATAATATCATAAGACTTATTTAATATTTCACATAATAGGGCTTTCACACCGATTCCATATTTATGTTCACGTATGTAGATTGGTTTACATGATTATTTTTCTGTTCGTAGAATATTCTTTTTATTACTGTGCACGTAACCTACCAATTTTCTTTAAATTCACACATGAAAAAATGCATGTGCATGTATTTTTTGCACAATCTATGCACATGAAAATAAATAAATAGTTGGTATATAAGCCTTATAAAGTTGAATTGTATACAATATTTTGATTTTTCTATTTAATAAAGTATAATAGTTTTAATTATTGTATCCTACTTAACAATATTAATAAAGTACCAATCATTTCGCACCAAGTAAATTCGTACCAAGTTTATCATACCGATAAAAAGTCAAATTATATATCTTATTCTATTAATATAGTCAGTGTAGGATAACAAATATTTTTATAATTTTCCATTCATGTTTCTTTGATATTCAAATTATATAACTTTCCAATAGACTATAATTATACATTATATATAAAATTATGTAACCTAGGTGCATGGTCTACGAAATGTTACAGTTGCATATTATAGAAATTAAATACCAAATCTCATGAGATTTAAATCAAAATTAAATAAGATCATTAACTTAAACTATTGTAAACTAGGTTATCTTCATACTTAAATTTATAAATAGAAAGTAAATATGCTATAATATATTCTACATCTAACCTTAATATTGCAATGAATTTTTTGATTAAGACATAGTATATTATTGTCTACGCTTAATTGATATGCTACAGAATGAAATTAAGTTGATCGCATATGATGATGATGATAATTATCGTAGTATTATATGTATGAGAAACACAATGCACGCTACTACTAATCACAACGTATAAATTTATCAATTGTAATATCATATAATAATTATATAATTATATATCATAAATAATATGTAAATAATTTCCAATTACTTAAATATTATTTATTCAAAAACCATCTAATTGTGTATACACATCTTATTTATAGGTAATTGATTAAACTGAAGATTAACTAGTTATGTTGGCTTTCTGCTAATGTCTATGAATGATTGGAAGCTATTAAGGATATCAAAATATGAAATTCTGCCATTGAAAAATCATTTTAGGTAAGATATATAATTATAATCATAAACCATATAATACACCTAGAGTATAATAGTCTCCTTGTATAATAATGTAAATATGTATTGTAAACTGTAATTATATTTAATATAATAAATTGTGTGTGTTCTATTAATTCTATATATGTTTTTTATTAAAAATTTATAATAGGTATTTTGAATTTTCTTATAGTTTTATTTGGTAATTTTCTTGATTTTATTATATGTTCTATTGATATCCTTCTTATATGTATATAATAATCTGCTAGCATAGATAATAAAATATTCTCATAATGAGCAAAGTATCCATTTATCTGAATACTTTTTTAAATAATTGTAATATGTTCAGTATCCATATATTCTATTTATTAAAGAAAATAAATTTGTTGAAACATTTGTGAATTTAGAATTTAATTTGGAAATATGTTCGTAAATATCTTAGATGGAATATATCTTTACTCGGTTGAGCTAATATTCAATTATGAGTGTATTTTAATATTATAATCTATTAAATATTTATAATTATAATTATCAATATAAGTATATATTATATCATAAATATATCTATACTCGGTTGAACTAATATTCAATTATGAGTGTATTTTAATATTATAATCTATTAAATATTTATAATTATCAATATAAGTATATATTATATCATAAATGTATTAGATATGAACTGCATGATAGACTGTATTTATTGTGACATTTTTATTTTAATTATGTTATGTTATTGTTTAAAATCATAAATACTCATAGCGATAGACTACCTATGGTAGTTGATATATATATATATATATATTTATATCAAACTGGCGTTTTAAAAATTAATTTATAAACTATATTATATTCTAGATTTTTAATTATGTACTTAATTTTACAAATGCATGTCATACTATATATTCAGCTTCATGTATTTATAAAATAAATACATTTATAGTATGTTGTTTTATTGTATACTATAGTAATAACTAATACATTATCAGACATACCGTAAAATTGTATTTAATATTTAATATTTATATTCATAATGTAGTAATTTTTAATTGGATTTGATTATATATAAAATATGCTATAACACTTGGTATATATATTAATTAAAATTAGCCTGATTTATTATCATAAATAATATTTATTTCGATATTTATAAAGATCGAATCACTAATCTGGATTAATGAAGAGTAACATAAGAAATTGGCTCACACGCTGAACTACTGGTGATGGTTATTGGAAGAAAACTGAAATGGTATTGTGATGTCTCAAGATCCATCTCAATGTCAAATACTATTCATCAAGTTACTGTTGTTGGCACATGAATAATAGCAAGACCAAAACTCAATGGTAAGATGAATGGACCATACAGAAATCAGCGAATCGATGAGAGTGACGACAAAACGAATGGAGTGAAATTTTCAAGAAATCAACTGCGCCTCTATGTCATCTTAAAGCTATATGATAGATTAAAGGTTAATAATATTTTATATAACTATGAAAATTAATATTTAAACACAGTGTATTTGATTTCTTTTATAATTACATCATGACCAAATTCAATATATAAATAGTTTAAATTAAAGATATATTTTATTCGCATTGATTTATTAGCACTATCAACTAATTTGTATCACTGATAACTAGGCCTTAATATGCAACCCAATTTTAATATATTATATATGCAAGCAATTTATTTATAAATATTATATCTAATTTTCATATCCCCAACAATACTATTGTAGTTGACTTTCAATTGTTTTTAAGAGTTATATTTGGTTATGTATTTGGGGTGTATTTAATTTATAAATTAATTATATATTGAAAATATCTAACTTGAATTATTTAAACTGGTTAAAACGTTATAAATTAATATTTTGTGAATTATAATATTAAATTATATTTATTTTCATAATAGGGATCAACAAAGAAAATAATAGTCATTCAACTATAAGAGAAAATCCGTGACCTTCAGAGTTAATCTACTTGGTGCCTTTGTGAGATGCTAGCATATCTGTGACGACAAACTCGGGATGAACAATATCAGTAGCTAGTCGTAATCGTACCTGGTGATGTGGGCAGCGGCCCTTCCACCAGGAATATAAACACCGTGTAAATATAATAAAATAATATAGTCATACGAACACTAGGTATCACACTACGTATTCAGCGCACACACATAAGCCCTCCAACAATATCAATAGTTTATTAATTTATTTCCTGCTTATAGTGATTATGTTTATTTAGTATATGTACTACTATAATGAAGTGTAATGGAGATAACTCAATATTATTATAACTTGCATTATTATATTATTAATAATATTTAACATGATTTTTGGTTCAGTTTGATAATTAAATAAAATGTAAAATTGCTCTCGTCATCTACCCTAATTGATAACATAAAGTATTATTGTTAAATATTTGTTTGTATAGTATTAGTAGTATAATATTAGTTATAATATAATGGAATAGTGTATTGGGTATAGTGTACAGCATATATTTGTATTATATTTAGTATGTTGTAAATTACTATATTTGACAGTATTCACAAGAGAAGTAGGTTATTATGTATTATTTGTGCATATAAAGTAGATTTTGCGAATATTAACAAAATATAAATGTAATACAGTCTTGGTTATTCTTTCAATATCTTAAATTAAAATAATATTTAAATAAATGTATATATATAAATTAATTTTATATTTAGGTATAAATATTAAGTACAAATATAATATAATATTTATTAAATAGTTATCGGTAATAATATTTCAAGTATTTATTATATGAAATGGACATATTTAAAAGTCTGTCGCAGAAACTTATCTATAAAATTAAAATGGGGACAGAAGAAGGCGATGGATATGGACGATCCAGATATATTTTAATGTGTTAACCTAATATTAAGATACATCTAATACTATGATTATATTAATAGTCATTATTTATAAATAAGTTTTACATGTAAATGTCACAATAACAATTATGTATGATAATATATACAGTACGCTATTACACCATTTAAACATATACATATCTATAAGAAGGAATATAATATACATATGCATATTTATTGATTGCTATTAATATTGCATTATTATTATTCTACATTGTATTAGTACATACTGTATAATATAGGTATTATTAAAACAAAAACAAAATAGTTGAATAATAAAATAATATGTATAATGGGTATATAATATACCTAGTATAATAAGAGCAAATAATTAGTAAATGTGTAACTATATAAAATTATATTTTATAATAACAAATATATATTATTAATAAATTATATATCACTACCTGTACAATTAATATATATAAGTGTTACTATAGAAATGATATGATATAAATTTAACATTAATGTTAATAATTAATAACTTAAATAATTAATACTATAACATTGTAGGTGGTTATAATTTTATAAATGATTGCATGTGATTACAGCAGTGTATATCATATATTATTTAAGAAAATTAATATTATATTTGATATAATTTAGTAGTATATAAAATGTAAACCTAGTTGGTAATTTTAATTTGAAAATATTATATTATACTTGCAAGGTAATTTTATTTAAATCGTTTTTAAATATATTTAATTTAATAGCTTATACTTTAATTTATCAGTTTTTATAGTTCATATCATAGATTTATAGTTAACCGGTTTAGTATGTAACACACACTCTATGTTATATAGTATCATACTAAGAATTTAATATAATAATTATTATAATAATATAATAATTATAATAATTTAAAATTCAACCTATTAGTATATAATTTACTAGCTTAATATTATAAATTAATATGTTATTAAATTATGTATATAAACAAAATAAATATGTTAGGCATACACATGTTAAATGAATATATGATTTATATACTTTGAAATATTTAAATCAAGTAAAGTAATTTATAAATATTTAAATATTACAAAATAACAAGTAAAGTATTTGATAAATATTTAAATATTTCAAAATAATATTTTGATTGGCTCATATAATATACTAATGTCAGAATTCATAAATTAATTGCCAATTTAAAAAGATTTTAAATATAGGAACAAATTATATTTAAATAAAGCTAACTTTTAAACTAAAACATTATAATTCACAAAATAAATATATAAGTCATATTATCATTTCATAATATCACAGCTGTAAGATTATGTTATTTTAGATAATATTAAAATCATAAACCTAAAATGACTAAATTAATAACAAACATGGCCGTTTTATGTATTCTTTAACATGACAAATTTGAAAAACGTACTGTAGCAATTCTAGTTAATAATATGATATATAATATATAACATTAGAAGTAGATAACTTATATCAATATAATGCACTTGAATTCATTTGTATTTGATAAGTATTATATATATATAAAATCGATTTTAAAAAGTACACTCCACTCTAATATATATATATATATATATACGTATATATATGTATATAAGAAGTTATAGATATATAGGTGTATAATATTAAGATATATATATATATATATGTATGGAGCTAGATTATATACTAACTTATGTATCTTGACTATTCGATTTGTCAGAGTAAAAGCTGGCTTACAAGTGTAGATACATGACATTCATGAAGACGATACCGGAGGTGATCCCGGATAACATACGAGGACGTCTAGGGCGATAACGGAGATGACCTTGAACATATTCATGAAGATATTCATCTAAATAATTATTAATTAGTAAATTAGAATTGAATAATTATTAAAATAATATATAATTAATAATTAACAATATACAATTAAATATTATTAATTAATAATAATTATTGATAAATAATTATTAATTAATAAATTAGAATTGAATAATTAATAATTATTAAAATAATATATAATTAATAATTATTAATATATAATATATAATTAATAATATTGTGATACTATATATAGTAATATATAGTAATTCTAAACATATTAGTTGACCTATAATGTTACGGTTCTGCAACCAGTTTCTAGTTGCTTGAGTGTACACTGTTATTCATGACATTTTATTTAGTAAACTAGAAAACATAGGTATACGTGGAATTTCCTTAAAATAGATTAAAAGTTATTTTACAAATATATATATATCAGACTGTTAACTTTAAATACTACAAGGAACACTTTTAGGTTATATTTTTTATCTTATTTATATTAATGATTTAATATGTTTATCTTCAATATGCAATTTTACTATATTTACCGATTATACTACTTTGTATTTTGATGATTGTAATCAAGTATTTCTAGATACACTAATAAAAAAGGAATTATTAAATATAAATAAATGGTTTATTTCAAATAGACTTACTTTAAATATCATAAAACCTGTTATATGATATTCAATAATAAATTATCCCATATTAATATCTAAATAAATAATATAAATTCAACAAGAGTTAAATCTACAGAATTTGTAGGTATAATAATTGATAAGAATTTATATTGGAAACTACACATATTATATCTAAAAATAATTTTTTTAAAATAATTTGGATAACTAATATAATTTCGAAATTTGTAAATCAAAAGGGCTTGCCGCATGTATATAATTTAATTTTTGTTACCACATATTAATAATTGTATAATATTATGGGTAATACTTACAAGACTAACACATTATGCATCAATATTTTACAAAAAAGAATTATTCGTATTATATATAATAAACCTTGTCTTTATCATACTAAGGATTTATTTAAATTCAATAATATATTACCTTTCAATGACTTTGTAACATATAATACTTGTGCATTCATGTTTAAAGTATATAATAATATTCACCTTGACATAATAATCAATCATTTTAGTAAAAAATCTAATATTTATCCAATACGTGACATAAATAACTTTAATAATCCTTCATCAAAATTAAATATATATGTTCACATTGCCTTATAATTATTGGTCCCTATTTATGGAATTCACTATGTAATTCTTTAAAAATAAATCACATTTAAATAAATTCAAAAACAAATTAAAATTATTTTATATTAAAGATTGATTAAAATAATTTCAAATTTTATTTTACCCGACTTAGAAAAAATTAGTTTTATTATTTTTACATTTATTACTTTCTGATATAATATAAAATTACAAAAATATATATTATTAATTATAACATATCAGTATTAAAAAAAATTATTTAAAAATGTTCAGTATTGTAATATGTTTCATTTTTATTATATCATTTTACCTAATTTTTATCTAATATATTTGTTTCTTTTTTTTCTCTTGTTTCTGTTAGTTTCTTTTATATTTAAATATTGGCTTTCTCTTATTTAGGTTCTCTATGTTTTATTTTATTTTATTTTATTCTTGATGTATTTCTTAGATTTTAATTTTATTATTTTATCATTTATTTATATTATTACATGATGATTACATTTAGTTACATGATAAGTTTCATTTTATTTTTTTTTATCATATAAATGTAAAAGGAAGTCATATTATTATAACATTATTATTTATTTATTATTCTTATCTATAATGAAACTTATCATGTTAATAAAGGGGTAATTGTCTCGATAAGCAACACTGCTTCTATAATTACCCTGGCATTGCCTAAATCTGATAATAATAATAATACGCTATGTATTTTTATTTTTTTAAATATCTATATAACATAATCTATATATTATTTATAAAACCTGAAAATATTTTAAAGAATTGTCAAATGGTTCAAATGGTGGAACCTTTTAAACATTGTACATTTTGTAAAAACAAATTCTAAGATATAAGCTTCTAAAATTTGTGTCAAATAACTTTTATATAATAATGTATATTCTATTTTGTACAGGTGTTAAAATGTATAAATAGGTACTTGTAATAACATTTTATTAACATCTTATGCATCATTTAAATATAATAAATAATTGTTACTATTTTAATTAAAATAATTAAAAAAATGAAAACACCCAGTTATAACATTATTGCTACTATAAAATAAAATGCCCAATTATATTTATCTTACATATACACTTTTTATTATTCAGATAATATATATAAATAAACAAGAATTATTTTTAAATGATGACAAGAAAATAAATGAAAAATATGTTATAACATGCAAATCCATGTATAAATAAGTATTGTAATATGTTGATATTTTTATTTTAAAACTGATTCTTTTGAGATATAATTTACATAAACATAATTATATTATATGAATTCCCATAAAAAAATAATTAGATATTTCCGTTATTCAATTGACATTGCAGATGAACTCTTTAACAGATTGGCATAGATCTGTTATGATAATAGATACTTTTAATATGAAAAAATATTATTATACAACGTTTGTTTTAAATTTAAATAAGAATACTCTACAGCATTATTGAATTTAATTATGAGGATTATTTAATAGTTAATAATTGATAATAATAACATTTAATAATAATCATAATAATAATTATATAGAGTTACCTCTTACGGAGTGAAATGCAGTATGAAATATGATAGAATTCACGAGTTCTATTATGGCTCGACTATATGCACACTCTTTAGCAGATCGACACGGCAGCAAACTCTTTAGCAGCTCTACACGGGAGCAAACTCTTTAGAGATTGGCATGGATCTGTCATAATAATAGATTTTTTAATATGAAAAAATATTATTATACAACGTTTTATTTAAATTTAAATAAGAATACTTTACAGCATTATTGAATTTCATTATGAGGATTATTTAATAGTTGATAATTGATAATAATAATATTTAATAATAATCATAATAATAATTATATAGAGTTACCTCTTATGGAGTGAAATGCAGTATGAAATTTGATAGAATTCACGAGTTCTATGATAGCTTGACATGGTATGCAAACTCTTTAGCAGCTCGACACGGCAGCAAACTCTTTAGCAGGTCGACATGGCAGCAAACTCTTTAGCAGCTCATCATGGCAGCAAACTCTTTAGCAGCTCGACATTGTTATAATGTAGTTACTATAAATGCACTAACCTCGAGTCATTGATAAGTGTCCTACTATATAGAGTTTATATTGATTTAACGTAAAGATTACTTTTGGGGCGTTAGCATAATTAGATAACTCATGTTTATTTAAGGTTAGTGCATTTACTAAAACATGGTTACTATGCGATTATAAACATTCCATAACATCCATTTTCTAAGGTTTTAATATCGTGATAACAATTTAAATACATGATAACAATTATACAATTATAAACCTTAACCCTATAGTGACCTAAGGTCACTATTCCGTATACCGCTTAGGAGGATTTATAATCCTTCATGAGCGCGTCGTATACGTAGCCTCACCTGTTTCAATCAATGATGATCTATTTCTTCTTACAATTCCTTCTCCTTCCACTGTATAACTTCTGATTTACTTCGATTACCTTGGCTGGACGGTCTAGATCTTTGATGTAAACATAATCCCCAATAGATAATTTAGTTAGGTCCTTTACTTTTTGATTGCTATCATACTTATTTGTAATTCTTTTTATCTTCTTTTCTTGCCATTCACGATACTCGGTATGTTGTTCTTCATTGACAATCTTTCGGTTCTGTATCAATGGTACTATAGATGTTAATTTTCTATTCATTAATAGCTCTCCAGGTGACAATCCGAATTCTAGTGGTGTGGTTCTGTACTCAAGCATACTCAGATATGGGTCTTCGCATTTTTCTAATAATCTCTTTACCATTTGAACTACACGTTCAGCCATTACATTTCCTTTGGGGTAACATGGAGATGATGTTATATGCTTGAATTTATACACTTTAGTAAATTCTTTAAATTCTAAGGACGCATATTGAGGGCCATTGTCAGATATAACTTAATCTGGTATCCCATGTCTAGAGAATATAGATTTCAATTTCTCTATAATTCTACCAGAATTTTCACCTTTTTCCAACAATGCCAACTCAATATATTTAGAGTAGTAATCTACTACTAATAGATACTTCTTTCCGCTTAATTGAAATATGTCGGTTCCCAACATCTCCCACGGTCCTTTTGGTATGGGAATCATTTCTAAAGTTTCTATTTTTTTATTTTCATAAATCATGCATTGAATGCATGACCCTACGTGTGCTTTACTATCCTCTGTGATTCCAAATCACCACACGCTTTATTTAGCTCTTGCAATACATCTCGTCACCCCTTGGTGTGCGTTATGTATTTCCTTCAATACTCTTTGTTTTTCTATCTCCGGAATAATTATTCTGTTTTGAAACATAACACACTCTTGTATTAATGATAGGTATTTTGATAATATATATCTAACTCTCGACTGGAATCTTTTCTTTTCCACTTCGTCTCTATATTTTATTTCAATAGTTTAAATATTCTATCTTCCTCTTGTGACTTCCTCAGATAGCTCCATCATCATACGTCTTCATAGTTTTTCGTGTGTTTGTCCACAAATTTCTCCGTTTCTAGTGCTAGTATGCTTTCAACATTTGTTTCTGCTGGGTATCTGGATAAAGCATCCGCCCCTGCATTATTCTTTCCGGAAATGTGTACTATTTTGACACTATATTTCATTAGTCTCAATCTGAATCTTTGTATACGTAGTGGAATTTTTTCAATTTCCTTGCTTTCGAGTACTTTAACTAAGGGTTTATGGTCTGTTTCAACCACAACTGATGCTCCGCATATATAATAATGTAATTTTTCTAAGCCCCATACCACTCCTAAGGCTTCTTTTTCTATGGTAGAATACCGTTGTTCCGTCTCATTTAGTGATCTGATGGCTGCTCCTAGGATCCACTTTTCACCTTTACTACATTTCTGCCACAATATTGCACCTATGCCGTGATTTGATGCATCTGTAGTTATGTGCGTTTTCTTGTTCGTGTCAAATGTTTTTAAAATTCTGGTCGATTTGAATTCTTCCTTTATTTTTTCAAAACTTTTTGTTGTGGATCACCCCACCTCCAAGTTATGTCCTTTTTTAATAACATTCTGATTGGTTACTGAACTCTGCTATATTCTTACTGAATCTGGTATACTGATTTATCAAACCCAAGAAACTCTTTATAGCGTTCACATTTTCTGGTACTGGAAATAGTTCAATAGCTTTTATTTGTTCACCTGCTCCAATGCCTTTTTCACTTATTTTGAATCCAAGAAACTCTACTTCCTTCTGTTTGAAACAACATTTATTTTTATTAAGGGTCATCCCAGCAGTTATTATTTTATTCAATACATTATGCACACTTTTATCGTGACTTCCCTCCGTATCTCCCATTATTAATACATCGTCCATGTGTATTATCACGTTTTCTTCATCTTTTAGTATTCTATTCATTTCTTTACTAAATATTTCGGGGGCTGAGGTTAATCCGAATAGCAATTTCCTATAATGAAACCTCCCCCATCGAGTCAAAAAATTTGTATACTCCCATGAAGATTTTTCTAGTGGTATCTGACAAAAACCCGAATTTGCGTCTATTTTTGAGAAGTATTTTCCTCTGATTTGGGACAGACTATTTTCGACCGTAGCCATAGGGTACACTTCCCTCTGAACACTCTTATTTAGCTTGGTCAAATCACTACAAATTCGTATTTTGCCATTAGACTTCGTTGCTACTACCATAAGGCTGCACCACTCTGACGGTCCTTCCGATTCCGCTATGATCCCTAGATCTTGCATTCGTTTTAACTCTTTCTTGACTTCTTCTTGCATCCTTAAGGGTACAGGTCTGGGCACATATATTGAATATGGAAACGCATCTTTTCTCACCCTTATTTTATATTGCGTTTTCAATTGCCCCAATCCTTCATAAAGTGATTCTCTTTTCACTTCATTAATCAGGGTAATCATGCCTAGTTTCACAGATGCGTTTCTTGATAATAATCCTGTGGTTTGGTTTTTTATGACATATATCTCTTCTTCGATTTCCTTTTCTTTATATGATAATTTCCCTACAAAGTATCCCAGTACTTCCAACTTTGTATTTCCAGGACCTCTAAAAGTTTTGTTCGTTCGACTTAAATTTGATAGATTATGTATCTCCGGTATCACATTTACACTAGCTCCTGTGTCTATCTTGAATCGAATAACCTGGTTACCCTTTTCAGTGTTAACCGTAACATCACGTATCCATAGATCATTATCTTCCGTACATCTTGAAACTTCGCCTAAGAATATAAACCCTTCGTTTTCGAGATGATTGTTTTTTTTCGATTCTTACTTCATCCACCTTCTTAGATCTACAGCATACTGCCCAGTGTCCAGTTCTCTTACAATTCGCGCATTTAGTCCCGTAAGCTTTACATTTCTTAGGTTCATGAATGTTGTTACAACGAGAGCACTTTTTCTTCGTATCTCCTCTTTTGTATTCGAATTTATTCTTTTTGTAGTCATTTTGCACGTAATCGATATTTTCTTTGTTTCTCCCTCTTATTTCTTCACTCTGATTGCTGCCTATTTCTTTAGTTCGAGCGCATTCTATGACCCTTTCCGCCGTTAATACTTTACCGGTCGCCTCTTGTAGTAGCCGTTGCCTCAACATGTCATCCTTCATTCCGATGATCAGTCTATCCTTAATAAAGGAGTCCCGCAAATCTTTAAACTCACAGTTTATAGATAATTTTTTTAATTCGGTATGGTATGTATCAATATTTTCATTGTCTTCTTGTGCCCGTTTGAAAAATACATATCGTTCATATGTAACATTCCTTCGTGGAATAAAATATTTGTTAAATTGAGTTTTTATCCAATCCAGGTTTAGTTTCCCTGATAATTGTACGTTCTTTTCTTCACTATAACCGTAATTTCTTCGTCTTTAAAAGACTTGAATATTTTTACCCCGTCCGGTCCAATTATATTCAAAAAAATAATTATTTGTACTTTTTCTGGTTTATTTTCTATTTCTTTGGCGCACTCATATATCTCATATTATTCTATCCATCTATTACATAATTCCGCTCCTCTAAGGTTATCTACTACAAGTATTTCTGGTACTCTAAATTCACTCATATCGATGTATTTGTACTTTTATTAATTACTGTAATAATAACTTTAAATTATCATATAATTTGTCGAATTATATGTTAATAATATTAATTTTGTATACTATATAAACTGTATTATATAGTATTATATAATATTACGCGGTATTATAAATAAATTATATAAAATAAATAAATTATAAAAATATTTGTTTCAAAATTTATTTTGAAAGCAAATTTCCTTATAATTATTAATTCTTAATAATATGGCAATAAGATACACTTTTTAAACGTTTAGCCTCTGTCACCATGTTATAATGTAGTTACTATAAATGCACTAACCTCGAGTCATTGATAAGTGTCCTACTATATATAGTTTATATTGATTTAACGTAAAGATTAATTTGGGGGCGTTAGAAAAATTAGATAACTCATGTTTATTTAAGGTTAGTGCATTTACTAAAACATGGTGACTATACGATTATAAACATTCCATAACAGACATGGCAGCAAAATCTTTAGCAGCTCGACACGGCAGAAAACTCTTTAGCAGCTCGACACGGCAGCAAACTATTTAGCAGCTCGACACGGCAGCTTTTTTTAATATTATTGGATTTCATTGATGATTATTTAATAGTTAATAATTGATAATAATAACATTTAATAATAATCATAATAATGATTATAGTGAGTTATATAACCTCTAACGTTAAGATATTCTTATGGTGTATACATGACATGCAGTATAAAATCTGATAGCTTTCTAATACGAAATATAGTATGCGAACACTTTAGCAGCTCGACATGGCAGGTAAGGGGTCAAAAAAATGAGCAAAAATTAAAATATATTTATTATACATGTATATTTAATATATGTATATATCAAATTCGTAATTTGTATCACTAAATGTATATAATTTAAACTCTATATTATGCGTAAAAAGTACCTAAATCGTATATTTATTATACATAATATGTTCATATTATTATGTTGTCAAATAAATATTTGTATGAAAATTATATTTGTGTGATAACATATTTATATGAACATATTATGAATATAATATGTTCATATTAATATGTTGTTGTTTACTGGGACTCTATTATATGATTATACTTTATTATATTATGGTATTTAATTTGATGTTATTTCAAAATAAATGTATTTACAAGTTGTATAAATTTGTGTCTATTAAAAGATGTTATTAATTCATTCATACTTTCATTATATATAATAATAATAAGAATAAGAATAAGCATCAATATTCAGTGAATTTATCACTATACATAAAGTAATCTAAATGTAATCGTAAAGTAAACTTAAGATTTTAATTCTCTCAATTTAACATGTGACAAATTACTATGTTTATTAAATCCGTCTTATTTATCAACTTAGATAACTAGCAACATATACTTAATATATATATATATATATATATATATATATATATATATATATATATATATCATAACTAAAGTATGTTATATAATAGGTAGACCAGTAGTTATCTAAAATATTAATTGATAATTTATTTTCGGCTTGAGAACTTTTATTTAAAAATAAAATTGAATATCTAAAAGTAATTAATATCTCTTAATGTAATTATTTCTGAAATTAAACTTATAATATATAATAGATAGTATGTACAATATGTCAATATGTCAATATAATTTAATATATTTTATTTGACTTTCGTATTTATTAATTGGATTATATCTATAGATGTTATAAGCTACAGAATTCTGATTATGTAAAATATTATTAGTAGTAAGTATTGTTAAATTAAATGAATATTATAATTAATTATTTGATAAATAATTATGACACGTTTGTTTGAATTACAATTAATATATTTATAAAATATATTTTTGATATAAAATACTCTATTAATTAATTTGTTGATATCATATTTATCATTAAATGTTCTTATAATTTAGTTATATGATTATACTTATAAATATTTTAATATATGCATAAATACATATATGAAAATATAACTAAATAATAATATTATTAAAATCAACCACAAAGATACACACCTGATTATTAAAAGTTGACCTGACTTCTCATGTATAGTCAAGGTCGTTATATAGGGAAAATTACCCTAATACGATATATATGTACTATTGAACATATTTATAATAATCAAAATATAATATTAAGTAGTACATATGTACCACCAGATTATAATACTGATTAGTTTACAAATATTATTTCAAATTATTTACAGAGTATATCACAGTAAAACAGATTATGTATGCGGAGATTTTAATATCGATATTTTTAAACCTAATACTTATTAATTATAAATATATTAAAGATTTTATTGATAATATTTATCAATTTAGTTATCACCCTTAGATTTACTCGTATCGCTTATACATCTAAATCTATTATCGATAATATGTATACTAACCTACTAATAATATACCATATATATATATATATATACAATTTATATAAATTTTCTTTTAATATCGGATATATCTGATCAATTACATATTATTGTATTTTATAAAAATCATTTTAATATTGATATTAATAATAATAAATATAAAAATAAACATACAACTTTGTTTAATTGATCACTTAATGTAAATAATATTAATAAAATTAGAAATGTTCTAATAAACCATAATGTGTTATAAATAATAAACCATAAACCATCTATACTTGATAATGATAATATTTAATCTAGTTGTATAGATTATATTAATACAATTACAAGTGTATCATAATAATTGCCGATTAGAAAAAAACCACTAAATTTAAAAATTAACCATGGATAATGAGATATTAAAATTAAAAAAATGATGCATAAAAAGTTATTTTATATTAAAAATGTATTAATTATAACTCATTAATTAATAGATATGTTTATATTAATGCTAGAAATAAATGTACACTTATTTACGAGAATATAAATAACTATAGTATTCTAAATCACATAACTCACCTAAAAATATGGAAAACACTAAATAATATACTAAATAAAATAAATAATAATAATAATATAAGTATTTTTTCTAAAATAATATCAAATACACAGATACTGCCAATAATTTTAATTAATATTGTTGTAATTTTATATTAATTTGGCAACATATTTAACGTACAATTATAGTTCAAATACTTAGAATTATAATATTACCTACTGTTTATTTTTTAATATTATAAATTTCACTGAAATGACGAATATTATAAATAACATGAAATTATCATATAATAATCACTTATATGATATTAATTCATTAAAATATAGCAGATCTTATATATGTGCGTTTATCTATGTTATATAACAAATGTTGTAGTACATGTTAGTTTCCAGATGCTCTAAAAATTGCTAAAGAAATTCCAATATATAAAAATGGAATAAAAGATATTATTAAGAAATATAGACCGATATCTATTTTATCTAAAATATTTGAAAAATTAATAAAGACATAATTAGTTAATTTATTGAGAAAAATAATAATATAATAAATAATAAACAATTTGGTTTTCCTAATAATATGTCTATTATTGATATTGTCAATTCTCTCTGCTCCAGATGAAAAATTCCTCCCCGTTTTTCCGAAAACTTTTCAACTATTCTCTCTCATTGAAAAATACTTTGAAAAGAAAATTGTAAGCATTAATGATATTATTCGCGCTCCTACTCTATCCATACTAAATTCCACCACATCTATTGCCCATCCTATCAACTCATTATTTATATATATATATATATATATATATATATATTATATATATATATCCATTCCATATATGAAGTAAATAATATATTTATGAAATCTCATACATCTACTTATAAGTATTAAGTCTTATAAATTATATCTTTATATCCTAAACTTGAACCCTTATATATTACTATTTTGTTGGATATTATTACGAACTCACTAAACTCTGGTCAAGTTACACCCGGCCTCAAGACTGCCATACTCAATAATATTCTAAAAAACCTAACCTTGACCCAAACTCCCTTAGTAATTATCGCCTAATCTCCCATCTACCCTTATTTAGTAAAATATTAGAAATAATTGTCTCCAAACAACTTATCGCCCATATAAATAAAATAATCTTTTCTACTTATTTCTAAGAGCTTTCGCTTTTTCGATTATTCAACCGAAAATCTCTATTTCGTATCACTGAAAACACATTTTCTACTTCAAATGACAACACATTTTCTACTTCAAATGACAACATTTAATCACATCCTACCTGTCCTCTCATTTACTTTTGAAACCATGGACCATAACATATTACTCTCGCGGTTTACTATGATGGGTATATCTGGATTAATATTAAAATTATTTACTTCATATCTAGCGCAATATATCTATTATGATTAAAAATCTTACTATCCTTTATATCCGCCTAACTACGGTATTTCCCAGGGATCCGTTCTAGGTCCATCTCTCTTTTCTATTTATATCTGTCCTATTGCTGATCTAATTAAGAACTTTCAAAATATACATTACCATATTTAGGCTGATGATATTCAACTTTTTACTTTTTAAACATACATTCTCATAATACCATAATTACGATTATGGCTCCCCTTCAATATACTACTAAGTAATGTCTCTAAAATATATATATATATATATATATATACTTAACATATATTAAGTACATATATAAATACTTCTGGTATTTCATTTCAAACTTTAATATAAACAAAATGATTATTAATCTCACTCCCATCCTTTCAAAAAATCAAGAATTAGAATTTGATGATAAATTATCATTTAAGAATCACATATTATCTATTATAAAATCCTCAAACTTTCTCTTCAGAATTAAAAAAATACGGACCTCACTTTCCAGAAACCTTACAAAAACTCGAATAAATACTCTTATACTCTCTCTACTTGAATACTGTTCTTTCTTACTGAATCTACTTCATGATAAAACAACTACTCCACTAAATCGGATTATCCATTCCTCAATACGTACTACTTACCATATAACATGACTGGGTTACTCTATTACACCATCTCATCAATCATATCGTATGTTGCTATCTTTTTCATTCGGGTGTAAATTAAGTGTGCTATTTATAATCTATCAATCAATATATACTTTAACCCCTAGCTTTAACTTTGATCTAATTAAAAAACGTACAATATTAACTTCTCCTCATTTCTAAAATTCTAAACTATTCAATTATTTTTATAAATAAATATATTTTATATTTAGGTATTATTTTTATATTTAATATGTATCGTTATAATAAATCATAGATAAACCAGGCATTTAATAGGACAATATATAATGCTTACACTAAATATACATTAGGAGAAGGGGTAGTCAGTTAATAAGAGAACATAGTATTTATGGTATATTTTAATGTATTTTTTAAATAATTTGTATTTACTATATTATGCCGATAAATGAAATAATATCTACGGACGTAATATGAAAACTTTTATAAATATAAATTGATAATAACGCTATTAGTTGATTAATATAAAAAACTAATTAACAGTATCTACTTTATAGATATGTTATAAAATATAATTGAATTTCATTCATTATTAAAATATATAAAATTAATATTTTATACACGATCACAATTTTGAAGAATATTTATATCCAGTATATTCATTATTATCAGAATTAAAGTTATTTCTAGATATTTATAGGATAAGAATTATAAGGATAAAAATATTTTATATTATTTATTATTTTATTATAAATAGTATTATAAACTTTAATTTTTATATATAAGTGATTTTATATTATTTCATTATGAAAACTTAGTTTATTATAGAAAGAGAGATAGAGAATACACTTTACATAAATATGAACATATTCCTAATATAATAAAGTATACTCTAATGTATGCTTAATTATTATATAATTATTAGTGTAATTATGTATAAGGTACCTTATACATAATTAGACTAATAATTATATAATAATTAAGTATATATTAGAATATAATTTTAACGTTATAAGGGTTTAAGCATTTAAAGTTGATAACAAAATAAATTTATATAAATTGAAATTGCTATGTATCCTAGTATATTGCTATACTATTAACAATTAATATTATTATTATTAGTATTATTTTAATATTATAATATATAATATTAATATATATATATATATATATATATATATATATTTTTATTATTATATATATATATATATATATATATATATATATATATATATAATATATAATATTATTATCATTATTATTATCATCATCTATAGACCCATCCTATTCAGAAACACAATTGTAATTATTACCAACACACCCGCCATCATCTCGGTCAATATACAATAAACAGCCAATATAGTATTATTTACTATTATATAATTGGCGATAAATAACGACAAACTCGTATATCTAATAGTATTGTTATAATGTATAATAATTATGCAATTAACACTAATACTTAATTTATAGACTAATATTTATTTACTCTCAAATATGATGCTCTATAACATATTAACATTCCTAGTGTTATTAAGAATAAGTACATCAGACGGTTATTATATATTTATTTTATTACATTTGTATTACATTTTATTATATATATATAATATATATATAACTCAGAAGGGTGTACAAATAAAAAATATATGGAATATTATAAATGAATTTGTCAACCTCTTCATCATCGTATAGAGCCAAACTAAATAAAATATAATAAACGCAAACTAATAATAAAAATATGGAAATATATATATAGATAATTAATGTATGTATCGATTTTATATAAGTTTTATTTTGGCGAAACTATAGTTTCTGGCGAATCTATATATAGATCTATAATATTATAATTATATTATACTTGATGTTACATCATGTATGATATGTCCATATATTCCTTATATATATGTACATATATGTACCCTTATATATAAGTATGATCCCTAAATACTTATATGATCTTAATTATTTTATAAGTATTTATAAATATATAGTATGTTATATATATATTATAGTTATACATTGTTATATATAGGTTAAATAAATTGTTTTAAAAAAAAAAATGTAATATGATAAATTTATCAAAAAAATTTCAATATTTTTTATTTATTTTTATTAATTTAGATTCAATAGATTTACCTAAATATATTAAAATAATAAATAATTTAATAATTATTAATATTTATACGTTGAATTTGAATAAATATTAAGTCTCAAAAAAAAGTATATAGTAGGTTTTCAAAACTTACTAAATAAACATTTTGAAAAAAAGAGTATATAGTAGGTTTACAAAACTTACTAAATAAAAATTTTTGAGACACTTATTTCTAATATTTCTATATATAATCTAATATTACTAATTATAATTTATAATATGCAATATATGTATATATTTATAATATAAATAATAAAATAATCTGTAGTTGTATTATAAATGAAAAAAATAATCCTCATAAAGTCTCGAACACATTTATAAAGTTAGTTTTGAAAACACACTAAATATATTTGTTAAAGTCTTAATATAATATTTAAATATCTTGTTTATATATAATAGTATTATAATTGTTCATTACCATTGTTTTAACATAAAATTATAATCGATCTAAATTATATAATAATATCTTATATAATTGATTTTGAAATAATAAGTATTTACAACTTTTAAAATGAAGGTTTTCGAAACTACAATAGTGAGACTTCTATTTACTGGGAGTATACATTATTAGATAAATATGTATACAAAATAAAAAACATATTCGTTACACTATTAAAATTAAATAAATATACGTAGGGGAAAGTAACCGCATAATGACAGTACCCGAATACGGACACTCTCGGTATCTCAAAACCATAAATCCTACAAAAAAAATTAATAAATAAAATATTCATAATTATATAAATAGTCTAAATAAATATTTTTATTTTTTAATTATTCAAAATAATGCTTATATATCAAATTATCTGATTTTTTAATTCGTTTTTAAATGTATGAAGACAAATATCAACTTAAAACCTGCTCAAGAATCGATATAAAACATAACAATATATTATTAATAACTAAAGCATTATAAACATTATATTCATAATTTCTATATCAGTTATCAATATTAATTAAGTTATAAGAATATATCTAGAGGCCATATAAATCTATAATACTGCACTATATATGTATTAATACGGACACCCTATAACCAATCAGCGCGCAGCGTGTGAACTATTCTGATGTTTATAAAAATCGCTTGCGTTATAATATTAATACCACATATGAAGATAAATCTAAAATGTTATTATTTAGATACTTAAATTATATTATTAATAAAAAAAATAATAAAAATAAATAAATTATTAACTAATTAAATTATATTAAATTATTCATAAAATTAATTATAAATAATGTAATTGTAATTTATCTGATTGGTTCATCAATAATATATAGTTTATCTAGTGGTATATGTGGTGTCTGTATTATAACACAGGGTGTCCGTATTCGGACATGGGTACCAAATACGGAAACCCCTGTTATCTATTGAATAAAAGGATTAAATACAATTTGTAAACCACAATAATATCTATAATCATATAATATTAAGAAATTGTAATTTTTGAATATGAATATAGAAGCATAACATGTTAAGACCATTAATTGTTAAAGTATCAGTATTAGGTTATTTTCCCTTATTACATTATTCAATATATGTCAATAATATATGATACGTCATTTACACTTAATTAGTATACATATTGGTCAATAGTTATATACACATACATACACACTCACATATATATATAATAATAATATCAGATTCAGTTGATGACCGAGATCAAAAACCTAGGTATGGTATAGAAGTTCTATTGAACTTATCGAGATACCAACATGCTCTTGGTAATGAGAGAATTAATACAAAATGAATAAATACAAAATGAATAAATATAAATAAATATTTTACAATTCTATATTGTTCATTCGTGTTCTGTCTCATAAAAAAGCAATACAATAAAATTAAATATATCTCTCAATACCAAGAAATCATCATGTATATAACAATACAATAATAATAAAATATAATAAAAATATATAATAAAATATTAAAAAATGTAAAAAGATACTAAAATAATAAATAAGTTAAACTATAAAAATCAAAGAAAACTAAAGACCAAAGGCTAGAGATAAAAATATGTACAATACGAACAATTTAAAAGAGCTAAAAAGAAGAAAAGATGATCATGTAAATAAAATAACAAACAATACAGATAAGGTGTAAGTGATTAAATATAACTATTTAAAAGCATGTTTTTAATATGTATTGTAAAAGTATTCAAATTCGTCAAAGATGATGTGGTTGTATTTAAAGAATTCCATAAATATGCGCCTTTGTAACGAATACTAAATTTATCATGATCAAATCTTATTTTTGGTATTAAGAATGTTCTATTTAACCTAAAAGTATAAGAGCAATTATAGGTAAATAACTTACAAATTGAACTATGCAAATAATTATTGTTATATATTCTAAACATATATTTATAAATGGATATATTTATTATATCTTTAAATTTAAGAATGTTATGTCTTAAAAAAATGTAATCAATATTGGTTTTGTTATCAAGTTTATATATTGCTCTCATACATTTATTTTGTAAAATTTGAATACATTTTATATTGCTATGGTAAGTACTTCCCCATATAATAGAACAATAATTAATATGACTATGAAAAAAAGAAAAATATAGCATAACTAAAGTATTAATATTAAATTTATATTTATATCTATGTAGTAAACTAAGTCCATAGTAAAGTTTATTTTTAATATTATTTATTTGCATTTTCCAATTTTGATTTTCGTCAATTAAAATGCCTAAGAATTTAAAATTAGTTGATTGTTTTATGGCTATATTATTTATTTTGATGTTCAATTTATGTTTAACTCTTGTGCGATGGAATAAAATTAATTTTGTTTTATCAATATTAAGAACTAGCTTATTACAACAAAGCCAGTCACATATTAAAACTAAAGTAGAATTTATTTCTTTTTCTAGATCATTTAACTTATGAGACTTAAATGTTAAAGTTGTGTCATCAGCAAAAAGAGTAAAATTGCATTTATTAGTTATATTAGGTAAATTATTTATGTACATTACAAATAATACTGGTCCCAAAACTGAACCTTGTGGTACACCACATTTAATCGGAAGTATTTTAGAATTGGTATTATTATAGCTTACGTATTGATACCTGTTTGTCAAATAACTTTTTAATTATGACAAAGTGATACCTCTGAAACCATATATATATAATTTGTTTAATAAAATGTCATGATTAATAGTATCGAAAGCCTTTTTTAAATCAATCGATATTGTGGATATGAATAATTTGTAATTTATATTTAAGTAATCGATATAATTTATCAAAGCATCACATGTTGATATAGATTTTTGAAATCCAAATTGAGAATTGTTTATTAAAGAATTTTTATCTAAAAATGAAAACATTCTTACTTTTAAAATTTTTTCAAAAATTTTTGAGAATTGTGATGTCAATGATATTGGCCTATAATTCGAGCAATCATTTTTATTTCCTTTTTTATATAAAATTATAACTTTAGATGTTTTAAGTACATCAGGGTAAACACCATTTTCAATGCATTTATTAAATAAAATTGATAAAATATTACTAATGGATAAAATAATGTTACGTATTAAAAAAAAGTTAAAATCATGGGAATCCGTACTATATTTTGAATCACAATTATATACAATATTTTCAATTTCTATTGATGAAACAGGCTTTATAAAAATTGAACTCTTATTACTAGTAATATTTTCATATATATTTTGATTAGAGTATGGTATATTTTTATTTAATTCAACACCTATATTTGAAAAATACGAATTGAACATATTAGCATTTTGTAAATCTGTTAATTTATTATCAATAATAGTTCCTGATTTTTTATTATTTCCTATAACTTTATTTAATGTACGCCAAGTATTTTTAATATTATTATTTTTTATTTTATTTTCATAATATTTTTTCTCTGTATATTTTAATATTTTCATTAAGCAATTTTTATAATTTTTATATACATTTATTAGTGAATGATTATTTAAAGATTTTTTATACATTTTATTCTTTTTACCTATGCATTTAAGGATGGAAGAGGTTAGCCATTGTTTATCAAAAACTCCAGATTTAATTTTAACTTTTTTTAATGGACAATATATATTATATGAATTAGTTAATGTAGAGATAAAATTTTTAAAAGATATATGAATATCAGATTGAGTTAAAATGAAAGACCAATTTATATTAGTAAGATTATTATTAAAATTTAAAATATTTTGATCTGAATGATCCCTAATATATTTATAAGAGTTTTTCGTTTTTATATTAATATTTTTTTAAAAAATACAGAATATCGGTAAATGATCACTGATATCAGTCAAGAGAACGCCATTAAAAAGTGGCAAAGATAACAAATTTGTGTAAATATTATCGATAATAGAATTTGTTTGATTAGTTATATGGGTAGGTTTAGTGATTGTCGCTATTAAATTTAGGGAATAAAGAGTATCAATAAAAAATTTAGTACTTGTATGGGAATTATGATTATTTATATTTATATTGAAATCGCCTGTTAAAATTAATGATTTATTTAGATGACGATTAAATGTATTATATATAATATCAGTAAATTCAATTATATTAAATATAGGTGCTTTATATATACCTGATAGTAAATAATTAATATGTTCGTATATAAATGAGATCGTAATCATATCATAAGCATCATTGACAGATAATGATAAATTATCAATTAATTTATATTTAATATTATTATTAATGAAAATGGAAACTCCACCTCAACGCTTATTATTTCTTACTATATGTTCAGATGAATAATTAGGAATATTAAATAAGTGTTTATTAGATGTAGTTAGCCATGATTCAGTTATTACAATAATCATAAAGTTTATTTTTAAATATAAAAGGTAATCAGTAATAGAATCGAAATTTTTAGGAATACTCCGAGCATTACAATGAATAATAGATAATTTACGACATATATTTAAATTTGATAAATTATCATAATATTTACACTGTAAAAAAGTTTTATTTATATTATCGATTATATTAGAATCGCATTTTGTTCGTCAGGAATGTAATTATAAGTTAAGACTTTATTAATTGATGGTGAACTAAATTGCATAACTAATATATAAATAGAGAAGAAAACGATATGTAAAAAAAACAATGGATGCTAAACAAATAAATTAAATAGAACTAAATTAAAAGATATATAATGATGAAAAAATGCAATACTGAATAAGCCTGAAACTATAAAATATAAAGTATAAAAATAAACCTGAATTGAATAAAATATAATAAAACTATAAAAACTATATACTTTTAAATTATAATACTTGTATGTAAATTCAATAAAATTTAAATGGTATTATATAATATTGGTAAAAATGTAATACTGAATAAACCTGAAATGACTGAAAAATAAATAAAACTATAAAAACTGTATAAACTTTTAATACTTGTGTATGTAATTAATGTTATGTGTTATTATATAATATTGTTAAAAATGTAATACTGAATAAGCCTGAAGTTAGTTAAAGATTATGTTTACAAATATAAATTTTACAAATTAAATATAAAGTATAAATGCAAAATATTAATGAAGAGAAAAAATAATAAAAATTAAAAAAAAATATATATATATATATATAGACAATATATTTTAATTTTATTTAATTTGATTAATATTTATCCAATTGATTAATATTATTGATTGAGATTATTGATTTTAAATCTTCTTTATTTGTATTAATATATACAGTATCTTTATAAATCCAGGTTTTATTTATTTTTCCTGCTTTTCTCAATTGTCTAGTTTTATAAAATATGTTATGTGTATTGAAATTTAATTGCTGGCTTATATATATTTTAGTGTCAAATAGTTTATTTTTAATTTTAAATATTTTTAATTTTGTCTCTAAACTATCTAACTTAATTATATATTTAGTACACTCTATATCATCTAATACATCATCAGTTTCAGATTTGTTATTTTTATTAGTATTTAATTTATGTATATTTAAAATATTATTATATGATAACTTTGTATCCAATTTTTTATTTATAAAATCCGTAAAACTATTAGTATTATTAAAATCAGTTTTTAAATTAAAATCTGTATTTGTATTGGTAAAAATTATATTATTAGCAATATCTTTATATTTCTCTATATCCTTAAGTGTATTAGTTATTGTATCGATATCAATACTATTATTATTTTTTATTTGACTATTACTAATTGTTTCTTTAAATATATTGTTTTCCTTTGTTAAATTTAAAATTATATTTGTCTGATAATCAACTTTATCATTTAATTTATTAATTTTATCTGATAAATCTTGAATTAATTTATATAGTTTATCATATATATATATATATATATATGTATATATATATATGTATATATATATATATATATATATATATATATATATATATTGATTACAATACAAATAGTTGATATAATATACCCCTCAAGAAGTCATAGACCTATACATGTTATAAATAACTTTGAGGCTTCGCGAACAATACAATACAAATGGTAACATTTTTGTTCTTGTGTTTTGATTTATTGTTTATTAACTTATTGACAAATACAAGAGAATAATATGTATATATATATATATATATATATATATATATATATATATACATTAGTGTATACACTATATACTATATATATATATATATATATATATATATATATATATATATATATACTATATACTATATATAGTAATTAAGTTAGTGTGGTGACGTATAATAAATAAATAACGAAAATAATAAATGACAATATTAATATATAATATATATATATTATATATATAGACATATATATTATCATATTTCATATCAAATGAATGTGTTGTCCTAATAATAATTTGTATTGTCAAAATAAAACTGCTACTTTACAAATATAATATTTTAATAATAACATATAAGCCATTATATGGAGTTAATCTTCTTAAAATAATATATCGATATGGCAAATATGATCGTGTACATATTTGTATTTATAATTAATTACAATATAATTACAAACATATTATATGATTTAATATTTATTAGTACACTGATATAATAGATAGAATTATTTACATAATATAAGAGAATATATTAGTTATCATAATGTTATTATATTAGGTATTTATGTATTATACTACAATATAATTATTTATATATTTGTAAAATATAAAATTAAATGTATTTTTAAATTAAAATTACATCTTAAAATACAAGATAATACCTAGATTAACCTTTATATATAATAGTTTATTTATAATAAAATATATCTACCATATGACATATATTAAATAGTATACGTTAATTAGTAAAATATAATTATATCTAATCAAGGAATTAATAAAATAAATCTATATTATAATAACATTCATTTTTATAAATAATGATATATAGATACCAACGAATGCAGAAATGGAAATGAATGCCAACCAATTGTATATGAAACTATAGCGGATGTTTATTATGATACAGCGCATGATCAACCCGCCACTGATTTAGAATTGATGAATAGCCTCATTAACGAAATCGCTTCAAGAACAATATTTATTGTGTACGATGGTTAGTATTTTAGAACAATTGGAATTCGAGATATTATAAATAGGTTAAATTAATGATGATGATACTGATGATGATAATAATTTATTGGGGAAACAAATAATGTTATAAACACTTGTATTACATACTTATGAACAATACATAACATATTATTATATATATTGTTATTGTTATTCTATTTTGGTTGAGTCCTACTACTAAACAACTATTTTAAATATATATTTATTATAAAAATACTAATAATGATGAGTATACATTATATGACTCATTCCTTGCACATTATTATAAATAACGGCAACATTTATAAACAATAGAATGTTTTTATGCTGAAACTACCGGATTGTATTTATGTTGGATATCAGGATATATCCGATATCCATATATGCATTATACCGTAAATGAATATGGTATAGAATCCCTAAATAATTTGAATAATAATTTGTTTTATAACATACAAATATCAATATAACGAGTAAGTAGTAGAGGTAGAGGTATATATCCCATCTTAAAGCCTATATATCATATATCTATATGTTGACTATAAAAGTTTTCTATATCTATAATCTGTATTTTATTAATATTTGTATTACTGTTGGTATGAACATATAATGGTATAGATGACAGGGACTATACCACCTTTTGCCAAATATTCGGATGGATGGAATTTCGGGGTCCCTAGAATATTAACGCATATTCGAAATTTTCATTTCATATCAACGTTCGATGCTGTTTTTATTCGTTAAATAGTATCGATGATTCTAATAGATATACCAATATTCTTTAAACTTGGATAAATGCAAACACTATTTATATATATATAGGATTTTGAATATGTAAACAAGTTATCTGATACTTTTCAATTCGAATTGAAGCATTCAATTTTGTTTTAAATATGAAACTAGTTTTCTAATTTTCAAACGAATCAAATTTCGTTTAGCTATTAATGTACGCGTCTAGTCTTTATTGATTATACTCAATCACTCTATAATTCGTGTATACCAGTTATATAAGGGCGTATATTATACGCGCACAAAAACTCCCTAGGGTATAATTTGATACCAAGCCTAATTACGAATTTAACTGGTAATTATGGTATTCGGTAGCGGTCAGTAGTGGTCAGTAGTGGGCATTAGTAATGATTAGTGGTGATAAGTAGTAGTGGACACTAGTATTAGTCATTATACGGGCGTGGTTAGGTTATACAGGGTGTCTAGGTTACCGTGTGCGAGTGTAACTGTGCGTACACGGCATAGTTATATTGTTACAACTATTTACGAGTGATTTCTTGTTATTTATTTCCGATTATATAATATTGTGTACCAATTAATTGAAGTATAGTTAGTTGCATATATATATATATAACAGCCTACCTGGATCAGTTGCCTAAGGCGTCAGACACACACGCATCAGGAAGCCGGTTCAAGCCCCATCCTGACCCAATAAAATTGGTCTTACAATAATATTTAGAAGTGAAAATATATAATTGTGCATAAAGAAATGATCTAGTTAAAATCATGGATGCCGGTGAAATGTTAGCGGTTTTACACTAGAGTCATATTGTTATAAGTGAAAAAGTCATTTAAGTTCATGGATGGGATGAAAGGACTCAACTAAAATAGAATAACAATAACAATATATATATATAATAATATTTTATTTATTGTTCATAAGCATGTAATACGGGTGTTTATCACATTATTTGTGACCCACATATATATTTTTTATCATCATCATTAATATATATATGTATATATATATATATATATATATATATATGTATTTATATATATTTATTATAAAATATATTTTATTATAATAATTGTAATTATATTACTACAGATGCTAATGAAATCATCACAACAAAAATTATTCTTAAAAATAACAACAAATTATTCGCCGTATGGAAGATAAATACGTCTTTAAATAGCAACCAGACGATATTAAGATGGTTTCCATGGAAACACATTCGATCGGATGTTGATATAGTCTTGCTGTTGGTCAGGGAACGACTTCAACAATATACAATTATCAAAGTTTGTAAATTAATAATATCAGCAGAATAACGAAATTGAATGTTCAAATACATATTCCATAAACTCTCGCATTTACGTAATTTATATTTCTGAAAATAGATAATATTTCTTATGATTTTAACTTAATAATTGATAATTATCTATGAATAATATTCCATAACTACGATAAGTTTTAAATAATACATTTTTATATATAAATAATACATTTTACAGAATTAAAATAAGTTAATTAGTTTTTGAATTATTGATTTTAAAATTAATAAATAATTCCTATATTTTTACATTGAATTATTAAACTGAGCATATCCACTTGACACATATTCTTTATGTATGGTATAATATCTAAAAAATAGACCCATGATCTAATATATAAATCTACAAATAATAATACTATTTTCCGCCCATACTATCAGAAATAATACTACACATAATTCAGATGAAATATATAGGTAAATTTATAATAAAGTCTTCAAATATATATATATATATATATATATTAGTGATTTAAATGAGCAAAAATATCCTGCTTCGAAACAACTGAAACATCAAAAATTTATGTTTCGAAGCATCTGAAAATTTCTAAATGTACCTTCGAAAAACATCATAAAATATTTTTGTAACCTATAAAAACCAATTATTCAAATTCGATGTATTGTACTAGATTATCGAACTTGTTTATAGGATTATAATTTTGAAATTGACTGCAAATAAATGTTCATACTTTATTTGTCGTATTTATTGCAAAATTAGATTTTCTTAGTATACCAGCTTATCATACTAGATTATATGTTCTTACTTTCCTATCGAATTAAATTATTGTACTTGATTATCGAATTTGTTTATCAGATTAGATTTACATACTTGATTACAAACTAGATTTTCATATTCGATTTGTCGTACTCGATTATAGAAATTGATAGTCTTATTATACTTCATTTTCAAACTAGTATATCTGATTAGATTGTCAAACATGAGTGTGACTCTAGATTTTTATGTATAATAATATCAATTTTAATCAATTTTATTTTTAAATTAAATAGTATATTTTTTTAATACACAATAATATCGTTCATTAAATTTTAATTTAAACAATTTAGTTCAAAAGAATTTATCTATCTAACTAATATATTATTATAAAACCAAATTGCATTGCCTAGTATATAAACAAGTTATACATATAAGTTTGTTTAATTACCCTCTTCTATAATAATAATTGTTGCATCCATTTGATAACAATATTTAACAAAATGTAATTCAAATTAAAACAATTTAAACATTCTTTATATATATATATATATATATGTATATGTGTATTTAATGGTTTACATCAACATCAGCTAAGCTATATTATTTTGAAGCCTTTTAGGAAGAAAAATCATATTAATAATATAAACTAAAAAATGAAATATTAAACAAACACATTTAATCTAATAATTATTATTATTATTATGATTATTATATCTGACTAAAATATATTTACTTCCGCGCAATAAAATCTAACATACTCAATGAATACGCATTGACAAATTAGTTAATAATATTGTGAACTTAGATTATACTGACAGATAATAACACTGACTGAGAAATGAATCACCATTAACAAACAATATTTGAATCGAATAATTATCTAGATTCATCTAGAAACAATTTATGCTAATATGCTAATCCCATTATAACATTAAACAACAAATATTTACCGCGCATGAAATAATACCTATTTGATTAACTTTATGACATAAATTTGTTATAGTTATTATATAGTATTATAATTATGTTAATTATTATAATTGTTTTGAGTTTATACTTTTGTTTTTATATTATTAATTGTGTTGTATCATCTCTTTGACTTAATTATCACTAGAAATATGTTCACTAATATCTATATATGGATACCAAGGTATAACTTATTAAGGTCAATAATTACGGCCCATAATACCAATAAAATAAATACCTAACGTTTTCCTCTTCGGATCACACGTCTCACTTACAATTAGTGAACTCTAACAAATCTACCCATATTATTGGTATGAATCCAAACAATTACCGAATTTTATCTAACGCTCAATAAAAAGACAGTGGTTAGAGAAAACTTGCCAAGACTATAACTAACTAGACAATATAAAATAAACTATACATATATTTACTTGAACGTAATTAACTTAATTTATAAACCGCACTTTAACAATACACTCTAACATATTTCCAAACTATTTATTTTAATTTATGTATTCTATTTTTCTTCTCTTTTATTATTTGAATTTCCGCATAATTTTAATATCATCGATTAATCCCATCTTTGTATATCTTAATCAACTTGAAGCATAACTTGACTGCTTTTCACGTTTACTAATAGTATATTCTTTCACTTCCTTATTATATTTGTGTGTATACATACACTTACTACTTATACTAATACAACATATGCATATATACATGTATGTATATATATATATATATATATATATATATATATACATCCATGCACACCTACACATACATAATGTATATATATATATAATCACTTTAAGATGAAATATATATATATATATATATATATATATATATATATATATATATTTATATGTCATAGGCTAAGCATCAACAGCTGCTAATGTCACATACGGTATGGATTCTGTTAACGCGGAATGTGCTGACGTGGCATAAACTCTTGTTTCCCGGAGATAAAGTGATCCTAGCTCATCGCCGCACGGGTTCTCAAGTTAACACCCCTATTGTATTAAGTATTTTACCTTTATATGATACTATCTTAATACGATATCCCTTCTTATTATTAATGGATTATTCCATAAAATAATAAACTCCGGGTTCAACTTGCCTATATAGCGTAATGCATCAATATTTATTTTCGTCATCTATATTATATTATATTATATATATATATATATATATATATATCTACATCAATGATCTCGAATACACATCTAATTCATTTAAACCTGTATTATTTTCGGATTACACTTATTTGATTTTTTACGATAAATCAATTACTAATCTAAAAACTAATATACAATGTAACTTAGATAAACTCTTTTATTGGTTGAATATTAATAAATTGTCTTTTAATGTTAGTAAATCTAGTTTATTATTGTTTACTATTCGTAATAAAAATAATAATTTAAATGTAATGTCAATATTAATGATTTATAAAATCAAACAAGTAATACATTTAACATTTTTAGGAATAATATTCAATGACAAATTAGATTATAAATCATAAATTAACTATGTATCTACGACATAATCTAGAACTATTAGTATTTTACATAAAGTAACATTTAAATTGAATATGAAATCTTTAGTATTGGTATACCATATACGTATATAATTAATTGTTGTATTCTCATCTCTCATTTTACGGTAATATATGTTTTTCAAATTTAAATAAAATATGTATACTACAAAAAAGAATGTTGAAATTTATAAATAATTAATCTAATTATGTGACTTTATTTCCATCTTATTTCAATTCATGTAAACGAACTTTAAAAAAATATTTTTTGAATAGTTATCATTAAATTTCTATTTATCATTTTAAATGTATATTTTTAACTTTTAATTTTTTCTTATGAAAATATTAAAATTATTAATTTTTAAATTAACTTATAAAACTATTACTTTTAACTATTAACTGTCTCATGAAATAATTGTATTTATATTTGTTCCGACGTATAACATAATTTAATTTTAAAATGTCCTATTGAAAATTTTAACTAACTAATTTGTTATAATACTATTATTATTATTATTATTATTATTCTAATTTTAATTTAATTTTAATTTTTTTTTAATTTAAGGTTTTTATTTTAAGATTTATAAATCATTTAGTTGTGTAGTTTTCATATTATTTGATTTAGCATAATTGTTTAATATAAGTTTATTATTATTATATCTATTTTATATATATTTATATTTTTTTTAAATGATGATAGATTACAGGAAGTTTTTAATAATAATATTGTATGTTTAATATGTTATCTAAATCATGTTCTACTCTTCATAAAGAATATAAATTTAAAATTAGTTACCATTTATTATTGTTTTTATTTAAATTAATTGTATCTTTCATTATATTTTATATATTTATATTTAAGAGGTAGTAAAACAAACACAATAAACCTTTTCATTTATCGATAGAATTATAGTTTACCTAGATTGGTAAAGAAAAAGCATGTGATTATAATCACATGATTTTTCTTTAACAGGAATGGTGCCTCGATTTATGTATCTTAAGATGGCCGACCATTACACATACAATATTATTTAATCAAATTAAATGTTGCAATTATATTGCGGTATACATATATAATAAAAATATATATATATATGTTTATTTTGATATAATCGAAATGCATTTTATAAGCGTATATACAAAATAAATATTATTTATATAAATATATGTTATGAAATGGCATGTATAACGTGATGGTCGGTCATCTTAAGTTTCCTAAATCGAGGCACTATATGGTGATATATATATATATATATGTTGAAGTATTTGTATTTTTATTATTATTATTATTATTATTACTATCAGATTTAGGTAATGCCAGGGTAAGTATAGAAGCAGTGTTGCTTATCGAGACAATTACCCCTTTATTAACATGATGAGTTTCATTATAGATAAGAATAATAAATAAATAATATACTTTATAACTATTTATAATTATAATCAATATATGATTCAACTTTTATAGTTTCACATACATGTCTACAATTTAAATTAATCATTTTATTAAATTAATATATTAGTATAACTTATATATATAAGTGAAATACATTTGGAACCGTTAGCATTTGATTAGTACTTGATCCATTTTATCCTCATATATATATACATGGTAAAAACAATATGGATGCTTTAAATCTTAATTTGAATTCATTAACTTTATAAGAAAAATATATTGAATAATTTGTTATTGATTTTCATTATACCTTATATAATAAAAATGTCTAATAAATTAAAATTATTAGTCTTATAAATTTATATTATATATATATCATATATATATATAATATATATACAAAAATAATTGAAAGCTAATACTAAAAAAATCAATTATTTATATAAAATACATCTGTTCATAGGAGTTTAATCTATGGACTAAATCGATACTTAATAACCGAATGAATATATATTCGACTTGGAACAATGGCGTTAATTACAGTAAGGACATGAACATGATATGGACACCTAAACAATTAGAGGGCAAGCATTTCTTAATCACATTGGCCTCGGTAATAAATACATATATATATATATGTATATATACTGAGAATTATATATATATATATATATATATATAGATATATGGTGAAACTAATAATACATGGATATATAATAGTAAAATCATTATATTTATGTATGGTTATTACAATTACACACACATACACACAAACACACATATATATATATATATATATATATATATATATATATATATATATATATACATATATATACCATACATAAATATAATGATTTTACTATTATATATCCATGTATTATTAGTTTCACCATATTAATTTGGTATTACTATATTAACTTGATATTACTCTATACCTTTAATATATTATAAATTGTATAGTATATAAATTATATGGTATAGGAATACTAGTTAATAATAGCTTGATATGCTAAGTCACGCAAATACAGTTGACTTATGGTAATTCACTATATAAATAAACTATCTTTTATCACATACAAATAAGTATCTAATCGTTAATTTATGTTTACTTATTACACATAATTATAAATAAATATTAGGATTTTTATAAATATATTTTAAATATTTAGTATAGATAATGCGCATGAATTCTGCTTAATATAATTCATAAATAATTATTTATATTTATATTTATAATGAATATATATATTTTTTATTTAATATAATTCTCATATACAATAATGCATTATAATATATATATATATATATATATATATATATATAATAACTCATATAATTTAAAATTATAAATATATTATAGATTCCAGTGTTCCACTTATATGATTATAAAACTGACCAGTGGAGTGGAATTTGTATTGAAATTTTAAAGACTCTTTCTGATTATTTAAATTTCACGTTTGTATTTTAGATATCAATGTTGATTTAAATATATAATGTATTTAAAATTACATATTATTATAATTAATATAATATAATATATATTCTGGAGGATTGCATTTATGTAATATATATTTTATTTTCTATATTTTAATATTCTATATAAGTAATTATATCAAATTATAAAAAAGTGTTTTGCCAGATGGTGTATATGAATACGTATATATATATATATATATATATATATATATATATCGTATGGTAATTGTTTAGATTTAATTTTAACTCATGAAGACAGTTCCATAATCATATATACTATTCCCTCGGATCTCATTACGGATCATTTTACAATTATTTGTAAATTGGAAATGTTCAAAGTGAATACAGATAGTACTATTGTTTAATATAGAAATATTAAATACATTGATTTAGATTTATTTAGAGTTATTTCCGAATATATATCAATTGATAATATAGATATTAGTTATTTTAATGATATATTATCAAAGGTTTTGGATACTTTTGTCCTTTAAAAAAAACAAAATTTTTCCCTCATCCATCTTCTCCATGGTATAATTTTACATTATCTAATTTGAAAAGAAATTTAAGAAAACCGGAAAAAAAAGATATCTACATGAACCGAATTCTAAAAATGTTCGTGAATTTTAGGATATGCGATTGATTTATAGGAAATCACTGTTATCTGCTAAAACCAGTTTCTTTCAGGATAAAATATTAAATTACGTAAATGATACTAAAAAAAATATTTTCATTTGTTTATTTCTCTATAAAATAATGGTTCTCCTAAATCTTTACCAACACATACTGATAAGAATCTTTGTAAACTTTTTCTGATTTCTATATCAATAAGTTATCTGATATCTGCTCAACCATTTCCAATATGTTAGTAGTATTAGATACATCATATGATCTAACTTTTGAGAATTATTCTTCTGATAACTATTTTCATTCTTTTTCAGTTTCAAATGTAGACATATATAAGTTAATCATCACCTTAAAATATTCATCTCCTCTTGATCCTCTTCCTATTTCCTTATTTCATAATCTTGCTTCTTTTCTAACACCTTTTATATCCACGGTAGTTAACAGTTATCTTATAATTGGAAAAATACCTGATATTTTAAAACTTGCAATAGTTATACCACTTCTAAAAAAGCATAATCTCGATAAAGAAATATTAACCAATTATAGACCAATATCACAATTATACTTTATTAGTAAATTTATAGAAAAATTGTGGCCAAGCAAATAAATAATTATTTATTATATGTTAATATTCTTGATCCCAAATAGAGTGGGTTTAGATAATTTCATAGTACAGAAACTACTTTAATTTCTCACACTGATGATATTTTATGGACTTTAGATCATAAAAAAAATATACAATTATTACTTCTTGATTTGCTACAATTTAGCATGATTTACTAATATATCGTTTATGAATGATTGGGTTATCTGATACTGTTTTATTATGGTTTATATCGTATCTTCAAAATATATATTTTCTATAAAAATTAATAATGAATATTCATCTAAAAAATTACTTACTCATGGTGTACCACAAGGTTCAGTATTTGGTCCTATATTATTCTCAATTTATCTGTTACCTTTGATTAACATTTTCCACCAGTTCCCTGATATTAATTATCATCTTTATGCGGATTATTTACAAATTGATACCGAACTACGTTTACATGATATTCCTTCGGATAATTATTTGTTGTTATATTGTTTTAATACCTTAAATAATTGGTTTTACAAAATAATATAATATTAAATATGTATAAAACCTCTCTCATTCATTTTTCCTCCAGTAATTGTTGATGAACAAATTATTTCGCAAAAAATTCTGTTAAAAATCTTGGTTTTATTTTTGATAGTAAGCTAAGTTTTATCGATCATATCTCAAGTATATGTCGATATTCTTTTTATATTTAACACAAAATAAAAACTATTATAAATGTGTTACCTGATAACATTTGTAAAATCCTTATTGAATCTACAGTCCTATCTTGTATTGAGTACTGTAATTCTTTATACCACGGAATTCCTTTATATTTTATAAACTGCATAAACAGAGTTATGCGGCCTTCAGTACGAGTTATAATAATGCATTACCATAAGTTCAAACTGGCTAGATATGGAAAAAGATATTTTCGGTATTCGGCATAACTTGTTCATCAATAGAACGTTTCACAAATAAAGTCAATGATTTTATTATTGGTCATTTTAATATTCGTATATTCACCTATTTTATCGTTTATTTATATATTATCATTTTTCTAAAACACAAATGAGAACTACCTTTGTTATATTTGTAATAAAATAAATCATCTATCTATCTATATATGTATATTTATATCTGTATTCATATAGTATTACCAAAACCCATATATTCCGCGAAATTATATTAAAACGCGTATCAAATGTACTTAGGCTCGCGATCCCATATACAAATACCTATAAATAGAACACAATAAATAGCATTAATACATATAGCATACCGTGGGTTATTAATGATAATGTACGATACACGTATATCACGTAACTCTCGATGTTATTGTGTCATTAATTAGTTCTTCATTTATCTTTATTATCTATTATCCGAATATATTAAACTTATAGCTGACAACAGGTTATCAATGATAACTTATTAATGATAACTTATCATATATATATAAAAATATATATATATATATATATATATATATCATATATCTTAATGTTTATAGATATACATTAATACAACCGTACGATGGTAAATGGGGAGCTCCCGAAGCTAATGGAACGTGGAACGGAATGGTAGGACTGGTATTGCGCAGGGTTAGTTACCTATGATTACATTACTACTTGTATACTTGTATGGTTTGTTATTATAATATTAATAATTGTGTAGATATTAATTGTATAGATATTCTATATTTTCAATGAGCGTGTAATATATTACCGTACGTTGATTTATGTTATGTCGTACATACACCTACTATATAGAATATATATTATTTATATTAATCTACAAATTAGTTAAAATATTAATAGCTACATTGATATATAATGTATGATAAATATTATTATTTCTGATATTATAGATCTTGTATATGTCACTTACCTTGTACCTATCACATGACCTCGGGTGGTCGTAGGTCCTACGATGTAGGGATAACATCACCGATGTCCGAACCATTTATTAAAATGTCATTCGGTCTCCTGATAATCTTATAGTGTCAGTAGTTTGGTGAATTGACCATATGTTGATGGTGTCCCCACATAGTTTCCACTGACCGCTGACCCCATATATGGTATACATTTACTAACCCTGCCTGTATCGGGTAAAACATATCCTAAATGATAATTTTAGAAATATCAGATTATCTTCTAATTTAACACTACATATTAGCTATCGTCTCTCGAGTGTTGATAGCAGATCTTCATATAGGCCATGTCACGTGTTATTCGGTTATGTATAAGTTCTCATTTGTGACATGTTCAGTATAATGAATATTGAAGAATCTTCTATAACTTCTTATTTCCTTTTCTTCGATTCTACGTTATAGCTTTATGGTAATTAATCATGTTTCAAATGCATAAAGGAATATGGATAACATAAGTTATCACATCAGATGTACCTTTAATTTTAGAGTGACACCATCCCTCAATATCATATTTAAATCTATGAGTGCTGTTTATTCTTGATATATACTGATAATATTTTCTGGTTTGGAATCTTCTTAGCAAATAATTTATAGATGTATCACTTATATATTTTAAGTTATGTACTTCTTCAATAATATTTCAAACTTTTTTATCAGTGATAATTCAGTTTGAATTGCCTGTCATAGATTTATTTAATTTCCATATGTCATTTGATGCCTTGTCTAGTCTCTCCAGTTATTGCAACTCTGTTTCATAATCAGAAAACCAACAATACGGCTTTTGAAGCTAAGGTTTGTCAGCGTTCTATCTATTATGCGTATAAGAAGTTTATGACTTTCCAATTTATATGTCATAATTCTGTCGATAAATATGTTAAAAAATATGAGCGATATGGGAAATTAACCTAATACGGACAATTTAACAATAAATGGTCTTAACATTTTATGACTTATATTTGTATTCAAAAATTACAATATATTAATATTATATGATTATATATATTATTGTGATTTTAAAATGTTATTTAATCTTTTAATTCCATAGATAAAGAGAGTGTTAGTATTCTGTATATTTGTCAAATACGGATACCCTGTATTATAATACGGACACCCAATATACCACTAGATAAACTATACATTACTGATGAATCTATCCGATAAAATACAATAACATTATTTATAATTAATTTGAGGAATAATTTATTCTAATTTAATTAGTTAATAATTTATTTATTTTTATTATTTTTTTAATTAATAATACAATTTATGTATCTAAATAATACAATTTTTAGATTTAACTTTATTGGTAGTATTAATATTATGACGTAGGCGATTTTTATAGTGCATACGCTGCGCGCTGATTGGTTGTAGGGTGCCTGTATTAAGACATCTAGAGTATCCGTATTAGGGACTAATATGACCTCTAGATATATACCTTGTTACCTTGTGCCGTCGAGTCGAAACCGATCCCTGGCAACATCCATGGTAGCTATTCTCCATCCCGCTCTGTCTCTAGCATCCCGCTCCATTCTTAATATATTTAGTGAGATATTTTTGTATATTGTCTAGCCAAGTTCAATTTGGTCTGCTTCTTCCTCGCCGACCTTCTATTCTTCCCAGCATCATTTGCAATTCCATCATATCTGATATAACAACGTATCCGGAAAAAAGGGCAACCTTGACAATTCTGGATTCGAGCGTTCTTTAAGGTTGTATTATGTCAATTATCTCAGTATTTCTCTCCCTATCTAAATAGGTAACTCGAGCAGTTTCCTCTAGTACCATAGTTCAAAAGCATCAATTGTTTTCCTATCTGCCTTTTTGATAGTGCAGGTTTCTTCTCCATAAAGGATAATTGGAAATACCAGTGTTTGAACAATCATTATTTTAGTCGTTAGTATAATGCCTCTGTCTTTGAATATACGATTCAGACTTCCCATGGCACATTTTCCCATTGCCAGCCTTCTTCGTAGCTCCTTATAGGTCACTCCATCATTTGTAATTATAACTCCCGATAAATGTATCAACGATTTAGATATTGTTATCATCTACTATTATATGGTCCAATTTACCTGTAGTCATCGCAGTTATTTTATCTAGTACCTCATCGTTTCAGTTACTGGATAATTATAAAATTCATTGTAATACTATGGATGATTTTTTTATTATTATGTAATATTTATTGAGAAAGTTCCTATTTTATCCTTGATTATACTACCTTTATTTTGTCTATTAACAGTGAGATTTTCAATAACTTTATAAGCTTTTTACTATTATATTGAGATATGTTGACTTAAATAGCAGTTAATTTACCCCCATCCATGTATCTGTAGTTTGTTATGGCTTTCCTGGCCTTTTTGTTACAGATCTAATATTCTATAGTTGAATGTGTTGTTTTAATTAGTTACAATATATGTATAACGCACTTGTAATATAAATAGCGTATCTACATAATGTATGCATTATTTTTATATAGTTGTATTAAATATCTTTGAAAATCTTTAGCTTATCAAATACCAGTTATTTGTTACTGTGTATTTTTATTTTGTGGAGTCCTATATTAGTCCTTAATACGGGCAAACCTTTTATTTATAATAAAATGGATTCAATGTCCCTTCGAAGACGCTCTTGTATTAGGCCACTTTTAATGAGAGCCGAACATTTTATTAACAACATTATATAAGATAACTTCTATATATTATGTTATACCTTTTTTATTGATAAGGATGAGGGTACAATCTGCTAAGCAATAATGGATGATATATTTGATTATTGATCTAACCAGATAGCCAATTCTAATATAATTAAAAAGGAATATTTGATTAGCGTAGACTATTATATCTGATGTATTATAATTTAATATTTAATATTTCACTAAATATATGTGTAAATTAATTGATTGTTTTTTATTTAAACAAATATATAGACGAGGGTATACGTTAAGCTGTATTTGATAACTATAACATACGAATTATTATATATAATAAACAAATACTACTAATAAATGAAATATACTTCACATATGTATATACACATTAACGTGAAGCTCATTACTCGTTTAGGAAGTAGATTGGGCGATAGGTAAATTCACGCTGACACAGACGAGGTCAGAGGTCATCCAGTACAGCTCCACCTTTTGGCAGGAAGACTCGTTCTTCGTCATGAAGAGTACGGGAGATGCTGACGGGGCGATGTCGTTCATGGGACCTTTCAAGACCGAGGTACACCTATGTATTTATTTAACTTTAAACTTTAAAGGTTTTACCTATAATTCTACCACCTACTGGAACATGTTATTTGACATATAATGTTACGTTTCGGCAACTAGATTCTGGTTGCTTGGATTGTCACTATAACATCATGTATAAATATATAAGTATACTACAACACATATTATATATTATTATTGTAATTATAGTGTATAATACTTGCGTATATATATCATATTATGTTAAAGAATATAATTTCGATCTATGATTTTAATAAAAAATTATTATACTAAATTCTTATACTATATAATATTATTAATAATTTTAATAATACTTTTATCGAGTATAACAATTTTTGAATATCTCAAAATGAATCGATGTTAACAATATAGTTCTAAGATGGCTATGTTGTATATGTAAATTCGTTGTATCTATTCATTAATATACCACTTACAAAATCCCACATTACAGTATGGGTACGTTCCCTAACTATAATGATGTTATGTTAAAATATTATTATATTATTAATAACAAATTATTTCCTATTTTCTTATTTGCTTATCGCTTTAAACGTAGTCCTTTCAAAAATTATTTTAAAATTTTAAAATTTTAATAATGAATATAAGAAACTATTTTATTATAAAATATAACTGGTATCAAAATATATAACAGAAATTACATAGCGCAAAGAAATATAATTTATATATTATTATTATTATTATAAAATAAGGTTTGTTATACAAATATAAAGACGATATTCATGCAAATATGTATCATTATAATACAAAATGTAATGATAAATTTAATAATATTAAAATCAAAATTACTGTTTATATAACATATTATATAGCATTCGAAGGTTGGTATTTATCAACAATTATGGAAAAAATCTATACAATACGAAGAAAATTGTTATACCAAATTCAGCGATGCTCTTCAAAAACTGCAAGGTGGGAAACATATTCTTATTCTTGAAAAGGTAATTAGTAGTAATACTTACTACAATATTTTATTTACTATATATAAATGTATATACATATCGCACATATTTATATACAAAAGCGTATTCTATATTTAATGATATTATTTATTTAAATATTTATAAATACCTGCACTGTTAAAAATGATGGTTTTCTAGAATGATATTTACTGCAGAAAACCATTGAAAGGGTATTTAAAAAAAATAATATGTATAACCCTCTAAATGGTATTCTGTGAAACCGACTGTATAAAACCCTCTAAATAGTATTCTAAATTTATACGGTGAAAAACCATAGTTGGAATTCTTAATTTATAATGTGGAAAACCCTCTAAATGGTATTCTTAATTTCTACTGTAGAAAACCATATAAATAGTATTCTTAATTTCTACTGTAGATAACCATATACATGGTATTCTTAATTTATACTGTGGAAAACCCTTTAAATGGTATTCTTAATTTCTACTGCAGAAAAACATATAAATGTTATTCTACATATTTACTGCAGAAAACCATCTAAATGGTATTCTACATATTTACTGCAGAAAACCATATACATGGTATTCTTAATTTCTACTGTGGAAAACCCTTTAAATAGTATTCTTAATTTCTACTGCAAAAAACCATATAAATTGTATTCTTAAATCCGATAATATAAAACCATTAATATGGTATTCTAAAAATTTCACTGCAGAAAACCATAAAAAGGGTTCTATTATATGCACACCTTAAATAGCATTTATTTTACTGCAGAAAACCATTTACTTATTATGCATGCAAAGCTTATGCATAATAAAACACATGCACAAAGTAGTTAGTTGTTTAATAAAAAGAATATAATATATTCTCTAAGATCAACAATTATATTATTTGTTCCCAATATGTCATATTCGTATGATAAATTCTTTATTATAAAGGTATTTTATATGGAATTAATTATATGAATTCACTATCTATTAAAACACAAAACCATATACATTTTTTTTAAATCTATTGAAGTATTTATTATTTATGTTTTATTTTGTTTTAACTCACATGCATTTTAATATTATTATTTAATTTAAGTTGTTGTAGTTTTACATTATTCTATCATATATTACATGTATTCACTTTAAATTAATTTATCTATATTTATTTTTTTATATGATAATAGCATTTTTTTATATGATAAAATTCGGCAATTTTAATTATTTTATAATAATAATATTTGTACATATTTTATCTAATATGTTATTATATTATTATTTTATTTTTTAAATTATGTATTATGATTATTATAGTATTGTAGTAAAGCATAGGTTCAATCTTAGTCTGGACCATTACAATAGGTTTTAGATAACAATTTACATTTATATAGTCTGTTATTGTATTTATATTCATATAGATCAGAAAAGTATCGATAACTACATATCAATTAATTATAAATTGGACGTTACACTTGCTTCAATCTCATGTATGGTGAATTTTGACTATACAAGTTGTATAGTATATAGTTGTATTAATTAGCTTCCTGAAAACACCATAGAGCATATGTGTATGTTGAAGTTAATCAGTGTTCCTCAATTCATCTAGTTGTATAACCTATCGGACTGAATACGATACCTATACCGACATTTCCCATTAACGATCAGTTGTTATGTGTTATTATATTTATTTCATTCAATTTAATCTCACAATCTCAAGTATACCATATCTTCAAATTGTCCACATTGTAACAATCCCGCATGCGAATATTATCTCAAATGTAAAACATGACATTTATATTACATTATAATTTTGTATACACTGTATTTATTATTTCTAAATCTTGGTTTCATTATAATATCTACCCTCCAGCTTATGATATTGCTATATTTAATTCATATAATTTCACATTGTCATGATACTTATGTCTAGCCCTTTATTTTCCTATAGTCATACTCTACTCTCCCAGCCCTACCTTATATTCACCGTATATTATAAATTACTATAGTAAATCATTTAAAGATAATTCATCTTCTCAAGCATGACTAATCTCCTATATAGCCTTGATCAATATTATCTCCCTGATATCTCCTTGCCTCAAATTTAAAAAAAAGTATTATCTTCTTATTTACTGATACATAGATTTCTAATGATAACTCTGACATATTTGCCTCCAATTTTGGAATTTGGATATTACCCTATATCTCGCATCACGACAAACTAGCTGTGGTTGTGGGTAGGATTTATAACCTATACGAATTTTACATATCTCCACCCCTTTATTTTTCTCCCTTCTCATATAGTGATTATATTTCGCTGACATTTAAGCTTCCTAGTTTAATTCTATATCTCTAATCCATGTTATTATTTGATGAATTTATTAATGTCATCCATAATCTTCCTTCATCTTCTCCCTATTTACCGATAATTCTAGATGACTTAAACTATCACTTTAATTCTTTTATTTATCCCCATGGTGACTTTAAACTCCTAACTGAGTATTTGTCCTTGTGCCAAAATATATCATTATCTCCTTCCAATAGTAATACACTTTATATGATATGTACACTTCTCTCCAGTCATTTTATTGGATGTATAAATCCGAATTTCTTTGAAAATAAATTGAACTTCTAACGATTCATATTATTATGAACTCTCATATATTAAATTTAAAATTCATAACAAAATTCTTCCCATTTTACCTAATACGTTAAATTGTCAACAATGTTCTCATTTTGAAAAATTATTTGAAAATAAAATTACAAGATTAAATGATATTATTCACGCATATATACATCAATATTTAATCTTACCATATGTATTGCCAATCATATTTACTCATTAAGAATGTTTAAATGATAATTATATGTTTTGCTTCTAATCAATGCACCATTACCTATCTAATTATATATTTATATATTGTAGGCAGTAGAAACATTTTCGACATTTATAGACTGCGACATAGTAGCCGGGGATGAAACATTCTTTCCAGCTTCCTTCGCTTTCGTTTTCCCCAAGAGATCTCCGTATCTACCTATGATCAATAATGTGTTAGTTCAGGTATCTTATTATATGCATTTAAATGTCATTTATATATATTGGAATTTATTTATAAAATATTGGAGTGTTTATTTTTAAAAACACCAATATAGTAACAAAAATATCCTCACTGTTAAAAAACGGAGCAATATAATAAATAACATATACATAAACTCGCAGGAAAGTTAACATAATATCACAATATATAAATAATAATCAATAATAGCGATACAGTTAATTAGAGTTTAAGTACTATTTTAGCTTATTCATAAAGCATAACGGAGATGTGATATTACGTAAATAATATGATAAACGATTCCATCTATCTGATACAATCGAGTAAAACTCATGCGATCGTAAAGTATTGAATCCGCTCGGCAGCTCAGGAAGAATCCAACTTGATTCATCATGTAGATGCTCTAGTTCTCGACGCCGGGGAAGCAGGGCGAGCACTGCACGTCGTACAGGTATCTGGGTTTCCATACAAGCAGCGTTTTATGCGTTATATATAACAGCATAGATCGAGGGAGAGTAAGTATGTAAGTATGACAATTAAAGTAAGTAATTATAACATCATATATTCGCAACGTTTTATAAATGGTCGCAATTAAATATTATGTTGGTACTTATCAGTACTATTGTAATAACATCGCTTAAGTTCAAATAGTAAACGTATCGAATATCTAATGAACCTCTCTACTTTTTGGCCACCGAATTCTTAATGAGTTACAAAAGTGAATAACAATAGTCAATCACTGAGAGTACTAGTACGTTTAAAAGGCGTTTGCTAATATCATTAATAAAATATTTATTTAAAATATAATAGCGAAATTAAAATGGGCCTACTTTGAAATCAGATTAATAGCGTACTAAATGATAAAATATTATCCATTATGATTTCAAGGTTACGAACTGATTCATACGATATAATATTATTACCTTCATGAGTACAAAAAGAAATTTCAGGTAACTCAGGAATATTAAATAAATGAGTTTTTAGGTGTAACAAGGGGATCATTTTTAGAAGCAGATTATCTCAGTTGAGTAATTTATAAGTTCAGAATTTAAATCCATAACAAAAATATGAAGTTTTATAAATAACTGAATATCATTAGCATATATATGATAACTAATATTGGGAAATGTATATACACTTTTGAACATGGGCCGTAAGTAAATAGAAAATATCAAAGGTCCAATAACCGAACCATTGGGGTACCACATTACTAATACAGATATGAGGCGAAATAAAACGTTGACTGAAGAAGTGTGATCTGTGCTTAACGAGGTAGCCATTTAAGGGAATAACCTTCAATATCCTCGGAGAGGTTAATAAACATGTTATGATTAAGCATATAAAAAGCTTTATATAAGTAAAGTAATAGTAACTGAACATAATTAGATGAGTCAATCTATTTATAAATGGAGTTAATAATATTGGTAACAGTTTCAGTATATATAATGTATATATAATATGACACTCTGTATTCATTTTGGAAAGGCTCAAGCAAATTATTAGCTTCAGGATAATATATTAGCTGGTGGCTGACAATTCGTTCCATTATACTATTGATATTCTGAAGTTAGGATATTGGTCTGTAATTAATCGGTATATCATGGTCGAGTGAAATTTTCTTCTATATGGGTATTATAATACCATATTTATAAGTTGTATAATTGATGCCATCATCAAATTAATTATAAATCAAATTGAAGATTGCATATTTGAGTATATGAAGAGGATTTTTCAAAACAATTAAGGGAAATAAATCTATTGGATAAATTGAATTGGCTGTCATAATACAATTATGGATTTCGGTGGTAATGGGTGTGAAAAACTAGTAAGTTTACAAGATATAGGCTGGGAAATATGGCCAACTTTCAGACTCAGAGGTGATAGTCCTAACTTTGAATTAATGCAATTATAAATACTGGAAAGTTTAGAAGATAAACATGTCATCAATGAGGTATACATTAAGGAATCAGCTTGTGAAGTAGATTTTGGTTTAATATTACTTCCTGGGATACTATTTACAATTTTAAAAATCGTACTAGAGTTGTTGCTGCAAGCATTACGTTTCTATTTATAGTTTCTGTACATTTATGTTATATTGATTCTAACTTATAAGCTTTCGATAATGTATAAACCAAGGGAATGATGGATAGAGAGTACACTAATATGATGTAATAGTAGCCAGTAAATTAAGGAAAGATATCTATTAAGGCGAAACATATATTAAGGCTATCAAATAATATGGTAGTGTCGGATATATTATATAAGAATATAAAATCAAGTGTTTAGTAATATGTTAATAGATATATTTACTTAGATAATTACTGATATAAACTAGAATAAATAAGACGTCATGTTGTTTAGATAATTTATTCCAAATAGGTAAAAGTCATGTGACTTCCTGTTCTTGTTTACCAAATATAGGGTAAACAATTATGTATATCAAACGTGATAATATAACATCATCTCCTCTTAAGATTCCTACGCTACGCATGTTCTTGCCATCAGAATCTGTCAAGGTCAGTCCTCATACTTGGTCGATCTAAGTGGTATTGGTATTATACGTGCTGTATATATTGCACTAGGTATTTCACCCTCCAATATATTTATTCTATGCGATATATGCTTATATGCATATAAGTTCACCGTGTCTATCGTATCTATAAACTATTCCCAGATTCACTGATGCCTCTTTTGATAACAAGGGAATCGCTAACCCTTTTATCAACTACACTGGTTGTAATATTTGCCTATTTTTATATTGCATGTGCGCGTTAATATAGCCTATTACCTTTACAGTATTACCACTAGCTCCCTTTAATATAAGCTTATTTTGCCTGGGGTCATTATATCTAGTTAAATACGACTTAGGGAGACTGATACCTCTGCACCGGTATCTATTTTAAATTTAATTATCCTATCGGAATCCATAATAATATCCATTTCCCACTTAGGATTAACCGTATTATCAATTTGTATCCGACCGATAATTGTATTACTAGCCCAGTTATCGTGATCTTCGTCATGCAGCCTGACTTCTTCCACCCTCTTGTTCTTGCACAGCTTCGAATAATGTCCGACCTCCTGGCATCTGTAGCATTTAGCCTTGAAAGCTCGGCATCTCTTATATTCGTGTCATCTGCCGCATCTGTCGCATCTTTTTCAATTATTCCAATCCTTAGTATGAGTTTGCTCATGTCTGTTGGTCGCCTGGTCGACCATTACGGCTTCTTTATTATTGGATATCTCGAGTAACTGCATATCAATCATTTCGCTTGTTTTGCCTATTTATCTTACTTGATCTAAAGATAAATCTTTAATTTCTAGAAGTTTCTTCTTGAAATCTCTATTAGTAACCCCCAGTATCACTCGGTCAACTATCAGAGATCTTTTAAATCTTTAAACTTGCACGAACTTGTTAGTTTTAGTAATTCTGTAAAATAATTTTCCAGATTTTCTATGTCACTTTTATTTCTAGAATTAAACTTATATATTTTGTATTCGTCTTTGGCGTGAAGTACTTGGTAAATTAAACCAGTAAATCCTCTACTTTATTCGGAACCGGTACAAACTGATTGTATATTGCTATACTGTATTGCCCTATCGTGTTCAACAGTATAGCAATCTTAAAATATTCGTCTTTCTTGGAATTACCAGACGCGATCATAAATATTTCGAAATGTTTTCGAAATATTTTCTAATTTTCGTCAATTTGTCCGTCTTTGAATTCCATAATCGGTTGACTACTCATATTATTCATTTCGTTATAAATTATTTCGCCGCTGTCACCATGTAGTATAGATATAATATGATAATAGATATATGTACTTAGATAATTACTGATATAAATTAGAATAAATAAGACGTCATGTAGTTTAGATAATGTATTCGAAAGGAGAGAAGTATGTAGAGTAAACGTTATAATATTACAACAAAGTTCAATATAATTTAGGTTTCTAAACTTTATATAATAGATTAAGGATTTAGTAGATGGGGTTTTTCCAAATATATATATGTGTGTGTGTGTCTTTGTGTATGTGTGTATGTGTGTAATGTAATATTTAAATTATATTAAATTAATTAAATAATATAAGAATTACATTTATTGAAATATACATTATTACCAACATCCATAATTGTATAACTTATAGAAAATACCTTACCGATTTGTAATCGTTCCAATCTTAAAGATTGTTAAACTTTATATTTGATAATTTATATAAATTAGAAAATTGTAGACATTATTTACTTTTTATTTCTTTCATTTTAAGTTTGAAGTATTTCATATAATTTTAAATATACGTATATTATCAGAGATACTATATATATATATATATATATATTATTTATTTAAATACATATTAAATTACTTATAATATTATGTATAATATTTAGCTTACAGAAATTAGTTGAAGGTGGAATGATAATAAAATGGAAAAAACAGTTTTACCCTATAAACAAATGCTTACAATTTCACGGAAATCAAGTAGCAAGTCAAAAATCAAGAAATTTAAAAGTTAGATATATATAATATTTATATATATAATCAAATAAATCATTATATTATATCTTATAAATATGAACAATTATAACAAAAATTATATTTATTATTTCTTATCAATTCTTATCAACTATTAACTTTATAAATATATGAAAGTTGATTATGATATTCCCCAATTATCATATTTAATGCAATAGAACAAAGAACACAAAAGTAGTAAAAGTAGATTTGCATCTAATACAAATTAAATTGAACTATTTATATATATATATATATATATATATATATATATATATATATATATATATATATATATATATATATATATATATATATATATATATTATATATATATAGTATATACTTATAATATATATATATATATATATATATATATATATATATATTATATATATATATATATATAGTATATACTTAAGTATGTATTAACCTACATACTAATAATATTGTACATATAATAATACTATTAGTAAATATTACATTTCAAACACAATTAAAATATATATTCAAATGTACGTATATATATATATATATATATATATATATATATAAATATATATATAATTCCCATAAATTAAACAGGACTTATATGGACCTTTCATACTCTTATGTGTTGGAATTATGATTTCTGTATGTCTATTATTATTGGAAGTTATCGTGAACACAAATATTTCAAAAGTAGTAACATTAATCCAAAAATCCAATGGAACAGTGGAGAAAGAGACACCCCCAAAGATTATAGAATTACCTGTAGATACACACTTTAGTTATTATACTAGTGACATTTATGGATATACAACATAGATTATAATAATTGTAAACTTTTTAAATTGGTCACTTTAATTTTGTAAATTCTAGCGAATTTTTTATTTATTCTTTTATATCTATAATAATATGTGACTAATTATATTATATGTTTATACTTTATTATATTAACGTATTATATATTAGTATTATATATTATTATATTAACGTTGATTTTATTTCAAAATAAAATTATTTACAAGTAGGTATAGTACCTAGTATACATTTTTCTATTAAAATGTGTTATTAATTCATTCATACTTTATTATATATAATAAGAATAATACTATGAATAAGCATCAATATTCAGTGAATTTATCACTATAAATATAAGTAAATGTTTAGTAATCTTTAGATATTTATTCTCTCAATTTAACACGTTACAAATTACAAACTTTACTAAATCCATCGAATTACTTAACTGATATAACTAGCAGAAAATGAGTATTACATATAATATATTGAAGTAGAGCTATCTAAAAGATTATTGATTATTGATTATTGATTATCTATTGAATATATTGATTAATTGATCATTATTTTCCGCTTGGTCACTTTTATTTTAAAATTAAAGTGTTCATCTAAAATAATTTATGTATATTTAAGTAGTTATTACTAATCTAAATTGGTCAATATAATAAACAATACATTTCTAAAATACATTTCTAAAAATTCAAATGGTCATAGATTATTTACTAGAAAATTAATTATAAGATTATAACATTATAATATATATATATATATATATATATATATATATATATATATATATATATATATATATATATATATATATATATATATTACAATAAATGTAATTAGAATCCCTTGAAATTGTAATATTATAAATAGAACTTATTTAACCACAATTTTATGAACTTCAAATAATTATATTATATTGATATCAATATATCTTATATCTTTAACATGTATTATAATTTAAGAATTAGAGGTAAGTTAAATGTAATACATTACTATGATTAAATAATTAAAAATATATATATTATTTATAGATCAGTTGATATATAGAATTCATTAAATAATTAAATAATATTTATTTCTGTTTCATGTTTTTCAACAATTCTTTATTAATAAATAAATTATTATTTACCGAGTACGAATAATATTAAATTAATAGTAGAGCAAAATTAAAAATATATATTAAATTAAAAATACTGATAATTGACAAATATTGATATTCTATAAATACAAATATATATATATATAGTTGTATTTGTATTTCTTGCTGTTATTGTTTCTGTTGTTGGCGTTGTTTATTTGTTACTGATATTGTTAACTCGATATATAATTCTCATTAACGTTGGCATTATGATATTGTTTATAGGTGACAAATTAGTGAACTTCTGAAGTTAGTCGAGTCGATTCGAATATTCTCGATTAATCTTCGAGAGTTTAACTTCGGCGTATTGATTGTTATGGTAACCCACTTTTTCATAAGGACGATACGATAGATTATGTGTAAGAATCCGGTGTATCGTCGCCAATATTTCTTTGTAAACGGCTGGATAGTTTATTTGTTGAGGAGCGATCACTTTAAAGTTAGTAACTACTGGGACAGTGGTGGCGGGTTGATACGATAAGGTCACGTGGATGTCGAGGGTCTGTTTCGAGTAGTAGGCATACTCGAGGGGTGGTGTACACCAGCAGGGTATAGAAGTGGGCAGGTGCGGGATGAGCCGAAGCTACCCCGCTGCCAGATTCTCGTTATTCTTCTGACCGTCGCATGTTAGCTTAACGACTTTCTGGTTCTCGTTACATCGTGGACGTGTGGTATGAGGTATATCAGGCACTACGTTAGACAGCCATCCGTGGTTATCATGGATGCGTTGTGCAGTGGCCGAGCTGTAACGAGAAATAAGTAGATACTTAGAGAGCTATTAACTGAGTTCCCTGAATGTACATAACTAGTTATCTACGATTGCAGGAGTTACCCCATTTATCCCACAATTATTACCATGTTAAGTTGTTGGAAGGAGAGATAAGACTTTATTACATTATGTAGTAGACTATAGTAAGTACGATACATATGGCGATGGGCTGTTATATATAGTCATTTATCTACGCACGGGGCGTCATGCGGGAAGGCTATACTGGAATTCGTGGGAATTTTCCATGCACTCGGCGCACGCTGTTTATTGTATAGCGAGTGATATTAATATATACATAAGATACACATATAGTAATTATAACAGTATATAACAATAATATATATTACATATTCCAATATGTAAATATCATAATATTCATATACGATATCTCCATATTTATATTTATTAAATTAGAATATTTAGATATTTAAAATAACATATTAAATAGTATACGATATATTAAATGATATAGAGATACTAATTCTAGTTTTAACACCAGAAGGAGAAACCAAAATTAACTCGTTATCCAACTTCGATATTTATCCATCTACACCATGAACATTTTTGGCATGGATTTACCATATTTTAATGTATGTATACAGCGTGAATATGATATATATATATATATATATATATATATATTATGATTTATGTAAGTGTTTAAATAAACTTTCAATCAATATATTAATATACAATATATAATATTCGTACACAATTCCTATAGGATGTCATGAATCCATAAAATATAATGAACTCTAGTGTATAACATGTATAAACAAAAATAACAGCAAAGATATATGTGTCCACGTAGCTGGCAATCGCTAATTAGTCGTGAGCTTTATATAATGTATTGATTAGCACGCGAAGTCCACAACACGTCAATGCGTATACGATTTAAACATAATTTTATATTGACTATTTTGAATGTAATATGTAGACTATCGAATATGATCCTCGTTTGTTTTGATTACGGATGCCGAGGTCAAATTTAAAATAGTGTACATCATGTAATACATATGTATATATATATATTTCTATTTAATTAAAAATAAAAATAAACACTACTTTATATATATAATATATATTATTATAATAATTATAATATATACTACATTATATTATTTATATTAGTTTATAATGCATAATAGTATTATACTAGACTGGTATTACTAGTATTACTAGTATATTAACTGCCAAACCGATTATTTTAAAGTTGACCTCATAAATCGTAATCAAAACAAATGGGCCATATTCGATACACTGTATCAATGATACAGTGTAGCATACAGACATTTCATATATATAACATTTATAATAAATATAAATGTGGGGCCGATTCATATTGTAATCCATGTACTATATAATATAGTATATACTATTATATACTAGTATATTATTATATACTATACATTTAAAATGTAATATATTATATAATTATATAATAATATAATATTTATTTGATAAATAAAATGTATTAAATATATTATGTGCTATAGCACTATGTGTAGTATTATTGTACCCGCCTACTATAATCATATAGCGTGACTAAGCCACGCCCACTAATATATGAAAAGATATATATCACATACTGAATCATTCACTTTAGCAGCACCTTTATATAAACGTATATATTATACACATATCGTGACAATTGACCAGGAGACCAACAACCTTAGGACTGGGTTAGTCACGTATATATGTATAGTAGGCAATCCAAATCTCATTAATACTACATGGTGACAGCGGCGGGAGTACCTACTATACATATATACGTGACTAACCCAGTCCGGAGGTATGTGTATAATATATACGTTTATATAAAGGTGCTTCTAAAGTGAATGATTCAATATGTGATATATATATATATCTTTTCAGATATTAGTGGGCGTGGTTTAGTCACGCTATATGATTATAGTAGGCGGGTACAATAATACTACATCCCTCTACTAAGTATATAATATAAGTATAATAAACGTAAAATAACAATAGGTATACAATAATATTTCCGCCAACACTTTATGAACTTGTTTTAAGCCTCGATAAGGCGATCTGGTGGTTTTACTTGCCGGTCAGATCTAGTGATATAGGGAGATCCATTTGTGGGTATGAGCTGGCATATATTCCTTCTCACATCCTGTTTATCCGTTGCGAGATTATAAGATCTTGAACTTTCAGGTGTTGTATTAATAACTGTTGCCATTCTATCCATGTCTCGTATATACACTTCTTCACCTTCTTCTATCTTTCGTAAGGTTTTAGACTACTTATTGTCTCTATTTCTTTTAATCTCTAATTTCTTTGTTTCGTTCTTCTCCCTAAATATACAGTAGTCTTCTTTCTTCATGTCATTATCTAATTTAAGATCATGTACTCTTGTTCTCAGTTTTCTGTTCATCAGAAGTTACGCTGGCGATCGTCCAAAGCTGAGGGGTGTACTTCTGTATGATGGTTGTCCTAGATTGGGATCTTCTTCTTTTTCTAGAATACTCTTTATCTTTTTATAGATCTTTCAACTACTGAATTACCTTGTGGGTAATTAGTTGGGTATTTTATCGCGTGGAACCTGTATTTATGTTGGAATTCTTTGAATTCTTGACTAATATATTGACTACCATTATCTGATACTACGTTCTCAGGGATACTATGTCTAGCGAAAATAGATTTTAAAGCATTTATTATGTCTATTGATTTTTCGCTTCTTAGAAGCATCGTTTCAAAATATCTGGAATAGTAATCAACCACGATAATATATTTTCTTCGTTTGTGAGTATACAAGTCTGTTCCAACTATTTCCAAAACATGTATAGGTGTATGTATAATCTCTAAAGGTTCTCTGCTCATTGGCCCATATATTTGACAAGTCGAGAAATTTCTGACCATATTGTCGATGTATTTATTAATTCCTATCCACCATACGCTGTTTCTAGCTCTTGCCTGGCATTTGATAATACCTTGATTTCCTCTGTATATCTCCTTCATAATCTCTTGTATATGATTCCTAGGTATAATGAGTCTATTTATCTGACATCCTTTCATTATTAATATAGTTGCTTGATGTTCATAATATGTATTTAGGTTCTCGTCTTTAACTTCTCTCTTTTCCCATCCTTCTTCTGTCTTCTTTATACCGTCTGTAATATTGGTTCAGCGTCTTGTAAGATTCTCAATTCATTTAATTTAATTAAACTCCCTGGTTGAAATGTATTCTTTACTCATTTATTTACTTCTATCTCTAGGATATTTTAAGTTTCTCGTTGTGCTGGGTATCTTGAAAGAGCGTCCGCTCCAATATTTATTTTTCCTTGTATATATTTCATGTCAATTACATATCTCATGAGTCTTAATCTATACCTTTGTATTCTAATTGGTATTTTGTCGACTTCCTTCTTTCCAAATAGAGGTATCAATGGTTTATGATCTGTTTCTATGGTTATTATTGCTCCGTTTACGTAATAGTTAAATGTGTCTAGTTTCCAAACAACACCTAAGGCTTCCTTTTCAAGTACTGCATAATTCTTTTCTGTTTCAGTGAGAGATCGGCTCGCCGCTGCAATCAGTCTTCTATTTACTTTGTCATATATTTGTGAGAGTATAGCACCTATACCTTGGTTTGATGCATCTGCTGTAAATTACAGCCTGTAATAATACTCTTTTTCTTTATGTCAAAAAATGCTAATATTGTCGGTTCTCAAAAATATCTTTCAGTTTTCTAAAGCTGTTTTCTTGTGCTTCTTCCCATATCCAAACTATGTTTTTCTTAAGTAGCTCTCTAATGGGATGGCTTGTATCTGCTATTTCAGAACTGAATCTAGCGTATTGATTTATCAAGCCAAGAAAGCTTCGTACGCCTTTGACGTTAGTTGGTCTCGGAAAATCTCTTAAACCTTGTATCTTCTCTCCCGCTAGATAACTACCCTACATAACTTAAAATAATATATATCAGTATAATGAATATGTAATATTTATAAAATAGTTACCTTATCATTTACGCATATGGATCCGTGTTAAATATAATATTATTATAAATTTAATTTAATATTAATATTTTCAAAATTCAAATTATTGCATGTTACAAAATATGTATAATTTTACATTGAAAATGGACCTAGTGATTTATAATATTTCACGAAAATGGATGTATATTTTAAGAAAAATAGTTTTAATTTTAAAAAAATGTTATATTCTTAAAACAAACACTATAAATTAAATATGTATTGTATTCAAAAATGTACGTAATGTATCATTTATAAAAGTTATATATTTTTTTCAAATTAAAATGTAAACAAATATAAACTAAAAATAGAATTACAAAATTATTCCGGTAGTAAAGGTGGATCAATGGTCATTAATTTCAAAAATTCATCAGAGTGAGACATATTTACTTCGGACAATCTTTGATATCAACCAAGTATTTGGAATTTTACAGCACCATTATATACAATTTATATATATATATATATATATATATATATATACAATGTAAAATGATTCATCGGTTGTTTCATAGTTAAAACTGCGAAATTAATATAGGAAGTTCATACCATTTTGTATGTATACCTAAGTTCAAGTAGGCGTACCTATACAGGTAGGAATTAACCCTATATAAGCAGGTATATCTGCTGATGTACCATATATGTATATTTATATACCATACATGTATACTGTATACGTATAGATTACTTGAAATATAGTCGTCGCGAATTGTATTTAACTAATAAATTAATTATAATTACAATTTTAGTTAACAATATTCGTGAAAATGTATTCTATTTTAGTTCAATCGATGGTTATATGCGTCGTGTTTCAATTTTTGAGAGGTTTGATAATTTAATTTCATTTAATATAACTATTATACATAATATATATTTAAATTTAATATGAATATATTAGTATTAGAGTTTAAAACCTATATATGAAATATATAACATATTTTTATTATAGATTAAGCTTTATAAATTATATTAAAATTATATTAAATATATTAAATATGTGAATAATTATTTTTACTATAGATTAACTCTATAAATTATATATTAAAACCTATATGAATATATATATATATATATATATATATATATATATATTATATAATATAAATTAAATAATTAATATGAATACTGTTGCTTAACAATTCCACTACTCGACAGTCGATAGTTTCGTGAATGAAAAGACTGTTGACACATGCGCAGTGGTGGAATGTCAGAACCAGGGGGCGTGTTACGTAGAGAATGGGCTCGCTATATGCAGGTTCGTTATAGTCGCTTGTAAGATAGCACTCGTAGCCTACTTATATCGTATACTACACTAAGTATATATATACTATATATATATTTATATATCATTAACATACTTGTGGAATTCCACTACACTTAAATGTACTTATTATATTAAAGTTATCCCATATTTAGTATTCTACAAATTATATGACATAGATTTTACCTATATATATATTATATATAGGAATTATATACCTAAATATAACAGTATGGCCATGACAACTATAGTAATACTCCACATTTAAAATTGTCTACATTAATAATAATATTTGAAAACATTAATTAGCTATTTATTTATTATTTATTGTCTTATATATATATATATATATATATAAGATATATACTATAATATTGCGGATACATTTCACTTAATATGTACGTATACTATACCTATACTACAGATACTATAGCACATATATCATGTTGAGAGGTACTCAAATACGCATCTATATCGTATGCACATTATATACACATTGTATATATATATATATATATATATTGTAGATAGATATAATATGTATAATATAATCCTATACAATATTATAATTATAATAACATTAGTTAGGTGATATTATGATGTGTATACATATTTATTATACCAATTATAAGATGACCTATAGGTAAAATTTTTAGATTTTACTAAATTATTTTAACCTCAAATCGTATCAATCAATAAGGAGTATTTTAATATATAATTAACAAAATCACATTATAAGATTAATTAAAAT
>OZ025243.1:75194419-75209419 GCA_964019155.1 Osedax fenrisi
AAACTATTACATAGAATCTTATTACTTGGTTCACTAATGATAACCGAAGTATCGTCAGCAAAAAGTATAAGATTAAAATTAATATTTAAATTATGTAAGGCCATCTGGATATAATTTATATATAAAATAAAAAGTAAGGGTCCCAAAATGGATCCCTGTGGTACCCCAACATTAATGATATTTCTTTCAGAAAGTTCATTATCTATTCTAGTTGATAACATTCGATCTTTCAGATAGCTCTCAATTAAACGATTAGAAGTGCCCCTAAAACCATAATATTTTAACTTGTTTAATAGAATCTTATGATCTATATACAAGTGTATACGCTATTATCTATATATATAAATAAATAATTACTTGCCTCCCCACGATACAGGATACGATGAAGTGTACCCGTCTGATGTGAACCTGTGCAGTCTGGTACAATGTCTACACGGTGGAGGTTGTGTCCTCGACAAAGGGGTGCCCGAGTGCAGGTAATATCTATGTGGTTGTGTTACGTAACCGACGTGTTATTACGTAATAAGTGGTAAAGATGATAGGAGCATTACCTAGAACGGTTGCCATGGTAATAGGGTACGCACACCGACGTGTAACCTCGTTGTTAACTAATCGAGAAATAACACACATATATTAATAAGTTAATATGTATTATACTTCAATATAGTAATTACTAAACTAATATATATATATATATATATATATATATTTATAATTGATATTAATTTATAGGTGTCAAAAAGGATATACAGGAGAAGTTTGTCAAAGTTAATACTTAGTTATATATACATTAAATTTATAACTCTAAAGACACTAACTATACAACCCATTAAGCGTCCCCAGCAATGAGTAAAATACAACAATAAGTATATACTTGATATCAAGCAGTACGGTAGCACTATATAGTGGTGATGCACTTTCCAATACTATTCGATTTTAAAGTGTGAGTCACCAATTAAACATAGTTGTCAATCTACGAATACAATTAAATGTTATACAAATTCTAGATATATTTATATGCTATATATATATATATATATATATAAATATGTGTATATATATATAAATATGTGTATATATATATATATATAAATATGTGTATATATATATATATATATATAAATATGTGTATATATATATATATATATATATACGCAAGGAGAGCTATAGCCAGCGAGTGTAGATTAGATGTACTAATGACCCAACACCAAAGATAACGAGGTATACATTACGTCACGTGTGAGATAAGTTAACACGTCAACGCATGCGCATACAGTAGAGGTGAACGAGCACGAAGAGGTCATGCAGGAGGTCAAGGTAGACGTGTGTGATCTTTTGACCTGTAAAAACGGAGCCGCTTGTATCGTAATCAATGAAATACCTAGATGCAGGTTTATGATCTTTATAAAATTAGTATCTTTACCTTCGATGTATTTTATTAGTCTGGTAATATATCATAGATTTTTATTTTATAAAAATGTTTACATATAATTGTCAAATATTTGTATTTTGGTAAACTATAAATCTATAAATATACCGATATATATGGTTAATATCATATTACAAACATGTATTTCAGGCCGCGGTTTTAAAGATGAAATATTATGGTTTAACCTATCAAATCGTAATATTTAATTATTCTAAAATCTAATTGGGCTATAAGTGAATTTTGCATATTTAACACCGCAACTTTAGTTTACATATTCGTGTTCTAGACATCACTAATAATTCCTAACAATTATACATAATGATGTTATAAATATAATGATATATATATATATATAAACGTATGTTTCATAGGTGTAAAGAAGGGTTTTCTGGTATCGTGTGCCAACATATAGTATGTTAGTATATATATAAGTATATAGCCTATGTCTATTTAGTATAACGTCAAGGGAATACATGTATACGAAGTTCATCGAGTTACTTAACATGTTACATATGTAACATTATAGCAACTATTTTTCAAAGGACACATTTCTCAAAATCTTTTCTAATGGAAATAATGTAAATACTATTAATTACGTTTAGAAACAATTATTTATATAAGATAAATTAATATAATTATTTATTAGACGTTTTTGCTAAAAAATAAGAGTGTCCTATATTCTAGTGTTACACTCAACTCCGCGATAATCTTCAATGGACGATGGCCCCGCTTATGTTTACTATTCTTATAGTATTTGAATTCATTACGTTCATTCTAGAATATGTATAATTAACCATACGTTTTAGTTTCTATAGAACTATATATATTTATATACAATGACACTTAATTATTTCCAGATAATACCAATGCATGTACGATTATGAATTGTAAGAATGGAGGGACATGTAAATTAATCAACGGTTATCCAGTTTGCAGGTTTATATTACTCATATAAAATCGATTGTTTACTATATGTGTTATATTATATAATTAGGTGTTACATTATGTGTTAAATTATGTAATTTAAATGGAACGTTTTTAATAGTGTATTGCTTTAAAATCCTGAATAGCATTACTTTAACATTACTTCCATATATGGAGTATATATATATAGTATATATACTCTATATATTATATATATACAGTATATAATATACTCTATATATATATACATTATATTAAACATGTACATATATAAATAGTTATTATATTAGTAGTTGTAATGATATATGAAAATAACAACATAACCTATCATATATGATTACCTATAGGTGTGCTGAAGAGTATACTGGTATAATATGCGAACAAAAAGGTTATGTATATTTATGTAGGTAACCTAATATATGTATATATATAACCAAATATATACGTACGTATATTTACATATTTATATAGAAATTTGAATTTAATGTTACTTCTAAATTAATGTCGTTACATTATTTAAATCTAAAATTCAATTAATATTTTATAATAATTTTCTAAATTTAGTATTAAATCTCTACATTCTACGATTTAGTTTATGACTTAGATCAAAAACCCAAGTAAGGTATAGAATTTCTATTGAACTTATCGAGGTACCAACCTGCACTTGGTAATGCGAGGATTAATATAATATAAAAATAATTAATATAAAAACTAATACATATTTTGTCATTCTATTTTGTTCATTCGTGTTCTGTCTCATAAAAATCAATACAATATAATTAAATTTAACTATCAATATGAAGAATATGATACATATTCACTTCCTGGTTCATAATGTTGATACATTTATAATTATAAAATTGTTTAGATCTTGAAATATCAATATAAAGCTAAGTCATCACATACTATAATATTAACATAATAATTATAAATATATACTACATATTATACATTTATAAATTAATATTACATTAACTTGATTCATCCTTAAATTAGCATTATACTACATATTATTCAAATCACTGAACCATGACACTATATTATGCATTACATTCTATATTATTTTTCATAAGCAATATATTTATATATATATATATATATATATATGTATTTAGTAGAATAGTATTTTGTATACATATATATTATTTATTTATTAATATATAGTAATAATAGTTAGTAATTAATATTAGTTAAATAAATTACCAACTATTATAATATTCAATTCGCATCATAATAATATAACCAATATTTTATTGACACATTTTATTCTATGAATTTTATACCACTAATAACTAATTCACTAATAGATAATATTTTTACAAATGTTAATAAACATCTTATTTATACTTGTATTTTAATAACAGATATAAGTGACCACTTATATATATTCTCCATGTTTGACTTATTAAATAACAAGACTAATGATACACCGATTTTTAAATATATAAGAAACCACTCTCAAAATAATTTTTTTAAACTAAATTTATCTTTACAAAAAGTTGACTGGACTGACTTTTATTCATGTTCTAATATTAATATTGCTTTTAACCATTTTATCAAATTTTTTACAAAATTCTATAATATTTGTTGTCCTTTAAAAAAAATTAAAAATAAACGATATATAAATAATAAACCATGGATTACAAAATCACTATTAAAATGTATACATAAGAAAAATAAACTCTACAAAAAAACTATTATAAACTCAAACTTAGATATGGAATATACAAATTATAAAAATTGTTTAAGTGAAGTTTAAGTGAAATTTTAAAAAAATGTGAAAAAAATTATTATTCTGGTAAACTAAAAACCAATAATATAAAAAATACATGGAGAGTTCTAAATAATCTTATGAAGAATACAAATAAAAACACTATTAACATGAATAATAAATCTGACTCTGAAAATTCAAATAATTTTAATAAATATTGTACTTCTATTGGAGCTGAAATAAATAATAGTTTTAATGACCCTTATAGTGATAGATTATCTAATATTACTTCTAACCCAAGTTCTATATTATTTGAACCTGTTACTGTAATGGAAATTGAAAATATAGTACACAAATGTTCTGACAAATGTAGTAATGATTCTCATGGATTTAACCTATATTTACTACGAAGAATAATTACATGTATTAATCACATTATTATGTATTTATTTAATAAATTTATTAATTTCTATAAATACATAGGTATATTTTCTGATATATTAAAAACCTCAAAGGTAATTGTCATATAAAAGAAGCATAATCGATGTGATTATTCAAATTATCGTCAGATTTCTATTACATCTCAATTCTCTATCATTTTTGAGAAATTAATAAAAATATGAATTTAAGTTTTTTGAATAAAAATAAAATTTTAAATATGTGTCAATTTGGTTTCAAAGAATCTACTTCAACTTGTGATTCACTTCTTGATTTTACTAGTTACTTACAAACTAATAATGATAAACATTACGCGGTAGTCTCTATTGATATTAAAAAGGCATTTGATTCACTTGATCACTACATTTTACTTGACAAATTATATTTATATGGTTTTAGAGGTTTAAGTGGTGATATTATTAATAGTTACCTAACTAATATAAATCAATATTGTCACTTTAATTCATCTATATCTTCTACCTTGCCTATAAAATATGGTGTTCCACAGGGTTCGGTTTTGGGACTTATCTTATTTTTATTATTTATTAATTATTTATCAAATATACAAAATCCTTGTCATTTTACACATTTTGCATATGATACAACTATTGCATTCTCTAATAAAAATATACCAGACCTTGAAAATATTATTAATGAAACTTTAGTTTATATTATTGAATGGCTTAATAATAACAGATTATAACTAAATATTGATAAGACTAATTTCATATTATTTCATAGGTCACGAATTAAACATCAACATTAATGATTTGATTATAAAGCAATCATCTTATATTTTATTTGTGGGTATATTTATAGATGAAAATCTCAATTGGAAAAAACAGATTCATAATATTAAAAACAAACTTAATCGATGTATCTCTTTAATAAATATATTAAAATATAAATTGAATAGAGAATCCCTTATGAACATATATTACTCTTTATTCCATAGTCATTTGAATTATTGCTCAATATTCTGGGGTAATACGTATTTTAGTAATTTAAAATGTATAACTATATTACAAAATCAAAATCAATTTATTATCTACATAATAGAACAAATATTGGCCATATTTATATACATAAACGTATTCTCACATTTAATGATATTATTGATTTAAATATTTACAAATACATTTATAAAGCTTGGTACAATAATAATATACATCAACAAATTATTAAGTTATTTAATAAAAAAAAGACAATATATTCTCTAAGGTCAACTAATGAATTCGTTGTTCCCAATATATCACGTTATAATGATAAATTCTGTATTGGTTATAAAGTTCGTTTGTTATGGCATTCAATATCTATTGATATAAAACCACTAACCCTTTGAACAAGTTTTTAAATGTTTAAATGTTTATTTATTTTTATTCATTTTATATATTTTTTTTATCAAATGTTGAAATTCAGTAATTGGAATAGTTTTATAATTAAATTATTTTTTACAATATTTATATATTTTAACAATTGTATTATTATTTGTTTTTAAATGTATTGTTTATTATTATTCTTATTATTATTTGATTAAATTTGTATTACGAGTTACCTACTATTATTATTATTATTATTATTATTATTATTATTATTATTATTATTATTATTATTATAATTATTATTATTATTATTATTATTATTATTATTATTACTATTATTATTATTATTATTATTATTATTATTATTATTATTATTATTATTTCTTGTATATATTTTATTGTAATTTTATTTATAAGATTTATTTTTTCATTACTATTTATTATTTTTATTAACTGTTTATTATTATTTTATTATTTATATTATATTTTTTTATTTTTTATTTTATAAACAGGAAGGATTTCGTGTTTTTTGTATATTGATTGTAGCGTGCGGTGGTGTATTATATGCCGAGTAGTAAGTTTACCGGTATGATTGTGGTGGGATCATCTCAAGGTATTAAGGACTTGGCACATCCTTACTGAAAGTTGGTAGCCTTATACTATTCGTTCGTTGTGGTCGTTTTTCCCTCTTTATTTGTACACATCTTGTTTTATTGTTATTTTTATCTACTATAATTTTTTATTATTTATATATTTATTTGTATTTTAACTATTTTAATATTTAAAATTTTACTTTATATTTATATTTTGCTTTTTATTTCAAATTTTATTTTATCTTTGTCAATTTTATTACTGTTTTTTTTTCCATTCCTTTTGCTGACAGATAGATATCTCGATAAGTTCATTGAACTTTTATATCTACCTGGGTTCATTCTCGTTTATTACGACGAACCAATCTGATTATTATTATTATTACTAATATCATCATTTATATAAAAATAAAATAATAATTAAATTAATTTAAAAAATATAATTAAATATTTAAAAATGTAAAAACAAATACAAATAATAACTAAGATAACCAATACAAAATATAAGAAAACGAAATACCAAATTAAGCTACAAAGATAAATAATATCTATATAAATAAATTAAAAGAGCTAAAAAGAATGAAAGATGATCATGTAAATAAAAGAACAAACAATACATATAAGCAGGTGTAAATGACTAGATAGTAATAATGACTAAATATAATTATTTAAAAAAAAATGTAATATGCATTGTAAAATATTCAATTCGTTATAGATGATATGCTTGCATCTACAAAATGTAACAAGCATGTGCCTTTGTAATGAATACTAAATTTGTCATGACCACCCTATTGATGGTTATAATGTTCTATTAAACCGACAATTTTAAACGGAGGGTAAATAACTTACAAATTGAACTATTCAAATAATTCTTGTAATATATTCTAAAAATTTAATTATAAATTGGTATATGTTATAACATCTTTAAATTTAAGAATGATATGTCTTAAAATTATAATATTGGTTTTGTTATATAGTTTATATAACGTATTATACATTTATTTTATAAAATGAATGTATCTAATAATGCTAAGGCAAGTACTTCCCGATATAATAAAACAATAATTAATATGACTATGAAAAATATAAAAATAAAGCATAACTAAAGTATTAATAATAAATTTATATTTATATCTATGCAGTCATCTAAGTCCATAGAAAAGTTTATTTTTAATAATATTAATTTGCATTTTCAAATTAAGATATTTGTCAATAAAATACTTCTAAATTTAAAATTAGTTGATTATTTTATGATTATATTTTTTATTTTTATTTTAAATTAATGTTTATTAATCTCTTGTGCGATGTAATACAATAATTTTTGTTTTCTCAATAATAATAAAATATTACCGCCAAGCCAGACATTTTAAAATATTGCAGATTAAAACTATAGTAGAATTTATGTCAGCTTCCAGATCATTACAATTATGAAACATACATTTTAAAGTTTTATAGTCAGCAAAAAGAGTAATATTGAATTTATTAGTTATATTAGGTAAATAAATGATGGAAATTACAAATAATAATTCTCCCAAAACTTAACCTTGTGTTACACCACATTTAATCGGAAGTATATTATAATTGGTATTTGTATAGTTTACATATTGATACCTATTTATTAAATAGATTTTTAATAGTGATAAATTGATGTATCTGATATTATATATATATATATAATTTGTTTAATAAAATATCATGATTTAAAGTGTCGAAAGCTTTTTTAAAACAATCGATATTGTTTATATAAATGATTTATAATTGAAATTCAAGTAATATAATTTATCAAAACATCACATATTAATATATAATTTGAAATCCAAATTGAGAATAATTTATTAAAGAATGTTTAGCAACAAATTTAAACATTCTTAGTTTAAAAAAAATTTAAATTGTGAAGTTAATTATATTTACCGTTTATTTGAGAAATTATTTGTATTCATTATTATATATAATGATAACATTATATGTTTTAATTACATCATGGTAAACACAATATTTAATAAATTAATAAAATAAAATGATAAGATATTACTCATGTTAAATAATGTTATGTATTAAAAAAGTTAATATCATGGGAATATTTAAAAAATATGAATTGAACAAATTATCATTTTGTAAATCTCTTAATTTATTATCAATAATAGTTCCTAATTTGTTATTATTACCTATAAATTTATTTAAAGTACGTAATAATATTATTTTTTATTTTATTTTCATAATATTTATTATCTGTATATTTTAACATTTTCATTTATCAATTTGTATAATGTCAATACATTTATTAGTGAATAATTATTTAAATATTTTATTATTTATATTTAACACTTAATGACGGGTTAACCACGGTTTATCAAAACTCCATATTTAATTTTAACTTTTATTAGAAAATATATATTATATGCATTAGTTAATGTAGAAATAAATTGTTAAATATGAATATCAGATTGTGTTAAAATGAAATACTAATTTATATAAGTTAGATTATTATTACAATTTAAAATATTTTGAACTGAATGATTCATAGAATATTTAAAATAGTGTTTCGTTTTTTTGTAATAATATATATTTTTTTTAAATACAGAATATCGGTATATGATCACTGATATATGTAAATAGAACGCCATTAAAAATAGGTAAAGATGATAATATAGTGTAAAAATCGATAATAGAATTTATTTGATTAATTATATGAGTTGGTTTTATGATTATCATTATTAAATGTAGGTAATAAAGTGTATCAATACAAAATGTAGTACTTGTATGGTAATTATGATTATTTATATTTATATTATTAAAATTAATTATTTTATTTATTACGACTAAATGTGTGCTTTATATATATACCTAAATTATTAACAATTTTGTATATAAATGATATCATAAACATATCATAAGTATATGTTTGATATCATTGACAGATAATTATAAGATCACCTGCATACTTATTATTCTTAATATATGTTCAGATTATTAATTAAGAATGTTAAGTATTTATATAGATGCAGTAAGACATGATTTAGTTATCACAATAATCGTAACATTTATTTTTAAATATAAAAGGTAATCAGTAATAGAATCGATATTTTTTTGAATATTCCGAGCCTTAAAATGAATAATATAAGATAATTCACTACATATATTTAAATTTGATAAATTATCATAATATATACACTGCAAAAAAAGTGTTAGGTAATAAACCTATTTGTAATATCGATTCGATTAGAATCGATTTATAATTCTTCAGGTATATAATTATAAGTTAAGTATTTTAGTTTTAGTATTAATTTATGGTGATCTAAATTGCAATACTAATATATAAATAGAGAAAAAACAATACAAAACTAAAATAATAGCTAAAACAATAAATTAAAATAAACTAAATATTTTGTCGATTTGATTTAAATATTTAATTATATGAATTATATTGTTTAATTTTTAATATAAACACAGCCTTTATATATCCAATATGTTGACATTTGTTTACTTTTATTTAATCGATATGTTTTATAATAACTATTATTATTATATGAAGTTAATATATAATTATATATATAAATATATATATATATATATATATATACCTCACTAGTTTCTAGATTATATTTTCCCTATTTCTGATCTAATTAAAAAATTTCTGAATATCTATTACCATATGTTATTATGTTATTACCATTATAATGATATTCATTTGTTTACCCTTCACTTATACATTGACATAATACCACCAACTCCGTATTAATTTTTCATAAGATTATATCTACTACATTTACAAACTTATAATTATTGCTTAAAAATAACAATTTTACTTAACATATTATTACACTGTTAAAAATAATAACTCTATAAACAACTATTTTTCTTTAAATACGAGGTAAAGGAGCGCTACTTACTGTATGAAACGTCAAGATCACTCTGTTATAATATCTCATCATTCATATCACATGTGGCTACCATTCTCCATCATATCTAAACTCATGTTCGCTCCTTATTAATACACCCATATATTATTTAATCTTAACCATTCTCTACTATATTTAAATAAACGTACCCTATTAACTTCTCTATACTACCAAAATTCTACCTCCTTATCTCCGTAAACTTTTGTAAAACTTCCCTAAATTCTCTAGATATTAGAAAATAGGATCCTACTCTATGAAATGTACTCCCTCCTACCATCCGCTCTGTTAACTATCTCAAATGATTCATAAATATTACGAATTATTTTCTCTCTACCTCTATTCACTAAATTATTAAACTTGTTATATTTGTATTTGTTATATTTATTTATTTTTATCTTCAAAGTGTATTGTAAAAATAAATGTATTCCAAACACATTAATACATCATTATTTCAGGAACTACGGATGCGTGTGAAATGATGACTTGTTTGAATGGAGGAACATGTAAAGTAATCGGTAATACACCGGTTTGCAGGTTTATATCGCTAGAGTAGAATCGGTAATATAATGTAGGTATATATACTCTATTACAGTGGTTCCCAAAATGGGAAGCCTGCCGTTTTTTTGGGGGTCGCGTTATTTTATATATTTTATAACATTAAAATAAATAACATTTGATTTTTTTAATAATTATGTCTTAAATGGAGCGTTATCATTTATTTATAAATATATATTCATCTATAAATCACTGATCTCAATATGGTTACATTTGTATTTTAATTTACATTTCTTATTTTTTTTATTATTAATTTTAGGTTATTTGTGAAGTCAACAATAGTTTAATATTTAGTATACAATTGGATTAATCCACCGATATAACTCACATGTTACAATTGATGGTATGTGTACGTTATTTAGTAAACAAATCTATAAAAGAAAAGTTCCTTTTCTGTGAACCAATTACAACGACAACTAAAGATTGGATGTTTTTGATATATTAAATTCATGTTATATTGCTAACTATTTAGAATGGAATAAATTAATTTCGGTTAGTACTGACAGAGCACCAACTTAGTTAGATATGCCATCAGAATTAAATAGACTTATCAAAGATACACCACCAGAAGTAATCAGCATACATTGTTTAATTCATAGACAAGCGTTAGCTTCAAGAGTTATTCCAGATTTATCAACATTTTAAAAGTAGTAATACAAACCTTGATTTTCATTAAGTCGATTTCTTTGAGAAATCGGCTATTCAAAAAAATATGTGAAGAAATATACTCAGACTTCGACTTGTTATATTATACTCAAATCCGATGGTTATTATAAGGTAAATTTGTAGAGTTTATTCTCTGGATTTAAGATTTCTAAAATCACTGATTTTTAAGGATGCCATTATTATTTGTCTTTGAGAACAAAATATAATTTAACTAGCAATGAAATGCGAAGAACATAAGTTCATCTTGGGATAGTCATATCTTGTTTACATGTTTTATTTACTTAATATATTGAAAACTTCTTTACAAGTTAATAATTATTTATATATAATCTGATATAATATTTAAATTATTTATCTAGATAAAAATAAATATTTGCCTAAATTAATATATCAGATTCATGGAGTTATTGCGAAATTGGATAAGTGATATTGTAAGACTTTAAACAAGAACTACACCATGTTCATTAAGTATACTGAATATTTTGATTCTTATAATCAAATTTCGAATTAAATACAAGACAATATAGGCAACCTAACAACGCATTCAATTAATATTTCAAATTAATTAAAAATGTATATTTCAGAAATTGACAAACTTTATAATATAGCACTTCATCCTTTTATGATGATATTTAAGATATCGATGAATATAACCTAGAATAAAGTGAACTCATAATGATGCAATATGTTATTAGTGCAAAGCACGAATTTGAAACAAAATAATAGGGATTTTCAAGTATATAATTTTTTGGATGTCGGTGAAAATATCCTATCCACGTGTATTTAATTTATTATTTAATTAAATATATTTAACCTTTTGCAAGCACACGCTAAAGGGCTTTTCAGATTTATTAAATTTGAAAAATAATAAAAAATAAATTAGAAGTCGAACTAGACCAGAACTGCACTCTACCCGAAACATAGCCATGTATTGATAAATTAGTATCAAGAATGCAAATACACAATATTTAAAAATAATATATTTCATATTTTATATATTTTTAATAAATTTATTTTAAAATATTAACTTATTTTTTAAAATATTTTATTAAAAAATAATTATACTTTGTGGGTCGTTTTATATAAAAAAAACTTAAAAAGGGGTGGCCGAAGAAAAAAGTCCTGGAACAACTGCTCTATTATATACATTAACGTATATCAATATAATATATAACGTATACACTATATTACACATGTAACTAGATAAATAAGTGTTGTATTTGTAATCGTAAATATATAATAAAATAATAATATCACCCGTTGTAGGTGCACTGAGGGTTATACTGGTAGATCATGCGAAACTACAATAGGTTACAGTTATATAATGTAGAGTATAAGTGTATAGATATATAGTTGTATACAAGTTATATACTGTATATGTATGTTTATGTTTTTGATTGTGTGTGTGTATGTGTTTTTAATATATATATATATATATATATATATATATTCATCTTAATGCGCAGCTGTGTTATAGCCTATCATATTTTATTATAATGTAATTAAATATTAGTTTGTAATAGGAATATTATTATAATATATTAAAGAATATATCGTCGTTATATATCTACTAATAATACACACATATATATATATATACAAAATATTGTACTATTGTGAATATGAATTACATTATACGTTTCTATAATAGTGACACTATTTGCAGACAACACACCAGCAGTCACATTACCTAGAGAGCCTACTGTATCGATCATACGAGGAGGTTATTGAAATTAAAACTTATGCGCATAGACACATCTACTTGTTGATATACTAGACGTGCGTAATGCCATAAGTGCGTAATCGCATACCTGGTATACCATATACCGATAGCGAATATGTATTGTTCTTTTACGGTTATTTCATTATATGCTTAGGTACACCACATGTTAGTTTAATATTAAATTGATAACATATATATGTACTAGCCGAACCCCGGCTTTGCTCGATTTTTGATTGTTTGCCTATCATCTATTATTTATCAATTATAGGTATTCCTGATTCAGCTTTGCTAGTATTTTAATTTTTTCTTAGTTAATATTTACTAATTATAACTGTATCCGATCCAGGGTTATTAAAAAATATTTTAATTTTTTTAATATGTATTAATCCTATCATAATATTCAATTTTTTACATAATTTTACAATTATATATCTCTATTTTATACACACGTATAACCGATATTTCATTGTAAGTTGTATGATTTTTTAAATATATAAAAAATATTTTTTTTTAATATTTCAAAAATTAGTGAAAAAATATGTAAACAAATTTTGTGAACTACAAAATATATTTTAAAACAATTTCGAAATCCCATAAACAAACGAAATACATCGTACCCTACCCGAATTTTCTCAATTTTTATTAATTGTCTACCTATTATTTATTAATTATAGCTATTAATATATAGAAATAGTTTACATAAATGTTAGCTAAAATATAAACAAATGTAGACAAATATTTTTTTTTAATATTTCAAAAATTAGCGGAAAAGATTTAAACAAATATTTATTATACAAAAAATATTCAACAAATATTTCATAAAAATGTTAAATAAATATTTCAAACAAATTTCTAACAAATATTAAAAAAAAATGTTAAACAAATATTTTAAAAATGGGTCACGAAATATTTTATATGACAACAAATTATTGTAATGGCAAAAAGTTATTTTCTGGTTTTGTTGGTCACGCAATACGTACTACAAAACTATAGCCAGACCAAGACCATTCAGGTGAACATTTATTAAGATCGGTTACAACACGTTTTCGCGACGCCCCCGTTTCTCTAGACTGCTCCACCCATACACAAACATATATATATATCATGTATCGTTCCTTGGTATATTAATTGATGATACATTTAACTGTGATTATCATATAAATGATAGCTGAGCTAAACTAAGTAGATCAATTGCTATTATAAGTAAAATAAAAAATATAACTACCTTTCAAAAATCGTATACAAATATATCATAGTATTTTTGAAAGTCATCTAAATTATTGTTCATCTATTTGGGATAGTAATTTGTTGTCTAATATTCAACCAATTATTATATCGTAAAATAGGGTAATAACATTATATTTCTCTTAATCTAGATAACATTATAATATATCATATAGATAACATTTATAAAAATTAAATCTCTTAAAATCTCAAGATATTATAAAAATTAATATCTTAAAATATATAAATAGATACATGACTAAATCTTTACCTGTAATTTATAATATCTTTTTACACAAAATTCAAATATTTATTATTATATATTATATATTATATTAGCCTTTATCTAAAAAAAAATAGTTTTACCTAAAATAAGAACATATAGAAAATCGATTTTCCTATCTAACAAATCTCCTGAAATTTGAAATTAATTACTAGTTTCTTTTTACAAATTAACGAATAAAAAAACGTTAAAAAAAATATTAAATTATGTATTACCAATTCGTATTAGTTAAATTT